>VZRE01013128.1:68158-233077 GCA_013396775.1 Cephalopterus ornatus
TTTTTCCTCTGTGTTTTGTTGTTGTTGTTGTTTTGCCAGTACAAATAGATCTTTTAATAAAGGGCTGTTATTTTTCTTTTCTCCACACTTTCTCAATTGGAGCCTCTTAATTTCAGACTTACAATTGCTTAGAGGGAGGAGTTTTTGTTTGGTCTTTTCCTCATAACTCATCCTCCTTAGCAAAACACTTCTGTCTTATTAAACCAATACAGTTACTTAAAAGCAATCTTCAGCTAATACACAGTTAAAAACGTTACATAAATTTTCCACCTCAGCACTCATAAAGAAAAATTTCAAAGTTGACTTGTACTTCTCTATTTACTGTAATTTTGTCAGTTAAAATGTAATCTTTAAAAATACAAAGGCAGTAAATCCATAGTTATCATTATTTCCCCATAGGATTAAAAAAAAAAAAAAAAGGAAAAGACAGAAATAAGCCATTTGTGATAAGAAATGTAAAGAATAATGCACCTAATTGTAGGTAGGCCAGAGTAAATTGAATAAAAACTAATACTAGTGAAGATTATAACAGCTAGATGAAAGTTGTGATTTTTAAGTGCTTAGGCACCTTCTAATACTAGAGAATAGATTTCCTGCAAATCAGTAACCTGATATAATGTCTACTTTTTCAAAAACCTCAAGGTAAAAACAGAGTATAAAAGCATTCATCACTTTAATAAAAAGAAAATAAAGAAGTGCCAGGATACCTAGGATAATAATAGCAGTTGTTCTTGAAAGTTTTGTCTCAGAACCAGGAGAAGAGTATGACATAATGACAAAATATGTGCACAACTAGGTTATTAAAAATGAGGGGAAAAAAGGAAAAAAACCAATAAGAGAATGCACTTGGAAGTCTGAACCATAATATCTCATCAGGAATGTATTATCATGAGTCCCAATGGAAAATATGCAAACTAATAAAAGTGTAAAGACATTGGCTATAAGGTTTGTTAAAAATCTGATAGTGAAAAAGCAACTTTCTACAAAAGTACTGGGTTAGGGTTTTTTTAATAAAAGTAAATTATTTTTTTAAAATATATTACTAACATGACTAGAAGAACATTGCTTTAATTTATTTTTTGTATTCAATTTTTTGTGTAATCTGTCTCCAAAAATACAATAGATACTGAGTTTATTTTTTTAACCTAAGTTTTAGGTCCATTTCCCCATCAGTCTTGGGGATATTTTTAACCTTTCTAAAAGGTCTGTTATAGAAACAAATATTCACCTGTGTACCGCTTACCCATTACCAAAATCTCATGCTTGTTATATCAAAAACCCCTCTGACTTTTTCTGGAGGGACATATTAGAGCTGCGTGAGACCCAGGCCTCACCTAGCACAGTATCCAAGAGCAAGAGCTCCTTAAGATTTCCCTCCACTGCCATTTACAGCTGTCACAATGACAGAACAGGAGTTCAATAAAAGCTTATTAAAATGGGAGCCTTAACACCTATGTTAACTTTATATTTTGGGTAATGTGAATACCCACCTTTTTGGTGTTGGATTCTCAAATTTAGACACAAATTAAAGAAAGTTGTATTTGATAAAGATCACTATAAGATCCTGAATATTAGTGAAAATTATACTCTTGGAAACAACATACTGTTGTAAAGCTATGTCATCTTATTTAGAATCAATTTCATAAAGAACACATACAGCAAAGGTATTTGCTTTAGGAGTTTTTCCAAAGCACTGATTTTTTTTTGGCCAACTCTTGTTTGGCTCTTTTTTTTTTTTCCCAGAACCAAATTCCTGACAAATAACCTACTAAAGTGACTGGATCCAATAGACAAATAGTCCAGAAGGTAAAATGTACTAAATCTCTGAGGTTTTACAAAATCTTTTTTCAGATGATATCACCAGAAAATGCATTAAAAAGTTGCCATGGATTTTTCTGTCATTGAAAACATGCCTAGAAGTTGCCATTAAACACAAAAAAATAAACAAACTCAAACTAACCAAAACCAAACCAAACAAATCTAAAACACAGCTGTACTTTCTAAGTACAGTTAAACTGTTGCATCATGTTGATAAAGCTCTCTTACTGTGATCACATATCTTTATTATGTCTGGCAAAGCATACCTTTCTCACAGAGAGCTGACAAAAATGGTTCTGCCACTATTGTCTAGGTGATAGGTTTTTTGCCCCTACAGCTAAATCAGTCTCAAATCACACCACATCTACCCCAGCTGACACAGGTGTTCTGGCAGAAGTCTGCAGCATAAATAAATATATCATCAAGCAAGGGAATACTATTTTCCATTATATTTCTGTTATATTCCCAAATAATGGGCTGATTCCAACAGGATGAGGTTCAACAAGGCCAAGTGCCAGGTCCTGCGCTTGGGCCACAACAACCCCCTGCAGCGCTACAGGCTAGGCACAGAGTGGCTGGAGAGCAGCCAGGCAGAAAGGGACCTGGGAGTTTGGATTGACAGGAAGCTGAACATGAGCCAGCAGTGTGCCCAGGTGGCCAAGAAGGCCAATGGCATCCTGGCCTGGATCAGGAGCAGTGTGGCCAGCAGGAGCAGGGAAGTGATTCTTCCCCTGTACTCAGTGCTGGTGAGGCCACACCTGGAGTACTGTGTCCAGTTCTGGGCCCCTCAGTTCAGGAAGGATATTGAGGTGTGGAACAGGTCCAGAGAAGAACAACAAGGCTGGAGAAGGAACTCGAGCACAAGTCCTCTGAGGAGAGGCTGAGGGAGCTGGGGTTGTTTAGCCTGGAGAAGAGGAGGCTCAGGGGAGACCTCATCACTCTACAACTACCTGAAAGGAGGTTGTAGCCACGTGGGGGTTGGTCTCTTCTCCCAGGCAATCAGCAGTAAGACAAGAGGGCATGGTCTTACGCTCTGCCAGGGGAGGTTTAGGTTGGATATTAGGATGAAATTCTTTACAGAGGCATTGGAACGGGGTGCCCAGGGAAGTGGTGGATTCTCCGTCCCTGGAGGTTTTTAAGATGAGACTTAGTGCCATGGTCTAGTAACCACGGTGGTAGTGGATCAAGGGTTGGACTTGATGATCTCAGAGGTCCTTTCCAACACAGCTGATTCTATGATTCTATGAATTATGGATTAACAGATGCATGAGAAGCCCTACACAATATTGGTCATTACTATAAACATATTAAGACCTTAAGGTAGAAAATAATGTGATCTGAGAGACAAAGTGAGAAATACAGGTTAACTACTCAGTTCTCAGAACTCAGGTGAAGTTCTGTGTAATATCCACATGCATGAATGCAGTATTTTTCTTAAGAGTAATTAACTATTATCATAGAATCACTGTATTCATGGAAGATGGAAGTTTATGTGCGAGACACTGGGTTATTAAATTGATTATTGGGTTGGAACCAACTCAAGTGTGTGTTTATGTGGTAGGGTGAGGGGGGAGGGACAGGTGAAATCTCACAGAGGTGAGGTCAGGTTGTACCCCACATGGCAGCCCCTGTAGCCTCACTGGGTCACCTCAGTGCAGCTGTCAGTCAAAGGCAGCCTGAGACACCACCCCCCAGAGCCCCTAACCCAACCTTTGATTGGGTGACATGGTAGGAATACCACCCCTCACCCTGCTCCAGAGCCTCAGAGTGGCCAGAAGTCCCACCTGGAAGGGGTTGCTACAGGAGGCCAGAGAACATAAAAAGAGCAACACACAGCTCCATTTTATTTGAGCTCTACCACCTGGCCATGTGGAAGCTGGACTTGCACAGGACTCTCTGGTGTAACTATTTTTCTCTTATTTATTTTTCTCTTATTTATTTTTCTTTCTTTCTTTACTCCTTCTTCTTCTCATAATCTCTTAATATTTTGGTTAACTTGGGACCAAATGCATTGTATTTTGCTAAGTTCTGTGTGTTAGCATGTGCTAAGTAATAGCTTTGTGGAATGCTCTGTTTTGGTTGTATGTTACCCTTTAAACTTTTGCCAAAACCTGTTATTTTCTCCCTTATTTTATCAATGAAAGTATCTCCCAAGAAAACCTGTGTGCAGCATCTTCTCTTTACACTATCTAAAGGTATTAAAGAGCATTCAAAATATTTGATGGGAAAATTTTTGGAGCCTTTTATATTTTTAAAACTCCTCGTTGAGCTTGTAGCTCCCGGACTGGGGCCTTAGAATATGAAGCTTTATAAGGAAGAAATTTTCATAAAGCAAGTATCATTTTAAGCTAGAAACAGAGATTAACTAATATATCATAGAAGAGAAAAATGAAACAGAAAAATATAAGTATATTCTGCTGAGAGGATATAATGTAGCAACAAAGACAACTTTCAGATCTGTAACATCAAAAGTGTCATTGCTGCAAAGCGAATTTTGCAAGTGAAGGGCATTTCAAAGGCACACATCCAACAACTCTTTCTCCTATAAGTAGTCAGACTCAGAAGTCCAAAATCAACAGTCTGCATTAAACCTACAAAACACAGTTGTGAAAACAAAAATGTAATCTCTGGAGTAAAACTTAACACCCAATTTTGAGAATAGCAATTTTGATCAATTGAAAAAGAGAAAAAAATTCTTGGATTTTTGTGTGGGAAGAGAAGTCAGAACTTTATATCAGTTCTGTTTTGTTTCTATTCTAAACCTGTGTATATAATAACATTTCATTACAAGCATCCTGATCCAGGAGTCATGTAAACTGATGCTCTGTTTAGATATTGCCGAGTGTTATATTATTTTAGCATCTGCAACAATGCAATAAAGTCCAAATGTTTTGAACTGTCCATATATTTGAATGTCAAAGGCTTGATGTGAAGGTAGAAGTCAGAATTACATGTGCACAGACTCCTGATGTGCTTGGCATTTCATGCACATCTATTGGGAAAATGTATTTTGAATGAGTACTTTAAAACATTTGTAATATATCTTTTGGGGGTTTTCCTGTGTTTATTATAATTTTTACCATTCTCTCTAATGATTCTTAAAAAAATTAGTAGTGAATTACTAAGATTAAGTTCTTAGACTCAGCTGCCTGTGAGAGAAGAGAAAATGCTTTGGAAACTCTCCAAGGAAGCAGAGATCCAAAGATCCATAATTCCTTCCTTTTGCCTCAGTGACACTCACTTCCCATATTGTCTTCTTGAGCCTTGTGACTCCTCCAGCTCAGTCACCCCTGCTCAGGTAGTGCAGCCTATCCCAGGAACGAGCTGAAACTCACTTGTCAGTCCAATGTTGACTGCACCATGCAGCCATGAGGGATCAAGCTGGTGGACTTTGGCTGAGAAGCCATAATCAATACCTGCAATCATCCTATCCTCATTGCCAGCTGAGATGCAATCCTTGGGGCAACTACAAAGCATTGAATTTTGTGTTATCAGGTTTTATTTTCTGGCATTTTGTGGTTTGATTTTTTTCCTTTTTTTTTTGGGGGGGGTGGTGGTGGAGCCAATAATTTAGAGACAAAATTCTCCTTCAGCATGCAAAAATCCTACAATTCTGGCTGCTCTTATATTGGGTAAAGGAAAATAATGTGGGGAAGCTTGAGTCCTGAACATAATCTCTAATCATTTATATTCCTGTTAACTGAAATTGCTGGTTTTGATTTGGATTTTTAAAGATGATTTCAAGCCTAATCTTTTGTAAAGATGTTGTTAGCTCCAAATTTTTAGGACACATACTAGCTGCTATTTTGGGGTATTGTACGCAAGGGGGTCGGTCTCTGGGTCTCTTCTGCTTAGTAGGGTAAGCAGAGCCATTGATTTTACATAACTTTCTTTATGGCACAGGAAAGGTTTGTAATTTTATTTTTTAATCCACTTGTATCAGAATTACTTCTTATTTTCTTGCTTCCTCTAAAAAACTTACTAAAACCCAAAAAGTTGAAGCTTTGCTCAGAGAAGTTCTGTATAAATATCTGATTCTACCAAAGCCAGAAGAATTTCTCATTTACTGTAGTATAGTTATATACTTATATAGATCTCCTAAGGCTATCTCAGGTAGACTTTGCATCAGTTAACAGTATGTGAATTGAGAAGTCCCTCCGTTAAGGTCATAGGTCTCAAATTAGTTCATTTAAGGCCAGCACAGTCTAAAGTAGCTGAATGAAGATGACCTCGGTTACAGTATTCTGTGTTAAAGCTTTTTTAGTTAATGCTCCCAGGGTCTTTTTCTTCCCTGCAGGACACAAACTGCCTCTATTTAAAGTCAGTAGAAATTGCTGTTATTCTGCAGGGAGGTCTTGAGCTTAAGAAGCCTGCATTAACAACACCTCAGTTAAGATGCTTTTCTTTCAAAAATACCCGTTAAAAACAGTTGCTAAAGTGATTTAGGAGCACCAAGTGTCAGATCATGTATCTGTAGTAACTCCTAAAATGTAGGTAAAGCAGTTGAACAGCTGTGATTTAACAGTGGGGAGACTTGTCTTGTTTTCACTTTCTCAGTTCTTTTTAACTTAGCATTGGTACTGATCTTTTCTAAGACAGAGGGCAAAATATGGAACTAAAATAGAAAAAAATTTATAACATTCAGTTACAGATTGTGCATAGCAACATCCGGTTGACTGAGATCACCAGATGCAATGTCCCAAAATGATGTCCAAGGGAATTACCTTCACAAGATATATTTGTCTTGACTATTCCTCCCTTCTCCCTTCTTGGATACACCTAGCTGTGGACAGCTGGTGCTTTTTTCCGTTGTGTTGTAGAGCTGTGACCCTTGATGAGCTCAGCTGTTCTGACAGGAGAATGGACATATAAATGGTGCTGGAGCCACCTTCTGCATAAGCTGTGTGTAGTCCTTTGGCCTTCATTTACCGTGACCTATGAAAAGCCAAATATAAATAAAGAAAGGATCACAATTAGTACATTAGATTGGCATTTTAAACTCAGTGAGTTTGCTCTCACTAACTGAGCACTTAGTTAAGTCAGACATTACTGTGAGTTAGCAGCATCAGTGTTCCTTAATATTGAGCATGTAAGAACCATCACCTACATAAAATTAGTTCTGATGAGGTTTTGTTATTCTTCAGCTTGTAGGTTGTTGGCACAATATTAAGATTTCTAAAGAGAAGAAAAAGCACATCTTTTTCTTCATTGCTCAGTCAGGCTCTACCTATACAGAGAGGAAGATGGTTCAGGCCTTAAATTTGTTAGTGGCTATCTATTTATTTTTTATCAGTTTGCATTTGCTATGAAGACAACTTGATTCCATTAAGGGCATAAAGATTTTATTTAAGAAAGGCTTGTTTAATGTAATTTCTGTTAAAAAAATGGTTAGAAGTTATAGTCTTACTTTTCAGGCAATGCTACTGTTACTGAGGTGCTGATTTTCATGTTGCCTGGCTTCTAATTGCAGCAGCAAGAGGTATAGACTTAAGTATAAAAATAAGTAAGAAATTCAAGTTTGTCCTATCGTTACAGTTGTGGTGTAGCTGAGTAACAGGGCTGTGCCTGTGTGCACACCTGGTGCACTCAAGTCATTAACTCCTTGGGTGATCCAGAAACTCCCCATGTATACAGCTGCATAGAGGAGATAATGGAGTAATTTAGACAATAGTCTGACTTGAGACAGTGATTGACCGAACTCCTAGCCACCCTTTCAATTAAGGATTTGACTAATTGGTGCAGAAGCTCTCCTGGTGGAAATTTCATACTGCCCTGAAGATTTCCCCCAGGAAATCCTCCAGTGCCTAGACCAATTTCTGTGCTTAAATATGTTGATTAACAACCTAGGAGGAGAAATGTGCTATCTCAGAGACTCTCAGGAGGTTCCTACTGCAAAATTGATCAAATTCTATGTAGATAAGTCCAATGGGGCAGTCTTTTGTAGACAGTTTAGAGGATTAGATGTTTTGTCTGTAGCTTGAAATAGTCTGTTGCAGTGGAGCTTGCGTATAATAGAGTTGTCACACAGGACAGTGCCAGATGGACTGCAAGAACTGAGCAGAACAGAGGGTCGAGGAGTCTCGGGCAATCCAGCTGAAGACAGTTCTGCAAGGATCCTTGCAATGGCGATTCCCATCTCAGTCTGGAGAGCCACCAACTTCTCTTTGAAAAGACCTGATTCCCCACGCAAGCCTTACCCTGTGCCAAGATCCTAGTGAATAAGATTTTAGCAAATGCTCCATCTGTGTCTATACAACATAATAATTGAAAAGTTGCCTAATCTAAACTCAGGAGAAGTAGTGTCACCTCCACAGCATGATATATACCACCTACCTTTCAGGCAGTTAAAAATGTGTAATTCTTCTCTAAAAGTAAGAGCACTGTACTAATTATACTGAGATGCAGGTGTGCTTAGGGCACTCAGGTTTGCCATTCACACTCGACAGCAATGCTGTCTCCTGTACCCAGTGATGCAGCTGTGATTACACAGCTGCAAAACCTGTTTCTCCCACCATCACTGTTTTCCTCTTTCCTTACCTCCATCTGTGTCAAGGCTGGAAATATGTCCTTGATTTTCTTAGATTCCAGCAAAATACCTCACCCAATAACTTTTCATCCAAATATAGTAATTTAAAGCAAATACAAAACTTCAAGAGTAATTTACAGTGGAAAACCGTGGAAACTTTACTGCACTGTGTTAGCTAACTAATCCTGCAAAATAAAAGAGAAGGTGAATGGAGAGAATTCACTCAGTAAGTCAGTAAAGTCACTCAGTAAAAGGAGAGCATACATTTGAAGTTTGACTTTCTTTTAAACTGCAACTGCTGTTGGTAGCATCCTAAGTTACCTAGTCCTGTCTCCATACCATATACTCCCTTGTGCCGACACAAGTTTGCAGCAGCAAGAACTAGGAGTGATTAATACAAAAACTTACACAGCAGAAGGGAACAGTTATTTTTCAGCTCCATCGGTTCTCCAGTATGGTTCATTACACATTGCTGAAGCGAGAGCAGGTGTGATTGGTAAGCATTGTTTCTGGCAGTGCTAGCGTATGACTGCTTAAAATGCTTATAAACCACCAGCTCCTCATACCCAATGTTTTCTTATAGATAAACCAGTAAATCATTCCAGAGCTCTTAAAGTTCTATTTAATATCATATCATTCAAGAAGAGGGGTTTATCCATCAATTGAGAACTATCTCTGTAAAAATTAGTTAATCAAGGCATGAATATTCTTAAAAATAGAAAAAATATATATTGTTTAGATTCTATCCACAAAAAAAGGCTGTATTTATTGCTTTCATTCTTACACTTTTTCACAGAATCACAGAATATGCTGAGTTGGAAGGATCCCACAAGAATCATCAAGTCCAGCTCCTGGCCCCGCAAAGTACAGTCCCAAGAATCACACCATGTACCCAAGAACATTTTTCAAATGCACCCAGAGGGTGGTTGCATGCTGGAACAGGGCCTCCAGGGAAGGGGCCACAGCACCAAGCCTGACATAGTTCAAGAAGGGTTTGGACAATGCTCTCAGGCACACGGTGTGACTCTTGGGGATGGTCCCATGCGGGGCCAAGAGCTGGACTCAGTGATCATTCTGTGATCTTTAAGGTCCCTTCCAACTCAAAAAGTTCTATTATTCTGTGATCAGTTTCAGTGATTTCATCTCACTTGTTGACTCTGAATCTGCTTGCAAAAACAAGTCAGTGTTTCCTTGCGTACCTGTAAGTTGCAGAAGATGCTTCTATTAAAATCCTCAGAGCTAGCACTGAAAACGAAATTGTAACACAATATCTGTACTTAAGAGACATCAACATTAAGAAAATGTCAAAAAATTTATTATCACTATATATTCTCTGATTTATTACCAAATTATGGTAATAAATATCTCAAGATTAAGGTAAGGTTTCAACAATGAAAGGCAAGAAGAGACAGTCAACACATCATTATGCTCTTTATTATCACAACCCTTTAGGGAAAGGGGGATACATTCACCCGGCGCGGGTTCGAAGGAGGACTGTAGGCAGAAGCAAGGTAAAGCAAGTGAACCTTTATTAGAGTGAACCTTGAACAAACATGGCTCCACCCTTTTATAGAGGGAGCAGGGAAGCTTCTGGAAGGGAAGGCTGGACCTAACATATAAGGACAGTATGGGAGGAGAGATTATCCAAACATGGGTATCAGAGGAGGGAACTTATCTGAATGAGGGAATAAGGGGAGAGGTATGACCATAACAGGGAATGTCTGCACTGCGACAGAAATTGGCCAATAGGAAAAAGGGAATAAACTTGAAGCACAAATATGAGGGGATTTTATAACATTATAAGGATATCAAACATCAATAACAACAAACAATGAATCCGTTATGAAAGTCCAGCACTTCCAGGCGTCATCTTTCAGGCCCTACACTTCTTTCTCTTCATCTGTCAAGTCCTCCACAGCTCGAATCCACCTCTCATATTGCTGTTTTTCAGATTCTCCATCCTCCACATTTTATTGCAATTTTGTTCACTCATTTTTTGCCTACTCACATTTGACAATGCAACACTTTGTTCTTTCTACATCCAGTAACTGAATTTAAATTTGGGGCTGTATCACCTTGCACTGAAATCTCATAATATCTAACATGGTAAACAAGGTCAGCCATAGCTATTGCTATAGATATGTAATTGCTACATATCTAAGAAGCTTCTAAGAGCTGTTTAGAGGTGAAATCCAATTGACTTCAATAACAAAACTTCTATTTACTTTGCCATGTACTTATATTAAAAGTATGATGTTATTGATTCAGTAGATAATGCTTTTATCTCTAAGCCAGAACTCATCCAATGTCATATATTTCTGACTCTGAATTCAGTATTTTGGACAAGTGTGGAGTTGAAATTTTTGAAAATCTGAAAATTTTTGAAAGTTTGAAAATCTGCAGGAAATGTTACCATCAGATAACTTTTCAAAAACATAAGTTCTGTTTAAATAAAATTTAAATCTAGCAGCTTAAATGTTTATAGCTATCAAAATCCAAACACGTTTCTTATAGAAGGATTTCTATAAACCCTATAATTTTATTTAATTCCAAATACTTAAATTGTATAACTAAATAGTGCAGCTTTCTTGTTGTTTTGGTTTTTTTAATATGTGCAATATTCTCTGCTTTCTATTCAAAATTATCATTTTTATATATTTTGATTAGTTCTGCTCTGTAAGAAGAAGACTGGGGAAAGTTCTTATACAAATGAATAGCTGTTTAAAAGGCAGGTAAAAAAGGAAAAAATATATATTAAAGATCCAACTTTGCAGTATAGGGTATTTATGAATGGAATCTTAGTGAAATCTTTGTTTGGACCAATGAAAACTTAACAGAAGATCCAGAAAGAAATACTGATAATGAGTTGTCAAAATCTGCAATGAAACAAAGTTATTTGGGAAAAATGAAAACCAGCTGTGAGGACCGAAGAACTCTCACACAATCAAATACCTGAGACGGCAATGACAAACAGAAGTCAGTGAGGATAAAAGTAAATCAAAGCACAGTAGCAAAAACAATCAGATTTTCATAGATGGAATCAGAGCAGCCTGTTAACACCGTGGAATACATCCTTGGGATTACACAGATAGTTATCCGAATACTTTAACTCTGTGACAGTCAAAAAAAGTAAATGAAGTGTTAGGAAATTAATCTAGAGCAGGCCAGAATTTTTTCTATGCGAACTAGAATTTTTTTTATGCCACTGCATAAATTCAGCTTCCTCCCTAAATTTCAGATCTTGTTGGTTTTTTGCAGATTGCTTTGCTTTTCTGTTTCCAGAAAAAATATAGTAGAACTGGAGGAAGGCAAAATTTATAGTCACTTTCCAAAAAGCATTACCAACAAGTCAGTTGGTCTTGCTCTGGCCCCTGGGAGCTCCCCAGGGAACAAGTTGCCTTTGAAATATTTCTAGTGACTTGGAATAACCAGTATGTATTTACCAAAAGTAAGCTATGCTTGATCAGCCTGATTGACTTCTCTAAGTTTATTAGATCTTTCGATGTGGTGGACAGTGCTTATTTTGATTAGCAAGGCTTTGAATCTCATCTGCCACAGTGTCTTTCTTGAGGCATTATGACATAAGTGAATGGACTACTAGTTAAGTGAAAAATAGGAGGTACCATCCTACTCAATAGGTGGTTGTTCATAATCTACCAGGAGAGTGGTTATAGGTAGAGTTCCTCACAGGCTAAACAGGGGATTTATCATGCAGTTGGTATGTTCAGGGACAGGGCTGCAGTTTAGAGGCATCTGGAAAGGCTAAAGGAGTGGTCTAACAAGATCCTTATGAAAGCGAACAATGACAGCTGCAAAGTCCTGTGCTTGAGGCACACTCGCCCCCTGCCGCAGTATCAGCTGCCAGAAAACAGTTCTACTGAGAAGGACATGGTGGGCAGGAGGCCAAATAAGAGTCATCTCTGTGCCCTGGCAGAACATCTCATTGCATACTGAGCTGTAGCTAAAAGCATAGACAGTAGATCAAGGGAAGTGATTATTGCCCTTTACTCAGCAGTTAATAGACTCTATTGTGAATGTTGCCATCATTTTTTAGGACCTTGGTACAAGAAGCGTTTATAAAGTTCTTGGTGAAGATGGTGAAAAGTCTAGAGGGGGAGCCATTTGGGGAGTGGCTGAGGTCACTTGCTTTGTACAGCCTGGAGAAGAGAAAAATGAGGGGAGACCTCATTGCAGTCTACATCTTCCTCACATGCAAAAGTGAAGGATTTCTTCTCTCTGGTGACCAGTGATGGGACCTGAAGAAATAGCATGAAGCTATGTCAGGGGAGGTTTAGGTTAGCTATTTTAGATGTTAGATGTTTTAGCCAGAGAGTGGTTGGGCACTGAAACAGGCTCTCCAGGGAAGCGATCACAGCCCCAAGTCTGAGAGAGTTCGAGAAGCGTTTGGACAATGCTTTCAGGTACATGTTGAGATTCTTGGGATAGTCCTGAGAGGGGCCAGGAGTCAGACTTTGATGATCCTTGTGGCTCCCTTCTAACTCAGCATATGCTATGATTCTATGATCCTATAATAAATCTGAGTGCAGCAGAGTCCAGAGTCCAGCAGAAAGTCACAAAAATGGCTTAGGGTGGAGCATTTGATCTGCGAGGACATGAGAATTGTTCAGCTTGAAGAAGAGAAAGTAGAAGCTTTCTAATACATAAGAAGAGGCTACCAAGAAGACAGAGCTAAGTTCCTTAACAGGGTGGGCAGAGGGAGAAGAATACACGCTCATAATAAATTGAAACAAGGCAAGTTTGAGGGAATATAAGGAAATGAATATTCCCTGTGAGGGTAATTAATCACTGGGACAGGATGCCCAGAGAGGCTATGGGATCCCTGTGTTTGTAAGTTTCCCAGATGAAAATGGACAGTGGAAACGAAGCAATCAGGTCTGAATTCACTGTTCACTCTGCTTTGATAAAGAGGGCTAGATGACCTCACAAGGTCCCTTTCAACCTCAATGATGTTATGGTCTCATGTTCAAATGTTTCTAAGACCCAAGTTATTTGTCAGAAATTACTAGTTCATAGCTGAATGAGTCCCGTAAGTTGGTACTTGAATAGTGCTACTCTAGATTGTCATAGGAAACCATATCTAGAAAGCACTAGCAGTCAAGAGAGAAAAATGGAAGGATGTGGTTCTGCAGAGATCCAATACTGTCCAATATGCAACAATTAAGACAGTGGAAGCAAAAATGAGATTTATTAAAATGACATAGTATGTAATTTTGGAAGTTGTAAACATAAATTGCATGATAGATTCCAAAATCAAAACAGTTTTGTCAAATTGAATAATTATTTGGGAAGGAAAAAAAATTTGATGAACATAAATGCAAGATTCTGCCTTTTGATTAGAATGTTTCTTAATCCAACTGACTACCTAACAGTAAAAATAGAGCTGAGGAACATTAGCTGAGCATGTATCGATGATATTTTGTAGTTTTAAAAGTATAGATCAACACAGTGAAATACAGCAACCAAACCTGAAAGACAGGTAGCAGTATTTTCCTTATTCTACTGCTAGTACAGCTTCAGCTGGGTCTTTTACGGACATCAAACTACAGGGAAGAGGTGGGTAGAGAGAGTCCTGTCATAAATTATCAGGAGTAATACAGAAACCTACTCACATGACCTGTGAAAAAGGTTTGAAAGAACTGTGATTGTTTAGTCTAGACAAGGAGACAGAAAAGAAACATGATACCATTTTTGAAATATGTAAAAGGCTCCTGCAAAGTGAAAAAGAACAATCTGTTTTCTATCTGTGTGGAGGACAGGTCAAGAAGACATGAGCCTAAATTGCAGCACGAGAGCCTTCTGTGACATTAGGAAAACTTTCTGACTTTAAAAATGGCAAATCACTAAAATAGACTGATAATGAAAGCGGTAAGAGTCCACATAAGCTGTGGACTTGGGAACAGTCTAGACAGACCCCTGTCAGGGATGCTAAAGGTATAATTGTTTCAGCCTGGGGATGGAGAGTTGGAGCAGATGACCTCCAGAGAACTTTTCTAACCAGGGGCATTGAATCATGGTAAGAGCTGAACATGAAGTTTCTCTTGCTAAAGGAATGCATAATTTCATAGAAATGGAAAACTTCAGCCCTTATGAAAAAAAGAGTTTTTCTCATAGAGTTATGCTTTCCAATGTGGATAAGCAGTTCCACTGTTCTTAAAGTGAGGAGGCCTGAGGATAAGACTGGGTTCAAGCAAATCACTATTCTGAAAAGCTGTTTCTGCCAAGCACAAATTAAAATAGAAAGGATTGAAAGATAGAAGGTTGAAGGGAATGTATTTAATGAATGAATGAACAAATATATTGAAAGAATGTGATCCCACAAAGCCTGTGAGTCCTGTTTGTGGAAAGCAACTGCTTATTTCGCAGAATTATTTAGTTTGGAAAAGACCTTTAAGATCATCAAGATCGTCATTTCCAGCTGGATGAGAATATAAGTCATCACTGCAAAAGAAGTGACCCAACAAATGAGCCCCTTCCCCTTCTGTTAAAACCTCTCTCCCTTTGACCAATACACAGAGACAAAATGCGAGGAGATACAGAAAAAATAACAGTTTACTGAAAAGAAATAAGCAACTGTAATAATACAAACAAAATGGTTTAAGCCAGTAATAGAAATAATTACTGTTCTCTTCCCTCTTCGTGCACAGACAAGATGGTGGCTGGCACATGCTCCCCCCACCTCTTCCCCCCAGGAGAACAAAGAAAGTACTGTGACAGACAAATTCCCACAGTTTAACACCCTCCCCAGCTAGACAAAAACCACAGGGAAAGAGGGGTAAAGAAAAAACCTGGAAGACTATTTTGTCCAAAAAGAAGTTATGTGCCCTAGATGATGGCATGGATCCTGGCATCACAGTAGTAAGTGCAGACTCCCTCTCTCCTCTTCTCTGGCTCTCTCCGGAGGTGGGAGGCAAAAGTAACAGCCAGCAGGGACTGCAGAAATGGAAAATTGTGGGGCAAAAGCCCTGGAGCAGCAGACAGCCCTGGGTGACTTCCCCTTGGCTGGGACTCCATGTTGAGGTTTTGTGAAGTGGGATTTGTGAGGTAGTGGCAGCTGCTTCTCTGCGTCACTGAGCTGGGTTCAGCTCTGTTCTCACTCGATGGCGGCGATGATTCCCATCCCTGAAAGTGACCGAGGTGTGTGGAGCCACGTGGCTGGCAGGGCTGACGTGGCTGCTCCCTTTTATTTCTTTTGCATCAAGGAGAAGAGGTGGCTCCCAGATGGAGAGAGTTCCGCTTCCTCCCTGGCAGCCAGGACTATTGGCACATGTTCTTTGCCACCTGCCCGGCTGTGGTGAGGGGTCCACTCTTAAAGGAACAGTTTCTCCAAAACAGTGCTGGAAAAGGGGAATAAAATACAAAACTGACTTTAACAATGATGGTCTGTTGGGAGGCAGGAATATTATAGTGTACACTGTAAGTTACTTACAATTTGCACTCCATTTCACACGAAGCTTCTGTAAACACAAGAAAAGTCTTACCAACTCCTTTTTCATTCTGGTTGTGTTGGTTCTCTGTGCAAGTATTGCTACTGTAATTATTATAGAGCAGCTGAGATGTAAAAGCTAGATCTACTGCTGGTGATAATCAAGACAATTACATTCACTTCAGTGGAATTCTGCCAATTTGTTACAGCTCAGTATCAAATCAAAAATGTTGTGTCAAAAAAATGCATCTGTTTTTAATATTGAAAGGCAAAATACCAAGAAGCTTTTAGTTTTCTAATTTGTTTAGAAAACTTATTTTTAAAAATCATTATATGAATTTATCTCTAATTAATAATCAGATTAAGTATAATAGACTTTTCAAGATAACCTATATTTAAAAAGAAATACTTCTTTTCCTTATAGGGCATCTTTTTAGGCAAACTCATACTAAAAATGTGACAACAGGACAACTTCAAAGTGGAAATGGTAGTTATTGTTTTAGCCAGTGTGGTGATCTAGAAAAGCGTAAGAATTAGGAGTGCTGTATAGGAAAAAAATATTCTGCCTAAGAGAGGAATGGCTAGAATTAGTTTCTCTTTCATAGGAAAGTGAGAAGTGGAAGATCTCTGGAGCACTGAGTATATTCAGCGGTGCTGAAAAGGAGCAGCATTCCCTGTTGCTGAGAGACAGGAGGAATAGCAGCTGTAACTGTCCCTTTAGGGTAAAGGCTGCTTTCCCACAGTCTTCGATTATTCTTTCAATAAGAACAAGAAGATTGATTTGCTGAATTTAAGACATAGGCAAAATAGGTACCAGGGATCAAGGTGATTCTATCAGACTGCAGCCAGACATGGGACTCCCTGTAGGCACAGGCATCTTTTTGAGCCAAAAAACTTCCACATTTCCCTCTTAGAGTCTTTGCCTAAGGCTTCTAATCAGGGCATTTTAATTATTATTGTTTTAAGCCTCAATCCATAAAAGCTTAATGCTTACACAATAATCTACTAAAAATTTTGAAGGGATTTACCTATGTGCAATTGTGCATAACAGCTTGCAAGATGAGACCTTCAGCGAGTGCTTCAAAATCATCTGAGGAAATTGGGAGCTGTCCTTTCCAGTGTCCTTGAAACTGACAGTCTCAACCTAGACCCCTGTAGTCATGGTAGTTTGTTCAGTTTATTTCCATGTGAATATCAAACAGGCAATTTAGAAGTCTAATTTTTACCCTCCCTTTACTGTCAAAAAGGAATTAGACCACATGAAGTCATCAAGGACTATCTGAGGATTTGCTGTAACACCCATCACCATGGTATCTAAGTGCTTCCTGAAAAGACCTATTAATCACTGTGACTAAGCGTTCCCTCCTACCTGATCTGTCAGCTGAACGGCTGTTACTTCAGTTTCTGATTTATGTTCCCATGATCTGGCTTAAATATGGGCATCAAGTAGGACGCTGGATAAATTCTCTATTTTTGAAATTATCACAGGAAAAGATTCACCTTAACAGATGAATTTGTTTATCCTAGAAACAAATGTGGGGCAAGATTAGGTAAAGAGTATAGATTTTCTCACGAAAACTGGGAATTTCAGAATTAGACTAGAATTAACTAAGGCAATGGCACTAACTGTGTTACTAGTGCATTTTCTGACAAAATAGTTTTCATCAGCCTGTATTATGATTTCAAGAAAAATTAAAGTACAGATTCTGACAACAGTTTCTCAAAAGCAAGTGGAAACATTCATCAGAACTTGTATCATACTGTCTTAAAAGTCAGGCTGTTGGTCAGTGTTGTGAAATGTAGGATACGTAGTTACAGGTTAGTGCCATAGTCTAACCACAACACTTTCAGATACAGCATAGACACTCAGTTTAACAAAAACTAGCTAAGATTCATGAAAATGGTACGATTGAGTTTTCAAAATGCTTCAACATTTTAAAATGTTCTGATCTTTTTATTTTCTTTTTCAATAGGAAGAGTTAAACACTTGAAAGAAAAATAATTTAATCACCCTTATTATGCTTGTTTGTATTTGATTTCTCTGTGAATTTAGCCAGTCCTACCCAGTTCATGAATTCAAGAAAAATGGCAGTTTGTTGTGCTTGTTCATGATTAATCTCAGAGGTACTACTATTGGTCTATTTTTTTTTTACTTGAAATAGAAGTAGCATTCAGAATTCCCCCATTGTCCTCAATAAATAACACTGATTGTTGCACCATCACAAGAAAACTTAGAAGTTTCTAACTATTACTTCTTCCATTAAGGATTGTGATTTTTCTTGCTTTCTGATCTTTATCATGAGTTTTGCAGTCCTTGCTGAACTCAACCAGCTTCACTCCTTTCTTCTCTCCCATACACAAATTTTGTTCAACACATAAATGTGTTTTACGAATATCATTTCATATTTTGGTTCTATGAAATCAAAAAGTTTGGGGCTTTTTTCTGAAAAAAAAAAAAAGTTGGTTGGTAATTTATTTTATGGGTTTTTTAAAAATGTTATATTTGTGTAAGACTCACTGTCATTTTAGAAGTGTGCCTGACATTATGGTATTTCTTGACACTTTTAAATCAGGATTGTTTTTAAAGAAAAGTTGTTGGTCTTCTCCTCTCCCTCTTCCCCCTCCTCTCCCCTTTTTTTTTTACATGATACTTAGAGTTATGCTTCACAAATTTATCAATAAGATCAAAAATTTTAGTGTAAGAGACTTATTAAGATATAATGTTTTGTTCCAGCTTAATTAAAATAGCTTCACCTTTTAAAATCATGACACATTAATTATATATTGACATAAGTATTGATTTCAATCTAAATATGGACAAATATATTCGGTTCTAAACATATACATTTACAAAAGACCTATATGTACCTCTGCATGAAGACAAAAATGTAAAGAATGATTTGAAAATGGATCATTTTGTTCTTCCAATGCCATTAAAATATATTTTAAGGAAAGTAGAAGTTGCATGCATTGAAATCATGAAAAGGAGGGATAAGAAGTTAATCAAAGCACTAAATTTTGGACAAACATTTTCATCAAGTCTATGAGCACAGCAATCAAAATTATTTCAGTGTTTCCTTTTAAAATAAATTTTGCATCTCCTTCATAACTCCAGTCTTCTGCCTCTGAATCTTTTCTGGTTTTTGTCAATTTTAATGACAAAACAGAGGTGACTACAAATGTTCTAAGATATATAAAAGACAGAAGCAAATCACAGCTAAGATAAATCTTACCACAAGTATTTTGTCCAGAATAGAAAGATTCAGTTTGGCTAACTCAAGCCAGTTAACTATAAAAAAGTACTTCTCAGAGCCTGCCTCTTTCTCTAGAAACTCTGTCAAACAGATGATGGCTTTTTCAGTGACCTTACAGTCATTAGGATGATCTCATGTAACATTTAACTGGCCTTATCTGCATGCTCTTTCATTTCCACATTCTCCTTTTTTTTTAGAACTTCATTGTTACTGGTTCGGTCTTTACAGCTTCTCTCTGATGCTTCTCTGCAGTCACTCAGCTTTAAATCATTTCTCTTTAGAAATATAGTTTTAAGTCGCCTCCTATGGATGCCTTATCATGTTCTTTAAGCTTCAGCTAAGGGTCTTAAATGAATCCAGGACAGATCGTCCACTGACTTTTACACTTCACTAGCATAAAAATCTAAGCCATCATCTTCTCATTTGTATACCTTCTCGTTATCTTTAGTAATCCTTATTCTGTATTATAATTATGCATTAGAGAGTGTTCTCCATGTCTAAGAAATGCACATCTTAAGTTTTGCATACCTCAGATGAAAGAACAGAAAAGCACTCTCTTTCTAATGCTGAGAAGTTGGTGGGGTTTTTTTCATAGTACTAATTTTCAGTTTAACTACTGAGTGTTTGTTACCTATTTCTCTATGTATGTAAAAACATAACTCAGGTGAAACCACATGATATTTCCTTGAGGTTATGAAAACCTTGTTTCATTTCAACACCAACGAGGGATTAGTAAATTGCAGAAAAAAGCAGGTGCGTAACTGAGGTACAAAGAGCTGGAACCAGACAGAATCCCCCATATATTGGACCATCACCTTTCTTGCGTCTGTTTTCCCTCTCTGTAACAAGAATTTCCATGTTAGAAGAGCATGTGTAACACAAGAACTTGGGTGTGCAGAGTAAGAGACATTACAGTTGTATAATAGCATTAGCCTCCAATATCTGGTGGGAAGAAGAGATGTCTACCAACATCCCCAAAAGTCTCTTTTAAAGCCCAAGTAAATACCCTAAGCTTTCACTTTCTCTGGCGATTGGTAGTATGTTTCCAGCAAAATCAGGGGCAGAAGTAAGCATTATTGTCTGAAAGAAGTTAATTTGTAGTGGGCAGATAAAGCTTGAAGTTTTCCAGAATTTTCTGCTGAATATCTGTTTCCATTGGGATCAGCAGTGAATAAGTTTGGAGCAATATGTTACAGGGCTTATTTTGACAAGTTAGAGGAAGGAGAATGGGCTTGAACTTTCAACTCAATACTCTGTCCACCTTCCATTGAGTCACTTTTCAAAAATTGTCCGTTCCTAACTTTTCAACCTTCTTCCTGTCAGAATGTAGGGACATAGCTGTTCTTCCAGTCCCAGTGTGCAACTTGGCTGTATCAATGAGTACTTACAAGCCCCAGAAGAGCTTCACTCCTAGGATCATTTAACATTCCTTGGCACTGGAGTTTAATTAGAGAATGTTTGAACTCTTTAAACTACTAGTCGCTCACAGTTACTTGCATCACCTTTTCAAACTTTCAAACATTTATTTTATTTTTAGAAATGCTTAATCCCCTTTTTAATAGAAGAGAGTGAAGAGGATTAAGCCAACGAGTAGCGAATTGAATACTAAACAATGTGAGGAAAGATATTCTGATAGCAGCCTGGGAAGGCAGTTGCAAAACAGGCAGAAAGATAGAGGACATTTTAAATATATGTATTTCTTACAAATGACTGTCAATGCTCATGCATACAAAAATGTGAGAGACTTAGGTTTAGACAGATGTTCAAATGAAATATGAGGGAAATAAAAAGGAAAGGATCTGGGAAATAAAATTATTAGGGATTGATCAAAAGGTAAGAATATACCTTCCCACATGTGACAAATGTACAATTAGTCAGCATCCTGCACCACATAGACATTCATTGCTCAATTCGTTGCTATGCAGAGTGCCAACAGCAGGCTTCCAGTTCAGCTGTGCCTTTGAAATAAGGGAGAAATATGCAGTGGTTTGTGGAGGTTTGTTCATTTCTGGTAGAAAAACCAAAAAAAGGTAGAAAACCTTTGTGGTCAATTTCTAAAGAAAGGAGTATCAAAGGATAATTAAGGTTAGAAGGAATCTTTGGAATTCATCCCACATTTGCTTTCAGTAGGGCCAAACTCAAGGACTTTTACTTCATTGAAGCCTACATCCTATTTTGTGGCGTAGATTATATTAGGTCTCACATAGATCAATTCACTGTCGGATCTATGTTTATTTCAGAATATAATTCAGCCAGCTTTTAGGCACTGATTATTTATAGTTAATGTAGAGACATTACGGATAGATTATGTGCCATACTTTGCTAAAAATAACCACAAAGGCAAGGTAAAAGAAATCTCTGATAATAAATACATATTGAAGATTTTAGGCATCTGAACCACCGATTTGCATCCTCTCTCAGAAACAATCAGTTTTCCTGAGGATTTACAGGAGAGGCATGATCCAGATAACAATTTATGCACTTTTATAGGTGGTTTGGATTACTTTTTTTCTTATGCATAAAAATACTATATAGTAAATAACAGGTAAGCAAAGAAACTCCTTACAATTTAGTATTTATTTGGAAAATATTTCAGGGGTCTCATGGCTGTGTTAGTACTCATTTATCCGTGTTTCTGAGCTTTTTGCAAAGTAAAGCTTCTGCAGTGAAAATATATGTTTTGCTGTGTTGGAGTCAGCTTTGTCCTTTGGGCATCAAAAGTATTTCCTTGTACAGAACTTCAGTTGTCAGTGGTCTGTAAAAGTGGGCCGAGTTCCTTGGCACCATATGGGATTCTTTAGTGAAATTCTCCTAATTTTGTTCAGCCTAAAGAGAGCATTAAGGAGGCCATGAAGCCCAGGGCCAACCTTTTGGGTGAATATGCAAAGAATTATAATGAGTACGAAAGCTCCTTTAGCTCAATGACATTCAAAGTCCTTGCTGTCACAATGCCTGACCACTGGAGTTACTGGAATGGAAAAGACTGTTCTGTCATTTAATCAGTGCTTTCCACTCATTGGGATTCAGCCCTAGTCTCTAGTGGCAACTGTGCTAGGATTTCTACAGCTTTAGGGCTGCAATAACTCAGTTAACCATAAAAAGGGGTGGGACAGATGAAGAAGATTAAGAAATGCAGTGGTTTGTGGAGATTTGCTCATTTGCATATGTTTTCATCTCCCCCATGGACAGGCTGACATTCTGGCATTCATGAATTTCCCCTCAGACAGCAACTCTTGTTTGTCACAGAAAGCCCCGAGATACGTCTCCTGTATTTGTCCTACATACAGATATTATACTACAGAGAGCAATAAACAGTATTGATTGTTTCCTATCATATTTGGGTGACCCTGACTACTTTGTAATAATTTTTAAAGTCTGGGTTGCTTAGGCAGTATCCAGGAGGCTGTTGGACCTGTGGCTCAGCTTCTGAACACATTTTGTCTCCTTAAGAACAAGTTTTATATTAGCTGCATCCCAGAGGTGAATATAATGACCTCTTTCACCTTGTCAAAAGGGCAGCATTGTCAAACTCGCAGTAGTCAATATCCTACAGCGCATCCATTTAGCACAGGAGCAGGGCCCAAACTGGGACTTTGGAGTGCAGGTACTCAAATGCACAGGTCTGACAAAGACAAATAGCACAGGGATGCACTAACCGAGCAAGGACAAAGGGACGCCTTGCCTCCACTGTGTGAGAAATTGAAGCCCACTTAGATTTCTCCTGCATGCATTTTATTATGTGAGACAAGATTTAATTTTTTGAAGTCCCTGATTCTAAAATGTGAGAAGCAGAGGAATACTTCTGCTCAGTGCCATGTATTTTCTGTCATTAATTTTTCCTTTTTTTTTTTTTTTCCAATCATCTGGAACTTTACCTTTTGCATATAAGTAGATTGGCTGGGGCCCTTAAGTAGTAGAGTTTGTGTATTCTGTGGCAAGCAGCGGTCATATTCTTTATCTGAACAGTTCTGATCTTTTTACTGACTCTCCTGACTAAATAAGTTACACTAAAATTTTGTTCTGTAAAAAACTGTAATACAGAATGCATTTCACAGGAAAAGATTTACTAAATTTTAGGACTCCATTTCAATATAAAAAGAGAATTTTGGATGTTACCCGTGGAAAAAAAAAGAACTAAAAGGTTTTTAATTAATATTTTTGCAACCTTTTTGTAAAGTCATATTAAGTTTTGTAAATGATTTTACTTTTGCATAACTTAGATTTGTGGTATACATGGTCCAGCTGCACACAGCTCTGCTGTCTTTTTTTCAATGTCAAGTTCTGCAATGATCTTGAATCTATTTAGAATTAGGATTGCATGTCCCCTTCAGATCGTAGTTTTCTGACTGTAATTTTAATTCAAATCACAATAAGGAAACTTAGTGGAGCCAGCTAAGTAAATTCTGTATAAAATCACCACCCATCCCCGATCCTACAAACACTCAGCATGTAGCTAATAGTAAGTCACATTGATTTCAACAGTACTGCTAACAGTGTGCAAAATTAAACACATTTATAAGCCTTTTGCAGGATCAGGGCTTCTGAGAGCTCACAAACTAGCCTTTGATGTCCATTTATAAATCCCCATTATAATTAACAGGAGTTTTACAGGCACATCAATAGCAAGGTATATGTAGAGTGCATTCCTGCTAGCCAAATAGTCTGCAGATGAAGTCCCAAAATATTCATTGACTCCCTGCTGACAAGGAAATTATTTATTATTACTACCTACATGATGCAGTTCTAACCTTGAAAATCCATTATATTCTAATGAGGCCAAAGCCACTTAAATTAACAAACAATCACCACCTCAAAATCTGTATTAATTTAAGGAAACATTACAGCTACCATAGAATTAGAAATTTTCAGACTCTTTTTATTATGTCCCATAATGGAGGAGATACAGCTTTCAAGAAACCAGAACGATACTTACCATACTGAGCTCTATTCCTGTTTCTACGGTGGGAAGTCAGCATCACACTACACCATGGGACAGAGAGCACACGGAAAAGAAGGAGCAGGCTTTTCAAGCATGGGGGGAGGTGGGATCAGTGGGTGCTTCAGTGTGAAGACCAATCCTCCTACATTTGCTCTCAATGGAAGAGCAACCAGAAATGTTAGTCACTTGAGAAAAACATATTACTATTACAGTTATTTTTCCAGGTATTTATGAAATCTGCAGGAGTATGTACTGGAAAACAAGTTACTAGTTTCTTGCTCTTTGATTTATGCTGTTTACCCTAAGGCCTTGCTTCATTTCTCAGTTGGAAAAAAAATAAAAAGGACACTGAAAGGTGGGAAATCTTGCTTTCTTGATTTTAAAAGGCAGCAGAAGTTTAATCTGTATATGTGGAGTTAACTGTTGAGGAAATGTTCAGATATACTGATTACAGTACAAAACAACTGATTCACTTTTCTGATTAAAAACTTTGAAAACCCCAACATTTATTTATTTATTTATTTCAGTAAAGTTGATGTGTAATATCAAGGAAGGGGATTTGGGAAGAGATAGTATGTATATCTAAGGCATTATACAAAGACTTCAGTCCAGTGTCTGATTCTTATGCTTTGGAAGGGTCAAAGCATAGCGTACAGAATAGATATCTGTCTTAGGTACGTAGGAAAAAACATTTTTTATAAATCAACTAATAAAAATCTTATTTTACTGGTTCTGTGCCTTGATCTTAACAGAGTTTTGCAAATATTTTATATTTCAACTCATACCAAGCTTTCTTAACCCAGGAGGATATCAAATATTATTTGGCTGAAAAAAGTGTTCCCCATGTGCCAAAGGATTCTGCTTTGTCTCTACACTGAATCTGAAGAAAGCTGATGTACAATTACAAAAGCGACTTAGTTTTGCATGCTAACACTGAAAAACTTTGCTATGTTTCATTGAAGTATGACAAATTAACCAGAGAGAATCTGACCTATTCAGCAAATGTCGGGGCTGTGGGGGTTTATACTGTGTTAATAACAAACAAGCAATACAGTCAAAAGTTCAAGTTTGGAATTAGAATAAACAAATTTTGAATTTTGTGTCTGAGTCACAAATTCACCAGCTGGTGTTTTCATGATAAATAAATTGACATACCCTCATACTCATTGTCCTTCAGAGGAGGAGTTTTAGTCTCTTAAACCCTCTTCATTATCTTTAATTGAAACATAGATAGAGAAAAATTTATCCATTTCCTTTTCTCTCCATGCTTTACTCTTATTTTAACAATTGTTATTATGAAAGAAGCCTAGATGAGTTTATAGTAGCTTGATTTTTGACATGAGAAATTTTAGAATTACTTAACTCTTGAATATTTATGGATCTGGAAGAGCTTTTGTGCTATGGCAGAAACAAGATTCCGAGTGTTAATTTGGTAATGGATATCAGAAGATCACCATATATTTTAATATACGCTTGATTTTCTAGTTTTTCCTGAGATGGTGGTTGCAAAGTCAAACATCTTATGTCTGTACGTAAAACAAATTCGAGTAGGTACAATAGGAAAAGTATAAATTATCACTGTGAAAAGTGCCTAGAATGCCATGTGTATCTCAGATTACTATATCCAGGAAACATGAATTTCAGTGAGGAATATCTAGTAAAATCGTGGTATTAGACATCTATTAAAACAGAGAGGACAAAACCAGTCAAAAAGTGTTCAGGAGGATGCTGGTGTTTTCAGACCTGCAACAGGTACTGACAGTGTGATATCAGGTTGCTCAGTCCGTCTGTCCTGGGTTTTTCATTGTTAGCAAGGGAAAGCACCCCATTCTATTGACCCCAGCTCCTCCTGATCATGGAAGCAGAATACTTGTATTACTGTTGCAACAACTTTGCTTTATTGTCCTCCTCCAGCTGCAGTGGAGCACAGGAGATACCCCTGGACATCTCCAAACACACCATTTATGTATCTTATTGCCTCTTTTCGCATTCCTTTATCCTCCCCTTCTCCACCATTCCGCACTCCAGCCCTGTCGCAAGTAATTATTTACTGATAATTATTTTCTCCATTGAGCTCATCTTGCTACATCCATAGCCAAATTTGGTATTTCTTATTCTGCCACCTAGGTAATCTCAGCATTACATGCTCAGCTAATAAGGCTGTCTATGCACTGCTCATCCTCCAGGGCTGTTCTTCCCCAGAGGTGTGCAGTGGTCCTCTCCAGTTATCTGTGATGTTCAGCCCTTTCTAACCTTCCCATTAACCACTTCTGAGACCCAGGTGTCCCTGACAGTCCTCACAGTGCTAACCATAACTTTTAGCATCTTCTCATCTTGTTTATCTGTCATGTCTGGCAATTTATCATGTCATAGTTTCTTGTGTCCTGTTCAGTCAGCTTAACTCTTCGATATTTGCCTGTAGTTCTAAAAAAAAAAAAAAAAGGAAATGAGACTTGGCTTGTTTATCTTTGCAATATGACGACTGAGGTCAGATATGAAATAAGATCTTGCAGATGTTGATTTTAAAAGTACAGTACGTAGGGCTAAGAACGCTGAAAGAATAATTTTAATAAACAAACTGATATGGCAGCAACTGAATATACGTATAAAGGTGTATCAGACACCTAAATATCACTGTAGTGTTTATAAGACTGGTCAGTTTGAACTCCAAAGGAAAAACTTAACTGGATTGACTTTCATTAACACCCTTCATGCTAATGCTTAGTCCCTATTTGCTATTAGTTGCTATTACTACACATTCAAAGCAGTCAGTCCTTAGCAGCTATATGCAACACCCACTGTGAGCACACAGTACTGCGGCACAGGTCCCATACTCTCGGCGGTCTCTATCACCCAAGCAGAGGAAGCAGGCTCCAGAGCTCTTCCATGCGGTACACTGATGTGGGCAACATACTTGGGATCTTTCCCTTTCTGAAAATGTCTGAGTTTCTTGACACTTCTCAGCCCTGGGCCTCTGGCGGTGGCAGAGATGCTTTGGGATACTCAAGGCAGTTGCTGCAGCAGGTGGCCTGTCCTGCTGCCTGGCTCTTTCTTCCCTGCTCAGTGGTTTCTCCTTTTCTTAAAGGTTTCATGTTTTCAGTGAGCACTAATTGTTCTTGAGTGGGTTCTTTATATTTCTGGAGCCTCTGCTTTCCAGATTGTTCATCCTAGCAAGAGACAGGTTCCAGTTACAGGTTCCAGTTCACACCGTAAGTTCTCACAGCAAATTTGTAACACTCCTAACAGATCACAACTGGGGCCTTGCAGAGTTTGCTAAGGCATAGTTAGCTTGAGACCTGAAGCTTTTTTCCTGAAACATTACAATTTTTGCAGGGCTACAGGGTGCAAAAATGTTTTTATAGCTATTATTATTTACTGTTCTTATGTCTAAGTTTAAAACAGCCTAATATTTATTCAATTCTGCTTAGTGTAGGTCTGTTTTTATGAGTGCAATAGACTTTTGTTTTGGCCACAGTATAAGCTGTTCATGTACTAGGAAAGTTTTCTCTAAATGCTAGGCAGTGAAATTAAAAGGCAGTCAGCCAGTGGGATAGCAGGTATAAAGAGAAGACCTAATGGCACAGCAAAAATGCTTTCTTTATGTAAGGAAGGACTCTGTGATGTGTTTGCACAGAGTGATCAAGGATTACAATTCCACTGTGCAAAAACAGATTCTGTCTTGGCTTCTAAAATCTCACTGATATCACTGATCTCTGCCTCTGGTCCAAGCCAGATTTACCCTCTACTGTAAAGTTTAGTCTTGAAAAAAAAGGACACAAGGACAAAGAATTTGAAGTGAATTCACCATTCCATCAAATGTTAATTTAGAAATAACAGATAAGGTACTTACTGTCTAGTTAAGAGGACACATGAACAGCAGTAATCTCATACAAACCCTATATTACAGCTGACACTCCAATTCAAAGAGTATTTTCTGTGAAAGTACGGTATCTAGAAGCATATGAATGCCATCCTCTCTTTTCCTAACTCTTCTTCTTCTGTTCATGCATTCATTAGCTTTGAAAAGACAACTCTTAAAATGAGATATGACCTCTTACATAGGAAAATACATTCACTTGAACTGAAACAGAAATAATTGATCAAGAAACAATGCAGGAAACTAAATTTGCATCTTCTTCCTTTAAAATAACAATCAAATCCTGTGGATACCAGCAACTGACTTCTTATTAATTTTGCCTAATAGCTATTATCATAAATGTATGAATACATAGATTATAATTTTCTAGGCACTAGCAATCTACATATAGTAATAGAACAATTATGCCAAAATTGCTGTTTGAGGATGAGTGTGAGAAAAGGTGGGCATATTTTCAAGTACTGAATAGAAATGTGATAGCTGTCTCAGTTGTATTTAACATACTAAATTACTGTTTCTTTGTTCTCCATTTAATAGCTGATCATTTTACTGTTCTGGCAGGAAAAAAATTCCTTTTAAATTAGGACACACTGTCTTGTTTATAACTGAAGTAAAAATAGGCAAGAAAGCTTAAGGAGTCAAGAGGCACTTTTATAAACTCATTTTGTTTCTTGTACTTACAGGAGACACAAGGTACTCTTTCTTCAGAGCATGAGACTGTGGGAGTGCTACATGCCACTACTGTTCTGAACATGAGATTTGACTTCTGCTGTTGCCTTTGCTTTCAATTTCTCAGACATAATAGTGCTATTATATTATCTTACCTTTTTGAAGTCTTTTTCTGTCAAATGTTCCTAAGGCATTTAAACTTTGAATCAGTTTGTCATTTCCCTACAGTGAGTTTTCAGAAAAATTGTCATACTACACTTCCCCCTGTCTCATCCTGCTCCCCACCCCCCAGTCTTCTCTACCAGATGTCGTGCCATGTCTACCTCATTGGTATTGAGTTTTAAAATGCAACACAGCTTTCTGTGTTTCACGTACTAGGTGGGAAAAAAAAAAAAAAAACCAGAAAAAAGGGCTTCTCTTTCTAATTCCCAAAGACAAGATTATCTCCTCCCTGCCCCTTCTTTGTAGCGTGTTGTTCAATGCTGGGAGAAATTTGGGATCAAACGGACATAACACAGAAAATCATACTGGCTACACACTCAAAATGACCCTCATTTTGCTATCCAGCTGTCTATCCTGCTGTAGCACAGCTGCATCCCTGCCTGTATGTCCAGTTTCCCTTCCAGAAACAGGACAGAAACTGGACTAGTAGTCAGCACTTTTCTTCTCCCTACATATAGATACAGCACTGTCAAGGTTAAAGGTGTATTAGCAAATCTGTCTAGGCTGCTTTTAAGTATTTTGCATCTTATTCTACCCCAAGCCCATTCAGTGATCAGAAGATCTCTGCATACAGCCTCTCTGTAGGGAGAGCACTGCACTCCCTACAGACAGCACTACTATACTGCAAATGTCCTCCAGAACTGACCTCCAGTCTGTAGGTTATAAGTGTTGAAGAAGCAAAACAATTCTCCCCCATGTTTCCTTAATTAAGGAGATTGTTAATGAAGGCTTGCTCTTTGTTGGGTGGGGCAGTTCAGATAACAGGAAAGACTGACTTGTCAACCTTGTGGTTAAATATATTTTTAGAAGCTGTTTTAAAGATACGTTAGATAAAATATACTCTATCATCAAGCATTCGTAACATAGTTTCAAAAGCTGAACTAAGGATGAGAGAGGAGGATTGATTTAAATAATTTCTTATAAAGTTACTCCAGAAATTAAAATATCCCCAAACACAGAGTTAAAGATTCTGCAGTCAAACACCAGAGGACATAACTTCTATTTAGTTTTATGTTGCATAATTACCATGGTATGCCCATGATGTGCAGGGTGAAGCAAGCGTATTAAAGATGGATTCATAATTAGATCTGAGGTACTTGGCTAATTAACAAAATGGATAGACAAAATCTGTATTTCATTAGGGTGAGATGTATCTGTTTCCTCCTGTGCTTCTACATATTTGATATATTATACTGCAGTGAGCTATTTCCAGTGGATCGTGTTGGGATGTGGTGATAAGTCACATGCCAAGCAACATAATAAAATAATTTATGATCAACCAGACTGGAAATATCAGTTGGGGGATTCTCTGTATTTAATGTTTTGCCATATGAGTTCATCACATCGCTCTTAGGCTTTCAAGCTGGTGATATTGCTACTGTTATTATTTGGACAGTCTTCCTTCTCTCTCTAACAAAATGAAAGAATAAAAGTCCCTAAATGTATGTGTATACTTGCTAACGTGCTATCCTCTTACACTGAATGTTATATATTTTAAGTCTTATAATATTATCTTATACAGCTTGTTAGTCAAGTAAGAGCTTGGTGCATATATATCCCAATGAAAAATGATATACAGATAAATAGATAGAAAGCTAATTCTCATTCTCTGTTTATACTATAAAGTTGGAAGCATAAAGAAGAAAACTGCACCTGTATTGAAGAATCACAAAAGTATAATTAATTTTAAAAAGCAATATGACTTTTTTCCCATAATTTTCTTACTGTCCTCTAAAAGCATTAAAAAAAACCCCAAACCTAATGCTTTCCTGTAGTCACTGCTCCACATGGAAGAAAAGGAAACTTTCCTTGTTACTAAGCCCAGGATTGTATCTATCAGGTTGTTTTCTGTGTGTGCGTGTGCAGTTGTGTATTTTAATATTTATTTTCATGTATACGTATACGATGCTGTCTTTCCCATGGCAGATGTTCTCTTTGCTTCCTCCTATATGGTAATTCTCTGTATTTGTCATGCCAGTAATAACACCACTGGATCTTTATGTCTAACCTGTGTACTCCATCTATTTTTTTTATACAGGTCTTTCCTGAAACTTGCAGCAGGTAATGTTAGCGAAAAAGAAATCAAATCTGTTTAATTACAGTAAAAAACAAATTAACATCTTAAGCACCCATGCGTCATGCCTTTTCCCGACCCCTCTCCCCCATACGAGCTCAGGACAACTGTAACACTGACAGCATCAATATTATTATCATTACCATCACTGACACCAGAGTGCTGTTGAATGCTTGTTTTCTTCGTAGGTAGCTTATAGGCTAGTTTGCTGTATTCACACACTAAAGAATACCCAGGGTTCTCAACTGTGAGTTTATTTCCTTTGTTTAGTCTTTCAAAAGAATACGTGGATCTGTGTATATTTTCAGAAGTCCCTGTTTCATCCCACCTGAATGATATGTATAATAATGTTCCTAGTGATAAAGATAACATAAACCAAGATCTAACTATGAAGCAAAGACTAAAATAACTGCAGGGGTTAAACTACCTGATAGACCTTTTACTGTTTGGATATAGCAGTAATCCAAAATGAGGTGATAAAATCACTTACTTCCTTCTATACAAAGATTATTTGATAAATTCAAAAGCAACATAAAGAAAGTCTTCATGTTTAACAGTAAATTGTTATAGAGTTGGGGTTTGTGTTATGTTAATTAGATTGGAAAAGACCTCTGAGATCATTGAGTCCAACCTATGATCGTAACACCACCATATCAACTAGACCATCCGGTCTTTCATTAAACACCTCCAGGTATGATGACTCCACCACCGCCCTGGGCAGCTCATTCTAATATCTAATCACTCTTTCTGTGAAGAAATTCCTCATAATGTCCAACCTAAACCTCCCCCACCATATCTTATGTCCTCTTGTCCGGTCGCTGGTTGCCTGGGAGAACCAGTCAACATCTACCTGGCTACAACTTCCTTTCAGGTAGTTGTAGAAAGTCATAAGGTCACTCCTGACCCTCCTCTTCTCCAGGCTAAACAATCCTAGCTCCCTCCACTGCTCTTCATGGGACTTGTGCTCTGGACCATTCACCAGCTTCATTGCCCTTCTCTGGACATTTGTATACTGTTGTATACTGTTATATTCTATTAGCCATTCGCTATCCTTCAGCAGTCCACAAAAACTTAGTATTATCAAGGTTACAACTGTTCTCATTCAGAAATACTTTATTTAAAATGAATTTTGCATGATTTATACTGCTGTAAGTATTAAATCTTGTTTTCCTAGTCTGCTGCTTTCTCCAAGATTCCAGCATTTGAAATGCTGTAGATTTGTTCATAGCCAATCTATGCCTTTGTAGTGGTTTTGATTCTAGGCCTTTCTTGGTGATCAGGTTGTAACTGAGGAAGTGGTCATGTTCCCAGTATTCCATACAATTTTTTATGTAAACCAAGGTATAAATAAGAAGGAGGAGAAGCCTCTTCCTCTCTTTCCTTTCCGGTGGATCCGGGAGCAAGTTCTCTGCTATCGGCTCTGCTCGTGTGGAGGAGTGAGGACTGGTGAGGCCTTGTGGACCTTGGGAAGCGGAGAGTGCCGGCGGTCGCTTAGTGCAATTCTCCTATCTCAAGGAGAGTAGTAAGATTTTCTTTTGTTAGTTCTTTATTGGTTGCTCCCAGGTTTTGATTGTGCATATCTGTTTTGGGTTTTCCTTTCCCTTTTCTCTTCAGGGGGTGGTGTTCAGGGTCCCTTCTTCTGTGTACGTAGTATTCTAATTGTATATAAGTGTAAATACATATATATATTTTTATACAGCTTTGGTTTGGTCATTTGGGTGTTTTCAGTAGCTTTTTCCCTTCTCCCTTTCCCTTGTGTTCAGAGAGGGGGTGGGGGGAGGAGAGGCTGCAAACTGTAAAGTGTGAGCATTTGGCGGGAAAGCCAGATCCAAGCCATTACAGCCTTACATTTTCTTCATCACAAGTTTTACAGACTAATGTTTCAATAGCAGACCCCATCGCATAAACGCAGTCCATCTGATGTTTGGGAACTCTTAGTAATATGGCATACTGACATGATAATTTTGACTGAATCACTAAAAAATGAGACCAGGGTTCAGCTATTTAAAGACAGTTAAGAGTCTAACTTTGCTTGAAACCAATTTTTTTTCTCCATTGCAATGTTGCTGTTGTTGTTGAAAGCTTTTATAACGACATTATAATTGCTTAAATAATACAATAAATGAATATTGGACTGCTTTGGATAGTGCTGTGAACTGACATTAAAGTAAGTGATAACAACTCCTCTCGTCTGTAGTATTGCCACCCTCCAACAAGTTTAAAGAATGGCATTCTGATTTGCAGGACCTTTTTCATCATTATTTTTAATGTTCCACACAAGTACCTAAGCTCAGATGTTATCTGAAATGCTTGAAAATCTGCAGCTGAAGAATTCCAGCATTAGCTTGTAGGAGGTACACATAACGCTGACGTTAGTAATTAAAATGACATCTGCAGAGAAAACGTGCAAAAGCAGCTGTCATTTGATTTGGGCCATTCTAGACGTCTAAAATCCATCAGACTGCTTGAAAAACTAATAAAAGCCAGCTGATTCACCATATTAGATGCTAAAAGGCATCTGGGGATTTGAATTTACAGACAGCATATCCCTTCCAGACTCAAGAGAAGAGATGTCATGGAGGCCAATTAACCTAGGAATAGCTGTTAATCCCTTTCAGGTCATGTAGAGGAACAAGTACAGATAAATACATGGGACAAAAGCACTTTTGAGTTCACTAAGCTGCTTTTTAAAATAGTTCTTAGGCAGTCAAACAAAAAACATAGTGGCACTTCACATCTTCTCCATGCTATACAAACAGCTAATTAGCTCTCAGAGCCGGTCATTGTTCTCCAGATCTTACAGGCAGGAAAACTGAGGCACAGAGCTGGAAGGTATCCAAGGCCAAACACAGTGCCAGTAACCGAGTCAGGATTACAGTTCTGGAATAGCTACAATCAAGACCCCAGCCTGATATTCACCCCATGCAAAACAACATTTTGATTCACAAGAAGGGTTATGTTTAGAGTACAAATCTTAAAGATCCTGCATCTTTGAAAGCTAGTTATTGACCCCGATGGGCTCCCCCTAGGTGCTAAACATCCAGGTCCTGATCCAAGGCAACACTTAAGCACCTTTACTAAACAAACAGACAAAAATTAGTTTTTAAATATTTAAAATCAGTCTCAAACAAATAAACCTGAGATTTTTTTTTTTAAATATAGTTGTCACCCCAACAGGATCAGTAGCTTTGGTTGCCATCTTTTACCAAGAGTATCTCTTTTGCAGTTATTATGGTCACTTATCTCTACTGTCCATCATAAAGACAGTGAATAAAGTCAAATAAGTGCCTATTATTCACACCATTCCGTATTTTTTTCATGGGTTAGATAATCTGGTGCTGCCATGTAGCCAGGCAGGCCACGTTAAAAAGCATTAACTGAGACATTAGACATAGCAGGTAAAACATGAAATAGAAACTGTTTATGCCAGTTTGGATTCAAATATCTCTGATATATATTTACTGTATTTTAAAAAACAATAAAACTCCAGTACATTGTGTAATCCAGTATTTTCTCCCATGGAGAAAAGTTATTGTCCATATGATTATTTTGCCATGCAGAGAAGTAACAGAATATTATATTTGTGTATACTTTATTTTGTGTGCTTTCTTAAAAAAGCAGCTGCCTCGGAAGTCATGATAATCAAGGATCACCAACCCCAAAGGCTCCGTCTTCTACAGCTATAGAACTCCTGTAACTCTTTTGCAACACGGCTTTCTAACTGGTAATAGATACAGGTTTATTGGTTTTTTTTCATTTTCACACAAAAAAATTTTTGTTATGAATTTTTTTCCTAGTCAATAGCAGTCTACTGGAGATGTAATACTATATCTCATTTGAAAACACTGGACCCTGGATATCAATTACGTTAAATGTGCAGTGAGCAATGAGAATAGGAGATCCAAAGGAGATACACATTTCTCTGACTTGTGTATGCCAGTAAGTCCAGAATAAATCAATGACTTTTTTTAATCCCAATGTATATGATATACTTAATTTTGGATATTGGGATTTTGTTTATGGGAGTCCATTGATAACGTATATTATAATGACTATTATTTTCTTACTAGTTCACTCCCCCTCCCCCACTTTGAACTCCAAATTCATACTTTTAAATTAGTTTCTCTAATTTTCTAAGAGCCAGGTATCAGTCTATGCAAATTCTTATTTTACCAGAAGTTTTGTTGAAAATCAAATATCTTGGATTTTTCCTTCTCTAATACTATTTCAAATAGATATGCTAACTTCTTCAATCCATTCAATAATTCTCAGTGTTGACGTTTATTGAAAATCTGGTGTTAAAGAAAATGCACTATATTAAATCAACTTTTGTAACAAACAGAGAAACATTATTTTGGTATGTTAAGCTTAGCCAAGGAAAATATATGGACAGAATTTTAGATTATTAAATATTGAGCTGCAGTAGAACAATTTCATCATTGTCCTAACATATAGAAATACTGACTTAATATCTAATTTCTTCCCTTAGTTGTAACCACTGTAACTTCACTGTCTTTGATTTATAATTGCCATAGGATTTACATTTGGATAAATATATATTTCCAAGAACCAGTTATGGTATTCTCACGTGTTAACTTCTTCTACTTCAGATCAACAAAGCCACTTATGGAATTCGATATTGCACCTCCTCCCATGTTGGGGATGCAAGCTCTTTATGATTTCAGACACATTTTTTTATTGGTAGAGATGGTGATGTTTGTTTATGGTTTTGTTTTTGTTTGCAGCAAGCTGTCTCTGCAGCCGAAAAGATAAATTCAGATCTGGAATTTTTTATTGTCTCTTTGACTCTTTTTCTGTGAGAAATACTGGTCTTTATTCATACCCAAATTACTAATAAGCTTAGTATCTTGTGTTCATATTATGTAAAACCCCAACTAACTTGTACCTACACATCCTTACATACTAAGTGATTGGGGGATTGGAGGGAAAAGTAAGATGCCTATCTACAAATAGTGGGTTTCGGGAACCTTCTCTACATCTTTGTCACTTCTATAGAAAGCAAACTCTCTCTTTTTTTACACATTGCAGCAGGATAATGATCCAAATGAATAAGATAGAATTGGTAGTGGGAGCTCACTGGAAAGACTATGTTTAGTCCCATGCACTTGGCTCACCTCATATTTCAGTGCATATCTATGGCCACAACTTTTTCTTTGTCTCGTCAGAAGATGCATACAACTTTGTTATGAGAATCAGTTCAGTCAGGTGTATCTTTCTTTTCTTCTTCTTCCCAGCCACTAAGATTGCAGTATTTCTGACATCAGGTCTTATTTTGAAACTTTGCCTATTCTCTCCTGAGCCATTTATTTCTTTTGTCCTTTCATAAATGTTCTACAAGTTGTAGTTGAGGTTTTACTTCTTATTAAATTATTCCATGAAGAGTTTATTACTTTTTTGTCTCAGGATGTAAAGTTAATATTGATTTGTCTAGAAATCTTCCTTCTAGAAAATGTTGGGGTATTTTTCAAAAAAGAAAGATTGACAGAGAAGCCCAACTGACTAAAGGTCCTGACTTTTAAAGTTTCCGACTTTTAAAGTTTCCTCTCCTTTGAATGAGGAAGCAATGTCTGCAGTGATCCTAAATAGAAATTTCCTTGCTACTCTAAAACCTTCTTTAGATTATTCTAAAATACTGAAATGAAGGAAGGGAAGAAGGAATGAAGGAAATATTTATCCTTTATCTGAAATGTCTCACTTAGTGTAAGGTAGTGTCTCCTACATACATTTTTGGGAAATTGTCCTTTTATTTACTTCAAAGTCTGATCTAACAAATCTTATCTAGTGCATTTTCAGGCAACTAATGTATGTTTTCAGGCAGATCACAGAAATCATCAATCTGGTTGCCAATTCTAGAGAAGTCTTTCAGTTGGAAATCGCCTGGGAGAGGGATATGACTAAATAGTCTCACCAGGAAAAAAATATACTGAACTGAAAAACTCACTCTCTCCACTCTCAAAGCAGCCTGACAAAGAAGACACTTCCCTCAAATCTTGCAGCACCAGGCTCTGAGCTGAGAGTAACAGTTACCACCAAAGCATTTAGAAAGCATTTTCCATCACATCCCGGATCTGCCCCACTCATTGTCTCATCTTTATTATTTCAGAAGAACAAACTTGCAGGGATCCAGGAAGGAGTAGATAATCAAAACAGAATCAGGACATATTTATCCAGTTGTGCTTTAGGGAAAGTATTGCTGAATTTGGGTGACTGAAATGCTGAGGCGTGACATCTGATTGGTGTTGTTATCCCAGCGCAGATCTGCACATCCTGGGAAACTCTGTTAGTGCTGCCAAGAAGAGAGATGAATACAGGGGCCAAAAAAAAAATCACACATGAAAAAAGTAAGCCATAATGTTTAAATTATGTTTGTGGAGGCTATTTAGCATCTCCAGAAGAATCGGACTGAAAAACTTCTTTAAAGGAAATCTTGTATCTTTAAAAAAAAATTCCAAATGATGCTGAGTTCATCATTACTCTTTATGAATTCTCTCTCTCTTAAATTCACATACAAAGATCTCATCACAAGTTGCTGAAATACTGCTGACTATTAAATACGTGAATGTAAACAGTTAATTTATAGAATAATTAACCAGTAATTAAAGACTAATTAAACTAAGAGGCTCAGGGAAGAAAATGACAACAGTTAACTCATGAGACAAAATGCTGTCTTTCTGTGTCAAACAGAATCAAGAAAAAATCTTTTACATAAAATTTTGCTATCAATAAAGTCTGCAGTTACAATCACATGAGAATCAACCATTACTGAAGATTCTTTAACAAGTTATTACTGCAATTTTCAGTATTCAAAAAGTGAATTTTTAGCTAAAAAGTGAAATTTAGAGAGGTCAGAAATGCTGATAAGCTATGAGGGCCATGTATTTTCTTAAGACAACCTGGGAGCTTTTCTAAAATTGTTGCAAACTATTTGTCCTCCAGAGCCGGGAACAAGAAAAGAATATTTGTTGCTTTTATTGATAAAATTCCCCTGGGCCTTCTCTTCTCCAGGCTGAAGAGTCCCAGCTCTCTCAGCCTTTCCTCAGAGGAAAGATACTTCAGACCTTCAGTCATCTTTATGGCTATTTGCTGGACTCTGTCCAGTATGTCCATGTTTCTCTTTCACTGAGGTTCTCAGAACTGGACACAGTACCCTAGATGTGGCCACATCAGTGCTGAGTAGATGGAAGGGTTCACCTCTATCTTTCATTCCATATGACACACCTTAATAGAGTGTTTTGAACACATTAATTAATTTTAAAACATTTTTAGCTGAATATAGCTATTTATTTTCCTGAATCTGTAGTATCAAATGTTTGATAAATTTTGTTCAATGAATTAGCAATTTTTGTACATCTTCTTTTGAAATCCATACCAATTATGTTGTATTGTGTTTCAACTGATCTTATAGACTACATTTTTTGCTTGTTTGTGTTTTTTTTTAATAATTGTTTTTTGCTTCTTTGGGGGGAGATAATTTGTTTTGTTTTAATTAATAAATACACCTGGAAAAAAGACACAATAGTGATGCTAAATACTTTGAAAAAAAAGTTCTCAACTAGTTACATGGAAACCCAGCTCTTTTGAGAAAATGACACTGGTCCCAATACATTCCTGAAGTTCCCAACACAAGCTGACCAGCAGGCTTAGGTAGCTAAATGCAATAGTTTATGGCAATGAATCCTCAGATTTGCCACTTAAAATCCCAGGCTGGGGACTGCAGTTCTTTACATTAAAAAAAAATAAAAAGGACAAAAACATCAAACTGAGGAAACCAAAACCAACTAACTAAAACCCACCACAATTACAATACCCTGATTTACCTTTTTTATCACTCACTGTCACAAAAACTTATCTAAAATCAGCACCAAGTGGTTTATAATGCCTGTCTATCTGCTTCTTTGGGTTTTTTTGTTGGTTTGTTTGTCTTTTTGTTTGTTTTTTCCCTAAGACAGTTGATTTATTTCAGACAAATTTAGGAGAAGGAGGTCCAGTTCTTCTATTTCATGTACACCGTATATGTGTTCCTGTGATACCAGAAACTAGGCAGGGAGAAGAAGCTAAATTAACGACTCTCATTGTCAATAGCTATTTGATCTGCTTGGCCTGGTGAGTAATCCATTAGAATATGCACGCAAGCTATCCAGTCGTCTCTGATTTAACAACAGTGAGGGTTGTATACTGCACTGTCAGTCCCTGGAAAAAAATGGGATGGAGCTAACTGCACTTTACAGGTTTGGTGTGAAAACTAGAAAAGTGAAGATACCATGGTAGAATAATCATATGAAAAAGAGATAGCCATTTAGAGACAGATCCATATGAACTCAAGTACGGTTAGCATTTAATTTTATTTACTTTTCAATTTTATGTATTTAAATTCCAAGTACTGTGTATCCCTGCGGAAACACTCTTTTCTATCCAACTGGCATAAGAGACACTACAGAAAATCTCTTGTTTTGTTTATATTCATAGTGGAAAGATACGCATGAACTTGTTTGTCATGCAAACTATGCTAAGATTGTAAACTATGAAGTTATTTACTATCATTCAATAATTATCAGTAAGATTGTATGGAAATCAATGCTACTTTGAGGCAATGAAAAAATTGCCAAGTTCTGGTTCTGCACTTCATTATGAGCTACTGACATCAATACAAATTTTAAAAATAAATTTAAAAAAATGTATCTTTAATGTGTACAAAAGGGGACCCTTAAGTTTCCATCATTTCTGTCACTTATCAATATTAGCAATGTGTTTTTCCTATCTGTAAGTAACTGTCTCTGGTGTTCTACTAATGCCTTCTCTGAATATAGTTGAAGTCATGGATATGTACAAGTGCAAAGAAGTACTGAAAGAGCTCTTCCATCATCAGAACAGGGTTTTCCTCTTAATCCTTCTGCATCACTCTCATTAACAGTAGTTGCAGATATAAGGGAAGTATAAATCCCAAAGTATTATCTAAATGCAGTCCAGCTGACATTAGAGAATTCTATTGTTACTTATTACTTTACACTGTATTTGCTGAATGTTTTAGATAGTGACATATCAAAGGGGAAGAAACCAGAGAGAGAGAAACAGGACAACCAGCGAAAGAAGAAATTAAATTCCTTTTACACTTTAGTTTTTATAAATACCCTGCACCTAAGCCACGGGTAATCAGTTTCAGCATTGTTGTTCAGTTACCTGCCTGCAGAACACATATATACACAGCTCACTAAGGCCTGCTATATATATGCCTTAACATTAACAAAAATTGAGGACTTTTCAGAATATGGTTCTCTATCACAGCAGGTTCCCACAATGCCACGTTACAAAAAAATACTTGTTTCACAGATGTAATCCAAGAGTGTAGAAAGATACAAATATCTTGTCACCTTTCCACATTAATACCAGATGGAATTACATATTTTTAACATGGAGGGATTTGACAGTGGTTTTGAGATTCCACATGAACAGACTAATTTTGTAAGGCTAAAACAATGAACATGGCATGCTTTCCCTATGTTTTGTGTAGTGTATGTGGCTGTGCTTTGTGGTATTCACACCACAAATCCCATGCCAGGGTCTGAGCTCATTCAGAGTAGATAATGTAGTCCTGAACTGACAGGAAGATTGCTGCCTTGTTAGTCGGCAGTCCCACATGAACTCGCACACGTGTTGACCCTAAGACTCGGCAGGCAACTCTGGAAAAAACACTTAAGTTGTTCTCAGAGCCTGAAGATAAATATTTGTAAAACGGGGATCTTAGAAGTTGTGCCATTTGTGGATGACATGACAAGGTGATATTCTTTTGGTTCAGTCACATGGACTGTGCTTTCTGTAACATTGACTGATTCTGATTTTATAGTGTGTTTGATACTCTTTAAAAACATAAGGATAGTGTGGAGATGAAACAAAGGTAAGTTTGTATGTTAAAAAGAAAAAGATTCACTCTCATTATCAGCAAGAGTACTGTCTATGTTCCCTGTCAACTCACAGTTCTCTTCAGGGAGTTACCAATATGTGCATAATACTTTAGGGAGCAGAAGGTATGCTTTTTGAAGTTGATAAAAGAGGAAATAACTGTGGATGAGACTGAATTATTGGTAGGACTATTTAGGAACAAACAGAACTAAAAAATTTATTTCAACTGGGGTCTCCAGGCTGTGGAAGAAAGTAGAAGGAATTGATCCCTGTTAGATAGCATGCTGGAGGAATTATCAAGAGAATTGGTCGGGACAGAATATGTTGGCAAATGAAAAAACATGAAACTATATAATACACATGCAACTGTCCATGTGTAATCCCTGACAAACTTCTAAATAGCACAAGGGAATAGATTTCTTTATACTTCAGAATTCAAAGCAGTCATTGCATTCTGTTTGTTGTCAAGCATTTTTTTTGACCAAGGCAAAAACACGTACGAGCTTCTAAAAAGAGGAAAGACAGATTAATATCACCAATGTTATCCAATACAGCGATAGCCACCAACAACATTAGTGTATGACAGTGTCTTTTGCCAGGAAATAAATAGCATGACACGGAAAAATGATTTTTAAACCAAGCTGCATTATATTGTCTGTAATAAGAGGGAGGGTTAGGAAAATTAAAAAAGAAATATTTAACTCGTTTGTTTTTCAGTATAAATTTTCATCTGACTAGATTTCTCCACAGATTTCGAAACATTAAAGATACTGAAAGTTACTTCTTCCCCTTCCCTACACATGACAACTAGTCCCTCCTACTGCTGGTGCTTGGGTACCTGTACAAAATATACAAATCTTAACTGAAAAATTTGATTTGTCAAAACTAAATAAACAGTAGATTTCATTGTGTTGCCTCAAATTGTTTGGAAAGTGAACAAGATGCTCTAAGTTTCTGCTTAGAAATGCTTATTTCATTTCATTATCAGAACAATTTCTTTTAATGTTGAAATTCAAAGACATTCTGAAAAACAGTTGACTTAATCACAGCAAAGATTTCTTTGAGTTCAGTTTACTTTCATATTTTGGCTCCCTTTTTCTACTTTACTTTTGGTTAAGGACAGGAAATAATGTAAACCTCCAAATAATTCATCGTATCAAAAGCATCAATTCCTGCCCACCTCTACTTACTCCAACCTATACTTTCTTTAGCTCTGTAGTACAAATATGGCACTTACTTGTTGCAAAAAGTCCTGGGGCAATTGTATTTCAGACAAAAGAAAAAACCCGCAAACATTTACTCTCAGCTTATCTCCTTGTATTTGCCAGGAACTAGAGTACTACAACTGAAGATACTGATAAGTGCATTTCATGTGATTGGTGTTTAAAATCTCCCCTGAGCTGCAGTTATGTTTTTGAATTCAGAATTTGCCCCAAAGTACATGGTATTCCCTGTGTGGATTTCTATAATGTTTATTATTCACAACTTGTACAATAGCATAGTGTGTGTCATATTATCCAATGTTTGGGATCTAACCCACATAACACCTGAAAGTGAATCTTGCTGGTAAGAAATACTCTTAACTCTCAAAGGTGCATGTCGTCTTTCTTCTTCACTTCAGAAGCAAATAATGAGGCAGGCAAAAAGGCTGTGTTTCAGAGGCCATGCAGTCAACTACATATTGAAGGGAGATGAGCTTAGTATCTATTTTCTTAGGTTGCTCACTACAAAGTGAAAACCTGACATGCCAAATGAATTCTGACTCAGGAAAGCATGTCTTATTAGATAAGCTCTGAAACCAGTGAATTCTTTTTCTTTCTGCCCCCCCTTTTTTTTTTTTTAAGGCCTGAGAGAGGCAGATTACTGTTTAATTTTAGGCATAATTTAGCACTGAGAACACAATGTGTTCCTAACACAGGGAACCTCTCCTATGAAAACAGCAATGAAAAACAAAATAACAATAGGAAACTCTGAAATGCACCATGCTGTTGTTAGTCATCAGGTAAGCCACCTTCATCTGGTGACCTGAAGAATTCAGATGAACTCAAACTAACCTACAGAAACAGCTCCATGAGCCCCAGCTTACAGGAAAGAAAGGTTATGTAGGGAAGCCTCCTGTAATACTTTCTTTATCCAAAACATATGTGACTCTTGTTTTAACACCTTTTTAAAACAATGCCTCTTTTAGGTGTCATGCTCGATAAAACACTTGTTTGCCAAAACTCAGAATGAATTAGAGAAAGAAGGAGAAATAAAAGCCACACTTTTTATCATTACATTTTTATTGAAATTTAAACACCCAAGTGGAAGAGATTTACATAAAAGAATTTGACCTACACGATATACCATACATGATTGAAAATTACTTTGCCATTCTTCATAAAGTCTCAGCTTGACTGACAGATAGAATGTAAAAGCAATATATGAACTCTGCTTTCATTTATATTTGCACTCTCATACGTCAAATAGCATTATATCTTTTTGCTTAATATTTTACAACAGCCAGGACTTTAGTTCAGCGTCCTTCTAAAGAATAACCCAACATATGCCAAAAGAGGCAGAATTCTTGATTCTTTGCTTCTTATATAGTCATACTTTCAGAGACTTAAAATGTAAACAGAAGTCAATGGGGATACTTCTGCTGAAAGTCAAGAGGACTTGGATCATAGGGTTTTATTTATTTAAAGAAACTTTTAAAGTATCTGTAGACATAAAGGAGTTGGACACCTAGATTTCCTAAGTAAATTTTGGAAACTAAGAATATGATTAATGGGACTTCATCCCATATTTATTTCTCTATTGTTTGCATTGTGATAAACAAATAATACGTAAAATTTTCAAATTGCCCTCAAATTGGAAACATAATGATTTTTTTTTAAGTAAAATAGAATAATTTCCTTCAAAACATGGATTCACAATACTCTCAATTAGTTTGGAATTTTTCTGCAAATGATAAACCTAGAAAGAAGTATAATTTCCAAAGTCCATCATTTCAATCCACTTCCTACATATAATAAACAAGAGGAAAGCTGAACTAAAAAGTTACAAACCTTTTACTATGCTGTTCTAAAATTTCTAAGCAACTAACAACAGGATGGAAATACAGGAAGGAATGACCCAATAATCTGGTAAGTGTTAGATCTGGATATTTTCAGAAACTGCCAAGACAGGTAAAACCAGAGTAAAAAAAAAAGAATGTTGAGAGCGGTTGCAGTGAAGAAGTACAGCATAAAGCTTCACTCTATATCACAGACAATTGTAAAAGAATCCAAAACTCTGTGGGAATTGTGCATAAAACCCTTAAGTCTTTGATGGTTTGATCCACAATACATATTTGGTATGACAATAAGCATGTTGAGCAAATGGGCTAACTCTTTTATCCACTTCTGGGTTCATAAGCTGGCTTTGACAACAGTGAAGAGGTCCTAAAGGGCAGCCTCTGCCAGTCAGGAAAACCAAAAAGTATTTCTAGGAGAAGTCTGATGTAATGAAGTTATCCTCGGGGAGGTGGGGGAGGGAGTAGTCCTGTAAGAGAAGCAGTGATAGCGCACTAATAGCCATTTCTAGGGACAAGGCTGGAGAAGGTGAGGGTAGGGACAAACAAAGGATGCAAGTGTGAGGACGCAGGACAGAGACCTACTTATCAGCTGTCAAGCTTCATCAGTAACGAAGATGGTTGTAGACGAGCAGAACTTACTGCAAAGAGCCTTTAAAGGGTTAAGCTACCTCAAGCACAGTCTCAGAAATAAAGCTAAACACGGACAAGTCATGAGAGATCACAGAGAAGAAAGGCACTGGTGGACAACAAAGAAAAAGAAGCATAGCAATATATGTTGTATTTTCTGAAAGAGCAAGATTGAATCACTGTGTTTTGATTGGTGGTTTGCTATTGAAAGTGTGAATATTTTAAATTATACAGTTTTGCACCTTCAGTCTGATAAAATTACATATATATGTATATATAAATAATGTCCACTAGTACAGTACAAAAATTATAATGCAGGAAGACATGAAGTTTAAATATTTTAAAAACATAAAATCACAATAAAAACGCATACATGTATGAATATGAAATAATAACCCAAATACTTGAAAATATTACTAAAAAATAGAATGCTAATTTGATTTAATATGTTTACATGCACTTTTAACACAAAATTGCCTAATCTGACCAAATATTCTAGGAAGAGTAAGACTGTATTTTTTAATGGAATTTTTTTCGCTGTATGGTTTCAATCCCATTAGTAATGTCTTTTCTTAGAGTGGTGTTCACATAGGAGCTCATATAGGGATTTAAATACATAATCATGCATTATGTAGCTCAGTATTTAAAATCAAGGTTATGAAAAATCTATTTGCTGAAAGAGTGGAGTAGTTGCATCTCATGAACCCTAAAATATTTCTTTTTCCAGTGTATTTAAAAGTTTCAGTTTTATTCCTCATAAATGGCCTCTCATTCTACTTTGAATTGCCTGTGTGGTTACTTTTTAAACAGAGGTAACAATAATTTAGAGTCAACTACTGAAAACCAAATGCTAGCATAAATTCTTCCATTCAGCAGTAAAAAAAAAAAAAAAAGCAGTTGAGAGAACAGTCTCCTTGAGTGCATCTACATAACTATATTGATTCTTTTTCTGTAGTGCTCACAGCTACCATTCCAAAGCGATGCACACAAAGGTTAGAGTCAGCCTTCAGAAGGTCCTTTCTAAGTCTGAGACAGGAAAGTTTGACTGGGCGCTCTCTCTTTCCTGGACAATTCGTCAGTGAATCTTCCCTTTCAAATTGCCTAGTCTTTGTCTGTTTGTTCCTTTACTCTTTATAGTCATTGTTTGGAGTATCTGTGTGGGTCCCTCTGTGTGAAACATTGTAGGATATTGGGAAAGCTTGTCTTTAAAAAAAAAAAAAAGTATTATGCCCAGTGTTATCTTTTAGACAGTGAGTATCTCTGTCTGTCCATCACAGCCAAAACCCTATAATCCCTAACTATTTATATGTGCATCTTTTCTCCTAGTTTTTTTTTTTTTTTTGTTAGTTGCCATGCTCCAAAGGATCAAAGATGTCTTGCTGGATTTCAAGTACAAAGCCATATCTAGGTAAAAAATGTTATAAAAAGCTACATGATGCAGGTCTAACCCACTTGTTAGTATGCCTCACAGGTTCTCCTGTGAGCCATATCCCTAGAGGCTATCAGCTTCTCATGGTCTCAGCTGAAAAGCTTGGGATCAAATTGCTGAGACTTTAGCATTTAGCTTCTGAGATTCCCTGCTTTGTTTCCCAACCTGTCAGCAAATATTGTGGCCTTCACATAAAAGGAATGGATCTGCATTTGAATTACTGTGCCACTCACATGCTTGGATCTGGCTCCTTTTGATTTTGGGGAATAATTAAATCATTGTTTAATATGTACTATAATCAGAGAGAATATCTTATAGACTGCTTGTATCTTCACTTTGCATATACCCTCATGAAACTCAGCGCATGCTTTATAACACTGTTTCCCACAGTCTGAAGTAGATTGTCCAGAAAGGTGTCTAACATTTCAGAAGATCAATAGCTCAGTGAGAATGAGTTTTGCACATGCCAGAGGGATAGTTGCTAATGTTTGACATTATTATAAGACTGCACGCCGCAACTGCCTCTATGCTATTCCTGTACTTTTCTTATTATTTCTATACTTCTGTATTATAACTGTTAGTTCCTATACTATTCTTTCAGTACAGAAAAATAGCAAATATTAGGATCCAAATATTACATTTTCCCTGGAGTTTACATAATAATAATTTCTCAGCCATTTTTGAAGAGGCACATAATGAGAAAATACATGGAGAGATCTGCTGAAATAACTGTTTTCCTTCTGAGGAATTATCAGACCTTTGCATCGTTTAATTCCTGTGCAAAAGGGGAGAAAGAAGATTTACCAGAGGGAATCAGAGGGTTAATTTTTCTTTCCTCTCCTTGTCCTCTCCTAGTAACACCTGCTTGTTTCTTTCCCATGTCACTTCTGCTGCCTGCAACCACTGTATAACTCCATCCTTTTAGGTCAAGGACTTGTCTGCCTTGATATAAATATTAATAATTTCAGTTCTTTACAAAGAATGATGTATATGTTAGGTGAGGGATTTTTTAAAAGCCATATTCCTCAAAAAACGATGATCTTAAGGGACAGAGCACTGTCTAGTAAAAGAAGCAGAAACTGGAATAGCTGACCTCTAAGCTCTGCCATTGAATTCTTCTTTGACACAGAAGTATTTTAATTCCTGTGATGCAGGCTACCCACTTGTAGAATTAGTCTAATAATAATTACCTGACTCACAGCATGTTCCAAGACTTCATTAGTGTTTATAGAGGACTTTGTTTGTCAGGTTTGAGTGTTTTGCCTCAAAACTTTACACAGTGGGAAACCAAACAATGAAACTGTTAATAATTATTAAATAACTTACCAAGTAATGCAGAGCTCTTCATTCACACTGGCAGTCTTTCTCTGTTTATCTTTTCATGTATAAATGTGTTGCATTCTATCAGATCCTGAATTTCAAAAAATATTCAAAACCTTCAGCATGAAGAAGTGGAGATGAAATTATCTGAGAGACCTCAGGTTTGGGATATGAGGAAGACAGAAAAAGGATAGGTGGCAAGGGAGTTTGTCTGATATAGGAGTTTGTCTGATATAGAAGAAAGAAATGTATTTGCTAAATTTAGTCACAAAAATTACTCCTCTTCTTATTCTTTTGACAAGAACACCAGGATGATAATGTGACAACATGTTCTAATATCAACCAAACCTTTGCTGGCATTTTTCTGGCACTGCTTAATTTCTTTGGGATACCTATTTGTTATCTCAGTGGATACTCTAATCTAAACTACACTAAATATTTACAGCACTACAGCTCCTCCAGACTTTTCCTCCACAGTGAAATGTCTGTGTTTCAGGGAGCAAATAAGCCAAAGGTTTTCCCTACATACTTTCTCATCTGATTCTTACACTGAAAAATAAATTTGCACTTCTAAAGCTGCATACCATGCACTCATGTGCCTCATGGCTCTCTCATTATGTAATTTTATTTAAGAATATCCGAATTCATTTAACTCCTAGAATCAATCTGCAATTCTGAAGGCAATATTTTGTCAAGAGACATAGTGAAAAACAAGCAATTCGCAAAGCAAATCCAAAAAGGACAAAACCAGACAACAGACACGTATTTGTTTGCAGTTTTGTAGGAACAAATTTTGCAAAGGGACTTTGCACTAGCAGATAACCTGTAAAAAAAACATTGAATATAACCTTGGGGTATCTTCAACAAGGCAAAGATTCCCCCTGCTTATTTTAGTGGGATAGCTACAATGATATCCCCGTACAAAATGGCATGAATCATGCAAGTATTTCTGGAAGCATATGAACACCACCATGCACAAGTAGAATGACAGGGATCTGAAAGGATTTTTGCAGTGATTCCCCTTGAGTTGACAGTTTGTCAGCTGTTCGGGTTTTTCAGAATACGTATGTAATCTCAGACAGGGGCAAGATTTTGAATTAGGTAATGTCTTTACAGCAGGAAAAAAAACCTGAAACCAACTGTCTTGCAAATGTACTAGTAATATAAACTTAATTCAAAGAGATGTATAATACATGCATATGCAGGTAGCTATGTAGATGAAAGGCAAGTAAATCCATTTGGATCTAATACTGCTGTATCTGATTTTGGCAGGAGGTTCCTGGATTTTTCCAGTGTCTCATCTACTACAATTTCCAGCTGTCTTTCAGTTTTGGTATGTTTCCTGTAAGTAACATAACCATTTTTCAAGTCCCAAATTCACAGCTTCCTATTATACTTGCAAATAGCTAAAGTACATATGTTCTCTACGGAGAAATATGGGTTTACCTCTTTTTTTTCCTCCATGGTATTGATTATGGCATACCAAAATACAAATAATCTTCACAAATATTATTTTACCTTAAACATTGTATATTCTAGCAAGAAAGCACATACACATAGATATGCATCATATTTAGTCACTAAAATATTCTGCTAAACAGGAAAAAAATCAGGAAATAAGTGTATGATACTTTTATATTACACTGGGCTACTTGTATTAAACCATGTAGGTATACAACTGACATTGATGGAAAACCTTGGAGAATGTTTTTTGCTCACTAAGCACAGATTTGCATGATGGCAAACAGTTTCTCCATTACTGCTGATATTAAGAGGCGGTATTCATCTACTTGGCAATTTTGCTGCCTCCCTGCCCCCTTCTGTGTTTTTCACTGTAACTTGCTGGACTGGAGACTAAAGATCCTTCATTTAACTGTCGTCCAGGCCTGACATCTGAATTTAATTTAAAAGAATAAGATTGTTGCAATGTAAAATAATTCTTAGTATCTGCATTTAAGGTATGCAAAATGTACTGCAATTTTAATGGCTCAGTTGTTCACATTTTTCTCTAGTTGCTGCAGAACACACTTCAAAACATGTGTTTTAAATTACATAAAAATATATTTTATTATGGTGCATGAGGGCAAAGGAATCTGGAGAACAAAATTTCCCAGCAGCAACAAATCTGCCTTGATATTATTATAAAATTCTTATATTCTGAATTTTGGTTTTTTTCTTTGTTTTATGTTTGTATATTTGTGTTTTTTCAGTGGGAAAAGATAAGAAGGGAACACTTTCTATTAAAAAAAAGTGTCAGACAAATTCAGGAGTAAATCAGAATGAACATGAAGCACCTTTTATATTTACCATCCAAAACCAATGGGAAAGAACTAATACAGAAAACATTAAATTCATAATATACACTAGATTTAGTAGCTTTTTCTGTTTATACAGCTCTGGCACTATTAAAGGCTTTACCAATAAGTATACATGGAATTATGAATGAATGCATGGGAAATACTCTGATATTTGATATGGCTTTGCATTCTTGCAATAGTAAGTTACCTGTAGCTCTGCTGGACTATTTATTATGTCACTGCACAAAATCAGAGGGTTTTAGAGCTAACCATCCTAACCTTTCGTTTCACATATTTGTGCTTAGTATGTAAGGCAGTCAATTAACTAACTAGGAGCTGCTCATTCTGTGGTGAGAAGACATCTAAGGGAAGCTTGAAAACCCTGTTGGAAGATGGAAGCCGACACATGTTCCTTTGTTATTTTGAGAGCAAAGCCTACTGTCACCCACAGATGTTTTATTCACCATCAACATCCAGCAAGATGTTCAGTAGTAAGAAAGCCCCAATACAAGAGCAAACAATTCAGATGACTCTGCTAAGCAGCCTTCTGCAGTCAGAAATGGCCACGCAAAGCCCTGCTGTGCTTGGAGGAATTTTGCCTCTATTCCAGTTTTTAACAATGAGCCAGAAAGGAGACATTTGAAGCAATAAAGTGAGGAACAGATGGGTGAGCCAAAGGTTAGTGTTAATATGATCCTCTGAAAATTAGCTGGATGGTCATCATTACCACAGACAGATACAAGAAATGTCATTGGAAGAAACAGAGGAAAGTAGTACAGGCACAGAGGGGTAAACCCCCTCACAACACCACACCCTCCAAGAATGTGTACATATAAATTCATAAAAAGAATTTTGTGCACCTCCAGATCTACTAATTGGAGATGTAGGTGGTCTCCAAATTATAGATAACAGAGACATCTTTAGTGAGGACACCCTAATTGAAATTCCCATCAAGTTAGAGTTGCTAAAACAGACTCATAGGTTTCAGAGGATATTAGTTGCCTTAGGTGGAAATGCATTTTGTTAGACAGCTCTCCCTGAGAGTGCTCTCCCCAGCTCTCATGCACTTTGCCTCAGGCTTGTGATATGCGTTATCATAGACAAGCATAGTTGTCTCACTGATGCATAGATTGTAGTGGGGGCATGATCCATTACCCTAATTACCATGTTGAAGGAAATATTCAAGAAAAATATAAAAAAGATGTCTTTTCAAGCTTCATCCTCAGAAATCCATGTCTGGCCAAGTGAATTAATGCACTGACGTTTTCTGGAAACCTCATATTATACTCATTGGCACAGATTATAATTCCAGTGAAGTCCATGGAAAGATTCCAAATTACAATAGATGCAAAAAACTAGATCTAGCTGCACATTTTATGCTCTTCTTTTTCTTTCTGCCAGTTGAATTAACATATCATTGAATTAATGTATCATTGAAGGCACCAGCCTTATAATATAAATAGCAGTCCTTTTCCTATTTTTTTTAATAGATGACTAAATAAAATGGTTCTTGGCAAATAGTATAAAGAATGAAATATAATTTCATACAGATCACCAGACTACAGCATATTTTTACAATGAGAGAGAGAATCAATTATTTATTATCAGATGGCTTTGGAGAGCGGTAAACTTTGATAGTCAAAAGATCCCAGAAATATACCCTGTTAAGAGCTATTTTGGGCCTTAAAACAAAAAGAACTGGTGTAGCACTACCTGGAACCACAGCCTAGGAGTGAGAAAATGACTTAATTTCACCTAAGAAAAGTTAAAAAAAAGCAGGAGGTGCCAAATGATAAAGTCCACCTTGAAAAGAAGAAAGGGACACAGAAGGGCAACTAGCCATGAACAGAAACAAACCCTTTGAAACTATATATCCTCCCTGACATTTCACTCACTGCATCTTATAAAGACATTGGCTTAAAATCTTCCATAACTCTAAACTCAGCCTTGCTCTAAACTCACCTTTGAGCAATCATAAAAATGTTTGCAGGTTTACAGCATTTGCAAACATTATCCAGAAATGCTGTGCCAATTGGCCACCCAGCATCTTATTTGAAAAGTAGTGCATATTTCTCCATGGAGTATCTGATATAATAAAGACACTTCTTTCACTGTCTAAAAGAGCAGAGAAGAAGGCAGGAATGTCTCCAGTTTCTAATGCAGTTTCTATATTCTGTGAATAATTATTATCTTAATTGCCACCCACACCCACGACTCACAATCTGCTCAATCGTTTATATACAGAGACAAAGAGAAGAAACTATGTACAATCCTATTATGGCTTTCAGAGAGAAAGAACACTTTTTTTAACTTTCCTTCATATTTATCAAACAATCCAAATCTAGATGGCAGTGAGAATATTTTCCTCACAGCATCATTTAGAGATATTAGAGGAACTGTGTCTAGGGAAAAAGAAGGCAAAACTGTTTAAGTCTTAAATGACTGAATTAGTTTCTAATCATGCTCTTCTTTATTTTAGCTTTATGATGTAAACTTTTTCTCTTGAATAAGTTGGAAGCGATCCTTTCCTATAATTCTATGAGAGTAAGAGGTGTATCAGCCTCTATCAGCTAAAACATAAACCCAATAGGCTGTTAACACAGTCAAGTGCACAGAAATGACTCTTTCCTTAAATTTAGGATTCAGGATTCAGGATCTAGAAGAATTTGGGGCAAATAAAAGATCTTTTCCATTAGATTCTTTTCCATGGGAAAGACACACAGACACCCCTTCTTCTAGGTAATATGGGTCCTACTACACAAAGTCAAGGTGCCTAAAACATCCAGGAGGGCCAACTGCATCCTGGGGGGCATCAGACAAAGCATCACCAGCCAGCTGAGGGAGGTGGTTATCCCACTCTGCTCTGCACTGGTGCAGCCCCACAGTAGTTTTGGGCACCACAATATAAGAAAGATACTAAGCTCTTACAGAGTGTCCAAGAGGGCACCAAAGATAGTGAAGGGCCTTGAGGGGAAGCCATATGAGGAGTGGCTGAAGTCACTTGGTCTGTTCAGCCTGGAGAAAAGGAGACTGAGGGAAGACCTTATTGCACTCGTGAGAGGAAGAGGATGGACACTGATCTCTTCTCTCTGGTGACCAGGGACAGGATCCGAGGAAATGACCTGAAGTTGTGTCGGGGGAGGTTTAGGTTGGATATTAGAAAAAGGTTCTACATGCAGAGAGTGGTTGGGCACTGGAACTTGCTCCTCAGCAAATTGGTCACAGCACCAAGCCTGACAGAGTTCAAGATGTGTTTGGACCAGACTCTCAGGCACATGGTGCAACTCTTTTGGGATGGTCCTGTGCAGGGCTAAGGGTTGGACTCAATGATCCTTGTGGGTGCAGAATATTCTGTGATTTTGTGATCTAAACCATAAATGCACACAAAAATGTGCCTTTCAGAACACATGGGTTCCCAAGGGGTCTCCCTTTCTCTCTCCCTCTCTCTGACTTCAAGACTTACACGAAATACAGCCCATTGAGTATTTCTCGTCTAAGGACAATTCTTCATTGCCCCCTTCAACTCGTGCCTCTGAGGTCTAAGAAGATAACATTTCATTAAAATATTCTGCTGTTGTTAAATGTTTGGAGAGTAAAAATGAGTCCGCTCAGAATTATAAATACATAACAGTATGATTCTGTGTTCACCCGAAAACTCTTCAAAGTCCACTTGAACTTCTGTAAATATAAAAAAAAATTAAATCAAGCAATTAAACAAGTGTAAAAATTTGAGTCTGCACTGCTTAAAAAAATATTTTGCATTTTTTGGAAGGTAATTTTTCACAAATAAACATTTTGAGTTTCTGATGTCATTAAACATTTAAAATTTCTGATGGCAATTTGTGTAAGAGCAACCAAGTCTGGTTGTTTTATAATACTTTCATTTAGCATGGTTCATATAGAACAGGTAGTGGAGTTGCTCTCTCCACAAGCAAGAAATCTGGGGAATGGGAAAGAAATGGTTAATCTCTGTATAGAAGAGTAGAACCCAGAACTGAGGCTGACCTTGCTTATAGGCTATACATTGACCTGAATGTTCATGAAGTTAAGTCTTTGTTATGAAGTCTCATACATATCCTCAGATCAAATATTTTCTTTAGTCAAATAACACTGACTTTTGGGAAAACTCCTGGGGCATTTAATAAAACAGAAAATTCATGTCACTCTATGTAAACCACACTTTCCAGTGTCCTATATACAGATTGGTATAGATGCAGTGAGTCTTGCTGAAAGGGTAAAGTCAGATAGTTGCTTCAGCCGAGACCCAGTATTGCTTTCTCCTTTGCCATTATCAGCTTGGCCTTTCTAATCTCTGGGCTTCAGTGCAGTTGTATTTGTGGTATCCATGACAGCTTTACCACTAAGTCTGCCTCTGGAAGCAGCCAGCAAAACTAGCAGTGAATCAAATCTCACATGCTTTTGCTTGCACTTCATTATTTTGCTTAATTCCTCAAGTATCCAGATACCAGCTCTGATAATTTCTGAACAAGAAGTATGTGGAAAATAAATTATGTATGCATGCACATGTGTTTGTAAACATGGATAAATAAATACAATCATGTATTTCTTTTTAAAAACAGGTGATGTGTTACAGTAAAAATGCATCACTGTAGTATAGCATTTTCAATGAGGGAGAGACAAATAAGTAAGCTGCCAGAAACTATGGCATCTATTTTCTGGAGACATCTATTTTCTGGAGACATTAGCATATACTGTTTGATTACATTATTTTAGAACAAGTTTTAACTCTGGGCTGGGACCATAGAAAATGATATACACATTCAAACCACAGAATACAGAGCGAAATAAAAAACAGTGCCTTTCCATTCAAGTAGAAACTAAAAGGAGCTCAATTCCAGACTTGTAGGAGTTGGGCAAATTGTCTCAACTTCTTTTTTCCAAGATTATCTAGGCAAAAGGGAAAACTCTCAAAGGGAGAAAAAGTGAAGCACTTAAATATTTCAGGTTTTATCCTCAGATCCCAAATAAAAGGCATGTATGATAAAAATAATAACAATAATAATAATAAAAGCTCTGGGGAAAAAAAAAAAGGCTTTATTGTTTTATTTGGTGTGTTCCCCACACCATCTCCTTTCCCCTAATTTCTGTGACTGGCTGAAAATACTTAAAATTACCCTGATAAAAAATGTGCTCCTAGAGGCGTGTCTAGCCAAGTTCTTTCTTCTCCTTGCACAAAGCAAGGATGGATCCCTAATAACTCCCTACTTAACAGGCACTTTAAAAGCATGAGATGAGCAACAATGTTTACAACCTAACACTGGTGATTCTGGAAAGAATGGCTCAGGGCACTTCATAGCTATGTTATTGCTGCTCTGCAATGTCCCTGTAGTTTATGAGGGCTTGTGCACCAGGACCAAGATTAATGATGTTAATTAGTTATGCTTACATATTGCACTATATTGTTTTATTTCAGTTTTATGTGTATACCAGCTCTCCAGTTTAATACACCCAAAAATTTGAAAAAGTGATACACAGGGATCTATGTCAATGGTGGTCCCGGTCGATGAATATGAGTCAGCAGTGCCCTGGCAGCCAGGAGGGCCAACTGTGTCCTTAGGGGCATCAGGCAAAGCATCGCCAGCTGGTTGGGGGAGGGGATCATCCCACTCTGCTCTGACCTGGTGTGGCCTCACCCTGGATATTATGTGCAGTTTTGGGCACCGCAATATAAGAAAGATATTAAGCTCTTAAGAGATTGTCCAAAGGAGGGCAACCAAGATGGTGAAGGGCCTTGAGGGGGAAGCTGTATGAGAAGCAGCTGAGGTCGCTTGGTCTGATCAGCCTGGAGGAGACTGAGGGAAGATCTCATTGCAGTCGGGAGAGGAAGAGGAGGGGCAGGCACAGATCTGTGGTGACCAGGGACAGAACCCAAGGGAATGACCTGAATTTGTGTCAGGGGAGGTTTAGGTTGGATATTAGAAACAGGTTTTTCACCCAGAGGGTGGTTGGGCACTGGAACAGGCTCCCCAGGGAAGTGGTCACAGCACCAAGCCTGACAGAGTTCAAGACGTGTTTGGACCAGACTCTCAGGCACATGGTGCAAATCTTTGAGATGGTCCTGTGCAGGGCTAAGGGTTGGACTCAATGATCCTTGTGGGTTCCTTCCAACTCAGAATATCATGTGATTCTGGGATTATGGGATATATTTGGAGAGATATAAGATAAGACAGTAAAATATTCATTTAACAAAATATTTAACAAAAAGATGCAAGTATGAAATGAAAATGAGACAATTCTTCTTAAAAGGATTATTGGAACATAATATTCTAACTAAGCACGCAACAAAGAAATATGAGTAAATGTCTGTGTAGCAGACAGGTGTAGTAATCCAAACTAGGTTTTGGCCTGTATAAATATGGAAAAAAAAAATGTTGTGGCAAGAATTTTAATGAGCCCTAATGAACTGAGCAAGTTTCTTCCAAATTCTTTTTGTTCATTGTAGGAAATATCCTGTTGCCAACTCCTAATGACACTCCCCATATTCCTCCCACTTTCTTTCAAGTTTAAGGAATAGTTTAACTTGAAGCTGAGGGATAATTTTTTTATTTCATTTCATGATTTTCAGGTTTAACTAAACTAGACAGCCAGAGGAAAGGAAGATTACCAGCTTGCATCGCTTTGACTTGAACCCAGCCTAATTTTAAGAGAAGGGCATGGCAAAAGAAGGAATAACCTGTAGGAATATATTTTTTCCAACCTATTTTAGGACGTGCAACATTTTCCTGTGATCTATTCAAACTTTCTCCCCTTTGAATCCATCTAATTTTAATTTCTTTGAATTCCTGGTCAACCCAATATTTTCAATACAAGATATACTCTTCTAAGCTCAATTCATACGTAAAGTAAAAAATTATCATTCAGAGCCACTGCATATCAAATTTGAATCAATTCATATTAATTGAAACTGACCTTTTTTTGCCAAAAGAAAATGTACTGAAATGAAAAGTAATGACCTTTCTTTTTGAATGTGTTTGCTGCTACCATTGCAGTCAAAATAGTGAGTTATATGATGATTTGAGAAATCATTGCTATGAAAGCTGCTGTTCTGTTTGGTTCCTTTTTAAATTTCCTGTTACCCATGAATTGTATAGAAACAGACCACCAGCAGAAGAATATATCTGACTCTCAGAGTCTAAGGCATGGTTTTAATTCAAAGCATGGTTTTATGCTCTATTTCTTCAGCCTTAGAAGATAAGCTATAGTAGCCTTAAGGCTAGAATACAACCAGAAGCTCATTTTTATATTAGTAATTTTATGTTCAAATAGATGAAGACATCTCCTTATCATATCTGAATGGTGGTCAGAAACACATTTTCATGGGTCCAAGAGCTTTAAAGGCAGAAGTAAAGCAATGATAGAGTGTGACTATGTTATACACTGGAGGGAATGGTAGCAGCATGAAAACTGGCTGTGAATTAACTGGCTCTGGCACTGGATATAGTGTCTTCATAGAGCAAAAGGTAGGTATTTTGTGGTTAACTTTATTATCCTGTGTGAATTGCTTTGACACTGATTGGCAACTCTCAGTTCATTTTGTGAAGGCTGATCTTTTACCATATTTTCTTCTTTGCTAGATTTGTAGATGCTATCTTTAGCAATAGTTAAGACTTCTTGACACAATATTTCCTATTTCTTAACATCAAATAGCAATTATCTCTACCTTTCAGTGGACTGAGTACAGTAGAGCTAAGGAGATTTAAGGAGTTGCTATGAATCCTGCCACTGAAATCTAGCATATGACAAAGGATTTGAAATCTAGCTTTTTATTTTGAATCCTGATATTGGCCATACAGAATAAGCAGATCTACATTTTCTCTAAGATCTGGTATGTTCTCTAGGCCTTCTCTTAAAACATTATCTTTCTGAAAGTTAGAGAAAGTTGTGTTGCTAAGCAAGAGTGTCTTCCATTCATGTGAATTTCATTGCAGACTGCACTAGAAGCATGCAATATTCCCAATCTTTACAGTTCAGACACTTCTAGATAGCCTGTATTTCCAAGAATTAATAACAAAGCATCAAATCAAATGAAGGGATAAGTACATACGTGGTGAGCTGGACAAACATGTGCCCACGAGATTTTTAATTTAAACTCCTTTTAACTGTATATATATTAATAAGTTCTAAATATATGCACTTTCACCCAAACTAATATAACTTAATACCAATGCATATTTATTGTTATTAGATTTTTATAGCATTTTTCCTGTATGGCACCTCACAGGCGTTAAGTTAGCTGGGTTCTCTAAAATTTGGGCTGTTTAGCGAACAATAGGCCCATTCACAAGCAACATTAACTGCTTAGCAATTTATAGCTCTTATTTACACTTACCTTGTGCAATATAGGTTGCATAAATCTTCATTGAAACCAAAGTACATAATGTATTTGGATATAATGAAACAAGAAAATATTTGAGATGGCTTTTTTGTGTTTCATGAAAATGTTCTTTAGGGTTGTGTGTAGGCAAAAATATCCATAGTGAATATAAAATGCAATTTCTGAAAATAGTTTTCCATAATAATGTTTCATTTACCTTTTTGTTCTCTCTGCTTCTTCCACCCCCCTCATTTACTGCATTTAACAGTGAAAGCCTCCAATAAAGATGAGCTAGGAACAGAAGAAGAAAATCAACCTATTTTGTTGGAGCACTGACTCTGACAGTGTTATAAATGATGGCAAGGCTCCAATTTTTAAAATTGTTTCATTTAAAACCTAAACACTGAATCCCTGTACAGTGTTTAGAGGCTTCTCAGCCTTCTCTGATTCAATTTAGAGGAAACATTTATGGGGTCTAAATTGTTCCTGGCAATTCTGAGCTCAGTTGCATTTTAAACGAATATAATTTATACAAAGCTATGCCACATATAGTCCCAGGAAATATAAAATATCAATCAAATTTCATTTGCAAACCAGTTTTACTAATAGTCACTGGTTTGATTGTTCTTGGAAAAAAGTGTAGTTTAAAGCTGATAACTGTGAAACACACATTTCTACAGTACTCTTTTTCATATGGAATGACTAAAAGACTTCTATGTCTAAATCAAACAAAGGCATCAAAATATGATGTAGATTTCTTGTTCAGTTATTATATATCAATCCAATGCAGTAATCAAACATCAGATAAACATCAGATAAGTTCAGCGCAGCAGTGTTTGGATACTAAAACTCTTGGTTTGTTTATTTATTAATAAAATAAAAACACACACAGAAATTCAATAGTGTCCTTCTGATTTTGAGATATTATAATTAAACATCAGGTAGACTACTCTCGGTGTGTCAGCTATTCATTTTTTCTAGGATTTTTCTCTTCTCTTGGCTGTTGCTGTACTATTCTATATATGCCTCTAGTTGAAGTGACACAGTGAGTTCATCTGATTTATTCTTCTTTTTGTGAGCTTTACAAAGATGATAGGTCTGTTCTAAATCAAGATATAAAATGTATACTTGTATGCACAGACTAAAAGAACGCCTAAATATTGAATATGGAGTAACAGGGTTCTATTCTCAATGCGTTATTGACAAGTCCTACACTCACATCGATTCTAATTATGTATGTATGTCAGTAGCTACATAATACTCTTAAAATACTTAATGTTCCACTAGGTTTTTTAATTCCTCATTTACTCTACAGTTTTAATATTTTGCCTGTTCTTTTTAAAATTTCTTTCTCTTTTCTTGAAAATTGTCTGCCTGCTCAATTTTTCCTTTTCAGAGAACTTTAATTCTATCTTGTTGTTCTTCCTTAACTTTCATAGTTATTTTTTCCTTGCTTTCTGCTACTTTGAATTCTCAAACCTGGAAAGTCTGATAAGTAGCCTGTCTCTTTTTTTTTTCCCCCCTTTTTTCTTCCTTCTTATTTTTTTCACTTAGACAGTATAATTGGCTATTACTTTATGTTAGCCCACTTAAGGTGCAGATTGTCACATTTGTTAGTTAGTTGCAGCCTGATTTTCAAAGCTGATAGATTCTTGCAAAATCCACTAACTTCAGTCAGATTGAATATTTCAGTGCCTTTTTGGAAATCAAGTTGAGAGTTAAGTTTTCATCTTAATTTACATCCTTCTGCTAAGCAAAACTTTTTTAAGTACTCACCTTCCACCTTTCTCATTGTGTGAGAACTTGGCAATTCTTTCAGCTCAAACCCTACTATTGAAATGACTGGCAGCACCTCCAATTAGCATAACTTCAACTAGTCAGGTGAACAGTTACCATTTCTTTTAACTTCATAAACTGATTTAGGTTCAACCAGTACATCATTTCTCTTTCTAGAAATCTAAAAGATTTACACCAACTGTTTAGAGAAAGTACATTTTTGCTTGCAGCTGTCAAAACAGCCTGTCAGTTCAATTATCTGGAATGCCTATTAGTCAATTTTTAATAAAGCTTCAACTACTTTTCTCTGCTGTTTAATGAATAAGGTCCTTCTGCACACCTTTTAAATATGTGTTTCATGGCCCCTTGGAATTCAAAATTATAAAGAAAAAGTGATTTGATTTACTCATAAGATGCATTATAATTTCACGTGTTGCATGAAACGGCCATTAATTCTGCTTACGGGACCTCCTGCACTCTTGACATTATTAGGCCTTCTGCTGGAAAAAGTATCTTGTGTTGGTAAAAGCACTTTGGAAAATGTGGCACTGTTGAAATGTTTTATTTTAACATCTTCCCGTACTCACTAAGTAAAAGAGAGAGAGGTAAACTAAGTGCTTGCTTGCGTAGTAATCATGTGAAAGGGTTGTGACACTTTATTTTTCTTTAAAAACTATAATTATTACTAATAATCATTATTGCTAGTAGAGTAGCAGAGGGCAAAATGAGGAGGGATTGGGCACCATATACAGCTGATGTTTAGTTCCTGTTCATTTTCTTCAACTGCCCCCCAAAGAGGGGTCAGGCCTCCTGCCAGAGGGCTGGCCAGGTCACATGTTTGATTTCCTGTGGATACATGTATGGATATCTCTCATTACTGACACCTCTTCTGTATGTTCAGAGTGATGTTCAAGGGAACACAGCACCCTTTCCTCCTCTTTGGAGAAAGCAAGTCCTTTGCTGTTTAGCCATGGTATAAACTGAGCCTGTATGGTTGCACTGGGATGATGGTCCTATCACTTAGCAGCAGCATTCTCCAGGTTTCTTGCCCAGCAGGGTCAAAGGGCATTCAGCCACAAAATTATTGCAATTTTGAGGAGCTAAAATGACCATTACTTACTTGACGTTATCTTTCTTGGCAGCTGCTTTCTTGACACAAGCTTCCATGGGATATTGTCTTTAAAGCTGTCTTCTGCTCAAGCAACAGGATAACATTTTACTCACATTTCTAATGGGAATGAATTTTCTTTCTGTTCCACTTTACACAGCTAATCTTCTATGTGAAATGACACTGATGATATGTCACTGATGACAGTGGACCTTATTGCCTGGGTTAAGCAGATAATCCAGCTGTTCAGGTATTAGTTTTGTATTGTATTGTCTTGTTTTGCACTGCTTTGCTTGGTGGGTGGGGGCAGTGGGTGGTGTCACTGTTTTCCCCAGCGTGAAAACTCCAATCAGTTAAGTACACCTGAAATTTGATGAGGTTTTCTCATCTAGCCTCATCTGAACCACTGAGACACAGCAAGTCAAAATCCTTCCAATAAGTGAATATCTACAAATGTTTTAAAATAATAAAGATTTACTGAGTAGGTGACACTTGTTTAAAAATGAAAAAGAATTTGAATAAGAAGTATGTATGATTGTGATAAGACTGCAGTGAGTGTGAGATTTGAGATTAAATTACATGAATCTTTTATTTAAAGTGAGCACATCATCAGGACTTTCAAGCTAAAAGTGAAGCTTTGTTTCAGCACTACTATAAACAAGAAATCCTAAATCTTCTCCCTAAAGGAAAAATAACCTAAAAATATCCTCCTTCCTCCCATGTATACTGTCCTCCAACAGTAGATATTCTTCCAGTCCTGATCTTTGTCCAGAAACTTTTAGCAGTTTCTCTGCTTCCAGCAGCCTCTCTCCCTTTCCTATCCTAAGAAAAATCTTTTTTTTCTTATAGCTTCTGAGAGGCCTGGCTATGTTCCTGCATACTTATCCTCTCTGGGGCTGCCCAGCCTCTTCCTGCTGTGGACCCTCTGCTTGCTGTGTCCTTCACACTCTGCTACACACGTCCTGCTCTTCAGAAGCTTCTCCCAGCTGAGCAAGGTCAGCTGCTGTCAGGGAAAGAAGCATCTCTCCTTCTTCCAGAGGATTTCTCCTGACCCAGGCTCAAGCTGTGTTAACAATGCAAAGCAAAAAGCTTTCCCCTCTGCTGCTCATCTAGGCTCCTAAAATGGAACAGAATCTAAAAAAAAACCCCAAAAAATAAAACCAGAAAAACCCTATCATAATTACAAATGGAACCGATAAACATCCATTTTACTGTAATGTAAAGCCTAACTCTACAAGTAGCCTCTCATCTCGGATGCTTGGAAACCAGAGAATTTGAAAAGAGATGCTGTTTTTAAAATTACAGCCCATGTCAGGCATAAACAGGGTCATTTGAACAGGAGATTAGTGTAATCTGCTAAGAATGAAATAAATCATAAGGGCTAAAATGTGTCTCTAATACTGTCCAACATTTGAAGTGGTATTATGTCATATTATTTTTATCTAACTTCCTAGATGCTACTATCATCATCATATTAACTGTATATCGATTTTATCCTCATAATAGCTGCATATTCCTGACAGAAATTATTGATAGTATACATGGAGAAGCTGAAACACTGAAAGACTAGGGATGAGATTTGGTACTGTGTGTAGGCATCTAAAATAACCTCTACTGGAATGCTGGCCTTTAAAGTAAATCTGTGATCAAAGTTAATCCTCTGTGGTGCTTAGCCCTGGAGGTGCCTAAATTTTATAGACTTCCTAGTTTTCCTCCTGTCGGATGGTACTTAGGGGTCTGAGTACTCAAGCACAGATTTGTTCAAATTTGGGCCTCCTCTGAGAATTCAGTTAGGATGCCCAAAACCTGACTTAACCTGTTACAGGGTTTTATGCAACAGCAACTTGTCAGTTGAAATGCAAAGGCAGTCTAAGTTTTCTTTAAAAAAGAAAGGAGTCTGCTGGTACACTTTGCTGGCACTGTTGCCTCTTTATTGTTTAGTAAGAGATGATACATTTCCCTAGAGTGTAAAAGTGGGTTAATTCCATACTTTGTCTCTTGGAATTTAAATATACTATTTTCCAGATAAGTGCCCTCGTCACCAAGACCATGTTTCACCCGTAGCTCTCATGAGCTTCTCTCTTCCTCTGCACAGTGACAGTAATGGGAGGGCTAAACATCCTTTTTCCCTGGAGAGTTGAGCAACTAATACACTTCCATAAAAATCAGTTTAAAGAGAGCTTAAAATTCAAGTTTTTCTAGGGATTGCTCTAGCTTACAACATGCTGCAAAGGGTGCATTGTGGAAACATAATCAGTGTAATCACAATTGCGATTTGTGAAAGTTTTGATGGATGTTTATCCATAGGTAGAACATACTTATTTCATCAAATTCCTCACAACTGAAGGCATGATGCCACGTAGGTTCTGAATATCAAGAGACTTATGTGGAGGGGCAGAATGTGAGAATTATATAAGTGGTCATGAAATCCCCAGGATGAATGAGAAAAACATGGAAGTGGCTGCTCTAGAGGCTGCTGAGACCGTAGTTTTTTACTACATGCCTAACAACTACATTTGATATTCACATTTTCTCTTTGATGCAGTTGTAGATTTCCAGCTTTAATTCTTTATTTTAGCAGTCCCAAAATCTTGATTTACAGCATTAAATTTTAACTGCAGGACACAAGGCCTTTCCAGAATGTATATGGCTTACAATTAAAAACATAGATATTCAAAATATGTGCACAAAATACATACAGTTGCCAGTTGAATTTAATACTGTCATATCTTGACCTCTAATCCCCTAACTGGGGAATTTTTTTGCATGGAATACTCCTCTTAACTCCTTCTGTAGCCTCTCAGCATGACATTCCTTGGTCCTCAACAAACAATAAACCTCATTCAACTGAAGACAAAAATGATTGCCAAAGATGTAAGCCAGTAAATTATACTGGCTCACTTTATTGCTTTACTTTTGGTTCAGCATTTATTAAGAAAAACAGCACAGTGGAAATGGGATTCCTAATTCACAGTCCTCACACCCTGTGCTTTTTATAGTTTGTAAAATACTGCTGTCGTTTTCATCTGTAAAAGATGTGACACTAGGGGGAAAAAGAAAGTGACTGTTCATTTAAATATGATGCTCACAGGACAAACAAAAGTTTTATATCCATTGGTTACCCAGTAAATTGAGATAATTCTAGTTCAAACAGAACCTGTTCCTCCTTATTCTAAATTTGCATTACAAAACTACGAAAGAATCCTTTAGGGAGAACAAGGAGAGTTGTAAGGGAACAGTTTTTGGACAGCTGAAGGAAAAAATGGGCACCTGCTGTTCAGCAAGTTGAGGGAATTGTTGCATATTGCAAATTTTTTGTGTGTTACCAGGACAAGCAGATGGCCAGAGACAGCATTTTCTCCTTATGTGAGGTTTGTCTCCTTACATCTTCTAATGGCCTATATTAAGGCTTCCCAGCATTACATTCAGTTCAATTTAACATAGTTAATATACATTTAAGCAGTACAAGTTGCTGTCAAAATTGCCTACTTGGAACAGATAACTCTTTCAAATACTTTAGCAAGTATGGCAGTAAAAGGGGCAGAAATGTTTGGATAGTATTTCAGGTGCTAACTCAGACCCCTGGGGATGCAGCTGCTGTCTCATTCAACATTAGTCACTTGTGTTTCTCAAAAAATTGCTTTGCCTTGCTGAGCCTTCAGAGAGGAAAGAATATAACAGCTTTTGTCTCCTGAGAACTATTGCAAGGTTTAATTTATGCTGACAATATCCAGAACTGGTCAATGTTGTTTTTTCTGTAATGCTAGACCACCTTTTCTTTTCTGAAAATGTTGTTTTTTTCATAAAGTTACACTGTCAAAAATATCTTTGTGCCAAGCGTCTCAGGCCTTTATCAGTTTTGCTATTGAATGTTACTGACATTTATATTTAAATTATTAAAGTACATTAAAAAGTAGTGGATGCTCTTAAACAGAGAAAACAGGAGGAAGTATGGGTTTTCAGTAGCATTCAGTAGTATAAGAGCATCTTCAGCAGGACATAGGAGAAACTGGGATTGCTTTTTTTCTGATGCTTTTACCTGCTTGGACTGCCTCTTTTCCAACAGCTGCTATCAAAATATAGGCTGTGTCCCAGAACTTTTTCATATTTCTTATTTTTGCTTTAATTTTGTCTCTTCTTCAATTACCAATTCTTGTTTGTAACACAGTTTAAACAGCACAGTGGGGTTTAAGTATGGTGGTCTTCGAACTGGTGTAGTTTCAGTCTCAGTTTTGGACTGAAAACATCTAACATCTGTCTTGGACAGCTATGTCCCTTTTTGGAAGTAACATTTACCGTGCGGTTGCGACCACAATCACCAACAAAACAATAGACTCCATTATTTTCACTTAGGTGGGATGCCACACACAAAATATTTGCTATTACAATATTTCCAGTACACATTCTAGTTTTTAGTTTTAGTTACTTTGTTTACCTGTTACTCATCATTTATAGTAAGATCTGTAACCTAGCCCAGATCAAATGATTGGAGAATACAGGAAAGAATCTCTGAGAAATAGAAATGTATTTTAGATTTTTTTTTTTTTACTTAAAGCCGATGTCAGCTGCTCAAGGCAAGATGATTCCTGAGGCTTTTCAAATTATTGTTGGAGTTTGGAGATTCAGCAGTCTTATGCAAGAGCAACTTGTATCAGTTTTCTGATCAATTTAAGTAACTTGCTCAAGAAGTGAGCAGGTTTCCGTCAGTTGAGTTCTGAATGTGGGAGTTATGAATCATTTAGGAAAACAGGGATAAATTTCCAGCAGAATGTCTTATTTCTTGTCAGTTACTGGGTGACTGGCAATTTTGATTGGAATGCCAAGCATCAGCTCTTTCTGAGAGTAATCAGCTGACCACAGGCGCTGCCTGACCGCAAGAGCTCAGACTCACAGAGGTAGTTTATATAGTGCCAGGAGTGTCTGGTACTAAGCCTTTCACTCTTCCGTGAAGAGTATTAGGTTGTCCTTCTCCCATGAAATACTTTACTTCTGATCATCTGCTCCCACAAGTAAGGATATAATGGAAATAAGTGAGTGTTATGAAGGTGGAGTTCAAGAAACAGGATGCAAAGGCTGATATTGGGAGAATAATTAAGGTGGATTTTTTGTGTTAAAGAGAAGCAATGTCTCCCTGAATGATAAAGTCTTTAGTGTTTTATTTTTTTGTCTGATGCTTTTGCTCAGCAGTAAAAGAGTAGATGCAAAAATATAGATGATCAAAGTAATAGGTTATTGACAATATCTAGTCTACTTTCTATATTACCCCTTGAATCTAATCTTGTGAGACTGATGCATCACTTAGTTTATTCAATGTATGTCTTTTTAATATTGTTTCAAATTCTTTCCCTATATAAATAATGTTATATGAAAGGCACTATAGTTTTGGAAACAGAAATCTTACTTGAAATAAAAAACTAAATCGCTTATAAGTATTGCCAAAAAACACAGTTCAACTCTCACAAAAGAACTCTCAATCTTCTAATCTCTATTTTTCATCGTGAAAATTAGCAGTAGAATCTCTGTCATTTGTTTCCTGCCTATCTCTTATGATGTACCTTTAACAGGACAATGTTCTGTCAGAAACCTTCTGGAAAAGGGCTAAGAACTGGATGCTAGAGCATTACCAAATTTGTTGCTTCAGCTTTGACTAAGCAACTTTTATTTCAAGACAGAATATGTGAAGACAGATAAATGTGAAACAGTGATATGTATTATAATCAAATGTAAGTATAATTTGTAATTAAGAGAACCTTCATGAGAAAATGGAATTTTCATTTTTTTTGTCTCCAGCTCTCAGGTTCAGTAAATCCCAAAATAACTTTAGTTTTTTATTTGCCATAAAACTTCAAAATATATTCTTTCCAGTTCCAAAACAGAATTTCAAGGAACATTTTGCATATGATATGCAACACTGAGAAGAATGAAATTTTTATCCCAATTGGCTGTTTCAGAGACTGGCTATAAAACAGTTTCAGTTATAAGAAATTAGTTGTATTTGGGAAAAAAAAAAGGTTCATAAATTACCCATGCTGTAAGACACTGGAGCTAGCTCACCAAAAAAGTATACATGGCATATATGTACATGACATATAAGTACACAAACATATATGTACAGAGCTGTGACTATATACAATTAAGACAACCATGTAAGCAAATGCACACTGAGCTGATTCCTCCTCCCTTACACTAAGAAGATGGAAATGTCAGGTGTGTAAACAAGTGTAAGTGCATTCACTTCCAGATAAAATAAAAAGCTGTTATAGAATTGTTATATTATGCCAATGCCAGATTGAACCACAGAAAACCTTACACATTATAGTGCTTGTGATGAAATAACCAACCAAAACAAAACTCCACAGAAGCAAACCAACTTCTAAATGGTTATGGATGCAGATTCTACTGAAGTGTTCTTCTGTGATGACACAGGATTTTACTGACTTTGGCTCACTCCATAATTTTTACTGTATGCAGGAATAACAGTCATATCTTAAAATATTAGTTGGCTTGGTTTTGATAAGCATCCAAAAACTCTGCTGCTCATTTAAATTTTGATGCTGCAAAATTGCTTTCATTGCATTCTGTCATTTTACATTGATTTTATGTGGTGTTTTTTTTTTCTTCGGAGAAGGTCTGAGAATATCCTTGTTATCAAAGGGGTCAAAAGGACAGTAAAATATGCTGAAAATGTAAAAATGTGATAGCGAGAGATCTTTTTAGTTAAATGACATAGAATTGAATTACATACCAACTTCAGCAAGTAGACTATATTTTACAGTATCTTGATTTCTGTAAGCCAGAGAAGTTTTTTAATAATTGTTTTGTTTTATTGCTAAACAGTTTTTATCATAAATGTTTAGTTTCAGGTAAATAATTATTTTTATCACTTGAACTTCAGTGATTATTTTTAAGATTTACAGAGCACCAAGTTTTGTGGTGAAGTCAACACACTGGAGGGAAGCGACACCATCCAGAGGGACCTTGAGGGGCTTGAGAGGTGGGTCTGTGCAAACCTGAGGAAGTTCAGCAAGACCAAGCACAAGGTCCTGCATCTGACTCAGGGCAATCCCAACCGCAAAAACAGGCTAGTCAGTGACTGGATCAAGAGCAGCTCTGGGGAGAAAGACTTGAGGGTGTTGGTAGATGAGAAGCTCAACGTGACTCAGCAATCTGTGCTTGCAACCCAGAAAACCAACTGTATCCTGGGCTGCATCAAAAGAAGTCTGGCCAGCAGTTTGAGGGAGGTGATTCTATCCCTTCTATCTCTTGTGAGACCCCACCTACAGGGGCGTCCAGCTGGGTCCGGCTCTGACGCCCACAACATAGGAAGGACATGGACCTGTTGGAGCAAGTCCATGGCCACAAATATTTTCAGAGGGTTGCAGTATCTCTCTTATGAAGATAGGCTGTGAGAGCTGGCTTGGAGAATATAAGGCTTCAGGAAGACCTTATAGCAGCCTTACTGAAGAGAGCCTACAAGAAAGCTGGAGAGGGACATTTTACAAGGCCATGTAGTGACTGCACAAAGGGGAATGGCTTTAAACTGAAAGAGGATGGTTTTACATTAGATATTAGAAAGAAATTCTTTACTATGAGGGGTGGTGAGGCACTGGAACATGTTGCCCAGAGAAGGTGCGGCCATCCCATTCCTGGAAGTGGAAGGCCAGGCTGGTTGGGGTTTTGAGCAAGCTGATCTCATGTCCTCGCTCATTGTCAGAGGGGTTGAAACTAGCTGATCTTTAAGCTCACTTCCAACCGAAAGCCATTCTGTGATTCTATGATTCTATAAGGTGTTAGGTGCAGGAATGCATTTCTCAGCCCGAAACTGTGGAGGCAGCAATGTCAGTGCAGTGCCGTGCTTCCCTTGGCATGCTTATTCTAGGCACAGTGTCCCTGGAGCTGCAGACCCCGTGGTGGTCTGAACCCTAACCCTAGTGGCAGCTTGGGGATGAGGCTGAGGTCCTCAGCACCACAGATGGCCCGAATCAGAAATTTGTTCAAGCAGAGAAGTTTGAGCAGTGCTGATCTTCTTTGTCATGTCTTTTCTATCCTCCTGTCCCTGGAGTTGTAATCTGTGTTGCTGTTTGAAGGTCTAACCTAACCTTAAGCATAATTTAACCTTGGGACTGAGGCTGAGGGTCCCCAGTGGTGTGTGTGGCCCAGCTTAAAAAGTTATGGAGGCAAGAATGTTGGTACAGTGCTATGCTTCCCTTGCTGTCTCTTCAACACCTGGCATCCTTGAAGGTGTAGGCATTGTTGGTGTCTGAACCTTCGCTCCAACCTTAATGACAGCTTGGGACCCACCACCATGGATGGCGCAGATTAGAAACGTGTGCAGGCAGAAATGTTGGTGCAGTGCTCTACTTCCCTTAGCATGTCTTTTCCATCCTCACTCTCTCTGGAGCTTGTGTCTCTCTGAACCCTAACCCTGATGGCATCTTGGGGCTGCTGTCTGTCTACGTTTATGTAACCTAAACCTGAGTCAAAAACATTTCCATTGCATAAATCAAATTGACAACTGCATTAGTAATATATCACCCACCACCTGATTAAGTCCAGGAAGGAGAATCAGGTCATAGTATTGTCTGGCTTGCAGTCCTAAAACATCAAAAAATATCTGTGAGTTTGAACTGCATTTATCTAGGGGATGAACAATACCCATATGTTCACCAGATGACTATAGAGCTAGATTGTTTGAGTCAAAGTTCAAGGCTACAACAAAGGAAAAATTGTTTCTTCAGGACTGTCTTTGATTGGATTGCTGTTTACAAAGAATTTTTTTTTAAAAAAGTATATTCCAGGATATGTGGGAGCATCATTGTTCCTTGTTATCTCTTTATTTTTCAGTTATGTTCTATTAAATGCAACTGTTTTATGGGCTATTTTCATTAAGCATTTATTTCCATCACAGTGACTCACAGTTGGAATCACAACATTTGTAGTTCTCTTAGTTCAGAAGCCATAAAACTGTAAATTAACTCTAAACAAAAATATCAGGCAATGTGTATATTCACTCTCATAGTCTCACTCTGTATACATATATGGTTACAGATGCATACTCAGGCATAAAGTGAAAAATATATTTTAATTAATTAATTAATGCACACCTGCACACAAACCTCTACATATATATGTAGTGTGAATATATACTTAGTGATATTTACATGTATTGTAGTGATATTTAGATACATAAGGATTTGTGTATATGTGTGTGTGTGTGCAAGCGTGTGAGTGCATGTAAAATTCCAATTTCGTGTTCTTCATCCACTGAGTTACTTAAATTTGGAAAGGAGAGGGTAGAAGAATCTGCTTTTTGTTTTGTTTTTTGCATCTGAAATGGCTGGCGATGGACACATTCTGAATTATAATATCCTTAAGCAAAATGTTAACATTTACTTATGTTCCAAAGTCTTTCTCTAAAACAGTTGTAGCAAAAACATTAGAGGCTTTTAATAGTTTTTTCCTTGACTAATGTGTGCTTTGCACATCCTGAAAATAGAAGTGATTTGATCTCTGAACATGATTCTTTTATATTTACATAAATTGAAATAAGGCAAATATAAATCTCCTTTATTCTTTTGTGCAGGCTATTTACACCTTGAGTTTAATGGAGCTTCGCTGCACCTTGAATAGGCAAGGAACGACTAGAGATATACAGGGAATATGTCCAAAATTTTTGCTATTTATCTGCAGATTATTACAAGCTGAGAAATACCTTTTCCCACTGAGGTGGAGGATGCAGTGTAGAATACTGTTTCCAAGTATCAAATGGCTTATGAGGGCTGCACCTGGAGTGACTTGCTGAGGGAAAAATCCTTCCCAAAAGGAATAGTAAACTTGCAGAAATTGGAAAAAAAGCTTTGCCTTAACCTAAATGTACACATGGGTAAGTTTGCTTAACCATTACCAAAGGTTTAATTAAATAATTGTTTTCTTTGGAGTAGAATAATTTAATTGGTAAAATAACGTTTATTTAATTAAAAATGAAATTATAACTCATTATCTAATGCAAATAATCTAAAAAGCTGACAAGAAAGGGGATAAGAAAGCCCTCTGAGTTTGAGAAAGACATTTTGGTGACACTTACAAAATACTTAGATATTTTTACAAGGTCACAACATGTAACTAGATAAGGGTCTAGATGCCTGAAAGATGAAGGGAACAAAGTATTTGCCATTTGCAGAGTTGTATTTGTGTATCTCAGTTGATATGAGAGGCATATATTCCAATTCATTTGAGTTAAAAATATCAGAACAATGCACTGTCTTCTAACATTACAACAGAAAAAAAACCCACAAAATATTGTAGAATAAAAGCAACAAAATCCTAGTGAAATCATTATTTCTTGTAACATGGAAAATTTAGGAAACATGGAGAATTCGTATTATGATTTTGTTGTTGTTGTTACCTTGTTTTGTAACCATCAGAGCAGTAAAATCCGATAGCAAGCTTCCCAGAGAGGTAGGGGGATCTCTCTAATTGGAGGCGTAAGGAGTTGCTTTCAGTCAGGAGTTGGACCAGGTGACTTCTAGATACCCCTTCCAATATTTTAGTCTGTGATTCTGCAATTGCATTATTCTGCTGGACCATCAGAAGTTTTTAAAAACAAACTAAAACAATTAATTCATAATCTCTCCTATGTTGTTCAGACTGCTTTTAATATTTTTATTCACGATGGTGCCATAGGCTTTGTCACCTTCTCTAGTTACCTGCAACCCTCTGCGGTGTTTGTATATCACCACGCATGAGCCATGCATCTTTTTGTGCTCTGGGGTCCCAGTAGGCTCTTGGTTTTAAGTCTACTCACCACTGTAGGGTTTGTCAGCTATTACCTCATGAACATACAACCCAACGTTGATCATTTCTGAAATATGTTGACTTTGTTGTAAATAAATAGTTCTATCAGCCACAGGTCATGTCAGATTTTCTACAATTCTTTATATATATTACAGACAATATTTGAATACTAGAAGTAACAAGAATTAATCTTTCAAGGTATCTTCTAAATGGGGAAAGTAAATAAACAGTATGAATGCTGTTCAGAGTCCCTGCAAAAGAGTATAAAGAAAAAGAATAAATGAAGTTGGAGAATTTGGAAAAGAAATTTCCTTGGTCTCATGTGAAAAAGCACAGATGCTCCCAATAATTCTCAACACCAACTTTCAGAAACATGGACAGCTGTGCATGTATCATATATATTTATATATATGCACATGCACACAAATGCATGGCTGAACAGTGAGCTTTTTCACCACAACTGTCCTTCTGGGATGATTGGGAGTATGAAGATGATCAAATATCAAACAAGTAATCAATAAGATTCCCTAGAAGGTCATTTTTATACACATTTGTTCTCCTGCAATTTATCTTCTTGGAAAAAAAAAAAGATCCTCAATCTTAAGTGCACTGCATCCTTGCAAGTTTATCAGATTTGAAACAGTGTTTAAGCACTACTTGAAAAAAAAAAATTAATTGGGAGGAAAAGCGGTTGTCAGGATAGTAAGAGGAAATGTGACGTCATTTAGGAATGGTATTCTCCAATTTAGTGCTCCCACTAAAACCACACTGCCGTGCATTCCACCTTCCCTGCACCCCCTCCCCCCTGCAAGTGGCTGGTAAGAATTGGAGGAACAAAAGGCACAAAATGGCTAGAGTTGAGATAAGAAAAACTTATTGGAAACAGCAGTGAGGCAAGAAAACAAACAGTAACAGAAACAATATTAATAACAAAAGTGTATAAAAGAGTAATTCACATACAGAAATGCTCACTGTGGAGCCCATGACCCAGTCAGAGCCACAGCCACTCCCTCCATCTCAGGACTGGCATTACCCAACCTCTCTGTCCACCAAGCTTGCCCCATCAGAAGCAACCTCTTCTCCTCATAAGAGAAAGTCTCTTTCCCTCAGCCCCAGCAATGACATTAGGTGGTGTGGAATAACCTCTGGGTCCTAGCCATGCCCCTCCCAGTACAGCAAAAATGAACTCTGTCCTGGCCAGAACCAGCACCGACTGTGATGAAAAAAAAAAAGCCAATGAAAACTTATTTTGGAGGCAATTCTTACTATAGGCAAAATGCCCAAACAATGAGATTCATGTGATACTTATCAGTCATCCTAAAACATATCATTCATTTAATTTCTTTGATTTAATTATACATGTTTTACCTCATTCAATGTTTTGGGTGTTGGAAGGTTTGTCCAATGAAGAAGCAGAAGTCCAACCTTGCAATAGGAACTTCCCTGTAATATATTTGTCATGTTACACCAGATTCCTACCTTTTTTATTTTTGGAATGGAGTATACAAAAAATATCAGCTGAATCATAATGGAGAAGTTAAAATTATGGAATTGGTTTAGTCAATATTGGCATATCTATAGAGAAAAAAAATTTATATCTTTTAACAGACTGAAAAAAAAGTATTTACTAAGTCAGTTAAAATTCAATTTAGAACCAGTCTTCAGTTAAATGGTCATAAAATACATGAAAAAAACCTGACATCCAAAATATTTTTCTGTATTTTTTTCTGCCACTCCAAGTAAAATATTTCTAAGAAGCCCAAAAAGATGAGAATCACCTAAATCTTGTGCAGTTGTACACACAAAATAATGAAGTTATGCCAGCATGAATAACTATGATTAATATTTTTGAAGATGACATCATATGACTACTACCATTTGCTTTATCAAATAATGATAGAATTTTTTTAAAAAAATAAATATTTCAGATACTTTTTGTCCTAACTGTGATTTTATTTTCTATTGCATTATACCATTAAAAAGCAGTGATTTTAAATCATAAAAACCAAAATATGATTTGAAAACTGTTAAGGTAAGTATTGCCTTTAGCCAGTCTATTTTCTTTTTTCTCTTCTTAAACAAAGAATTCCAGCAGTCTGAACACAATTTCCAGTTTCATGTTTTAAATGAGGGTTGCTTTCATCAAAGCTTTTTCAATACGAAAACTAATAAACCAACAATTTAAACTCGGATCCAAAGACTGTATGAAGGAAGAATTTTCCAGGCCTCCTTCCTTCTTATTTCCATGCCATCCATTTGAAACATCTTTTTTACGAACTAGTCATCCTAGTCTTCCCCTGGAGTCTGTGAATCATATCATCTGAATGAGGGATTCTTTCCATTTACTACTTTAGAGAAACAGTTTCAGGAATGTTAGTTTAAGCCTAGGCTCGAGGTGGGTATCACCTTACCTAATAGGAGGACTGCAGTATAGATTTCTACTTCATATGTCCTCCTTACAGCTGATGGAGAGAAACAGACAAGTTCAGCATATGTCAGCATGGGAAATAAATTGCCATGTCTTTAGCTGAAGTTCCTGGCAAGTAGAAGCTTCAAAACCCAACCTCTTGCACTGCAATTCTAAGAAAATAAATATTTAAAACAAGCTGAAGATAATAATAGAATGCAAAATCATTTTGCAGTAATATGTCCTTTCTTTCCTTGCATTCTACTTAATATGAATGATGTTTAACTTATCAAAAGCTTGAAATTATGTTCCCACAATCTACTTTCAATTCTAAATCTACAAGTCTACTTACCTTCAGAATGTGTTTTATAACTGAAACATATTTTTTATATTTTTGTCATTACTAAAGTTATGTTTATGAGTATAAATTATTATTACATGAAGAGAAGTTTGTGAGATAATTCTGTCAATCTAAATGTTTAACACTTAAGGCAATAATTTTTTCAGACCTGTTCTGTATATACCAATTAAATTCTATAGTTCAAAAAGAAAAATCCATATATATATATATTGGTTTATTTTTACAGTTTTTGGTTCTTAATGACCCCATGACAGGGTATTTTAAGGGGATTAATGATCTGCTAGAACAGGTTCATTGCCCAAGGTATAGAGATTTAGGATAGTCATTAATACGGAGGAAATATTTTGTACTTCAATCATTGCTGTCAAGTTTCTTAATGTATTCAGACTTTAAATAAGCTCTTAAAGACTGTGATAATGCAAATTTCAAACTTGAGATATCTGACAAGGCTCACATTGAAACAACCTCTTAGGAAAAAGATCTTCTTCGGAATATATCTTTCTAGCCCCTTATCTATTTTTTTTTTCCTTTCTATCTGACCTACTTTTCTTCTGCACTTGTCCTCTGAAGTCCTTCAGTAATCAGGCTGTACATCTATCTAAAGCCCATGAGCAAACTTTTTGGCCTTTGGCTGAAAAACTTTAAATAGCAGTACTGTCATATAGCCCACTGAAAGACAGATAGGCATTCATGTGAACTGAACGAGTCTCTTTAGAGTTAGATATATGTATACACACACATATATATAGAGAGAGAAATACATCGATATACATAAGTGCATAAAAATAACAAGCAGACACATTTTGCTTTTTGCTGAGACTGCTGAAACAACTTAAAATATTCAAACTTGGACTTTGTTGAGGGTAAAGATCAGAAAATCCGTACTTTGTAGCTCTGATTTGCATTAATCTGCCTGTGATAACTTTACAAGAAAATGTAAATTGAATAAAAAACTAAGGGTTGTGGGGTTTTTTTTTCATGCTGAGTAAATCGAATGGAGTATAACAAGAATTTACTATTTAATTTACTCCTTACTTTGAAAGTATCCAAAACATGGTGACTTGGGCATTTTTTAATCTGGCTTACTTTGGAATTTATTGTTCACATAACAACAAGCTTCTTGTTTCTGTCTGTTTAGTTTATTTGTTTTTTTAAAGGCAGGCTTATATTTTTACACATACGGTTGTGGGAACACCTCTTTTGGATGGAATACACTCCAAAACAAGACAATACCTGCATTGTCATCCTTATTATTGAATTTCTGTAGGGGAAAGAGAGCCTCCTCTGAGGACAGCACTCCATCAAGGCCTTGCTGGTGAAGCAGCCGCTGACTCATATCAGCCCTGGGCTGCCCTGATACAACCTCTTTCTTCTCCACTTTATAGTCTGTCTCAATGCCATTCAGCATATCAGTTTCACCTCTTCTTAAAGCAGGAGTATGGCATAGCATCCTGGCTTAACAGTTTGCTAGAGTCTAAAGCAGAAGACGTTCAGTTTTTACCCGAGTGAGCTATCCTGCCTGATATCAAAATTGCTCATATGCATTTTAGATGAACTACATGGGACAGTTTTATGGTTAAGATCCAGTTAGATTGAACCTGGTGCTTTTCCAGACACTTTCAAACCACCCACAATGCACCAAATTTAATCTGCCTGTGTAATTATGAGGACAACAGCATTATGGTTATAATCATCTGTTGAATGAGAAATTACCAGTCAGCTTGAAGGTTGCTAGTGGCCACCCTTCTGATTCAGTTGCCTAATTCAGGAAGACAAGTAAGAAAGAGTGGATCACAGTCTGGGATTTAAGTGCTTAATTAATTCAATGAGCTTGCTTTGTCAACTTTATTAAATCTTTACTGATCCTGCAAGCACATGTGGTTTAAGCATATACAGCTTACGATAAATTTATATTATTGTTAGCAGTGTTTGTCAGTTTTAAAATATTTACCCAACTGCTAACTTGAAATTTGTCCTCCTGTTAAATATACCTGGAAAAATCACAGAATATTATGAGTTGGAAGGAACCCATAAGGATCAAGTCCAACTCTTTAAAAGCGTATGGCTTGTACAGGGATCAAACCCGCAACCTTGGTGTTATTAGTGCAATGCTCTAACCAGCTGAGCTAATCTCAGGGTCAAATGACAGTATTTGTGTCTTGAAGCCTACCTACATGTGCCGAGTTCACAGGTAGAAATATATTTAATTTTTCTTCAAAGTTAAATTATTGTAATTCATCTTGAAATTTGAAGGCAAGCTGAGTTGAGTCTTTTATCATCATCATCATGAGTACTACATTTCAGTCATCTTCTCTCCTCCACAGAATCTCAGAATGGGTGAAGTTGAAAGAAACCACTGTGGGGGTCATCTGGTCCAACCTCCCTGCTCAAGCAGGTCTCTTAGAGCTCATTACTCCGGATTGTGTCCAGATGGCTTTTGAATATCTCCAGTGCTCAGTGACCCTCAGATTCACTCTAGCATCTTCGAACCATGTTTTCAAAGTACCTTTGAAACCATCTTTAAGGTACTTACTTAGAAAGTAATACTTGGCAATTCAAGTAATGATTTCTAAGTCAGAATTATCTCTCTTGAATTGTGACAGGTGTAGAGTACTAATAAGGTTAAAAAAAAAAAAATCTTGTTAGCAGAAGTAGGTGTTTACAGTATTAAATGCACATTGGGAGCACATCTGTTTTTAAAAATACCACACATACATCTGTCAGAGAGCTTGTTCATGTAGGTAAACCATAAAAACTACTCTGGGATAGAAAAAGCAGTAGTTCCTCATAGAGCAAGAGTGATATATATGCAAATACAGGATCCCCACTTAGAGCAAGGGATCTATTTACACGAGTCATATGTATCTTTTTGGGGCCATGTTCTTCCTTGAATAGCAGTCTAATATAATCACAGCAAGTGGGCTGAATTAAAGTAATAGCCCATGTACCACTTAGCATGTCTTAGCCTAAAGGCTGAGAAAGTGTTAATATTCACGTGTAAGGCTTTTGCTGGAAGCTTAGAGTTTGCTTAAACTTACAATTCTAACATTACATATTCCACACACACAAAAAAAATAAATCCTACGTTGCCTATAAAGTCAAGGATCCTATCCAGACAGTTAAGGTGGGGGTTTTTTTATCTAATTTTCAAAAAGATACTGTGTAATAGAGGTGTGTTGTCTAAATTAACCAGCAATATTCAAAGAAGAAAGACAAAAATCTTAAGAACAGTTTGCCCTCAGTTAGTTATTTAAAATAGGTGGGGACAACCCACTGAAAGTGTTAACCTTTCTCTATTAACTGAACATGATACTAGGTTAAAATAGATATCTAGGACAATTTTAGATTAGAATAAAACCTTTTTTTACCCAAAACCTGAGAATAAATGCCTTCTTCCTGAATAAAACTGATGTCCCCAACTGATTGCAAATGAAATTGGGAGAATTCAGAAAACTATGTGCTTACCATAGAATAATAATGAACCAAATAGAAATTTAGGTAAATTTTTTAGTCTTTCTTTGTCACAAATAGATTTTGAGAGACAGTTGCTCTTTTTTTCTTCTTTATAGAGAATTTGATATTCAGATATTATATACAATGTAAATTGGTATGGCCTGTTTTAGATGCAAGATAGAGACCTAATTTCAATATAGGCTTTTTCATGTTCAATACTGTGGCTTCTTTGATGTTTAGAGCTCTTTTTTGTATGGTTTAATGGGTAGTTTGATTTAAGTTGAGAGGCACCTCACTGGGCAGCATACTCACAATTTACCAACATATGACAATGGTGAGTCAATCTATTTCATATAGGACCAAGTAAAGGCAAATACTTCCTAATAGAATGATCTGATGATTCACCAGAGAACATTCCACCTGTTTTCTGTGATTATGTATTTTGGTGAGTATTGTTTCCTGTGTTACAAAGTTGTTTTTCTGTTGTTGTTTCATGTGTATGTGTTATTGATGCTTCATTCTATCCAAAATGGATGTTAATGTAACACACATATCTGATGCCTGCCAGTCACCATCAGAAAACAGGGTGATCAAGTAACAGTAATGGAACAAACAGCAGATGTTAGTGAACACAATATCCCTCACTTTTTGGTCCAGTTTTAAATATTCTCAGCTGTGTGAATTTGAGGGAAATATGCATCTTGGACCAGAATTTACTTTCGCTGCCAGAGACCCTGCTTAGTGGTTGTGGTGGCAGTGATGATGATACCAGGCCCAGAAGCAATGTTTTGAATATGTATGCCCCCTTCTCATCAAAGAATCAAAGAAAGGTTTGTGTGCTGTGAGGGAAAGATATGCGGCTGATTTAGCTTCTTCTAAGACTGTTTCTCTGAAGGCATTCCTTGCTTTGATCAGTAAGTTACCATAAATAAAAAACACAGCAGTTGCATAAAAGAGTCTTTTTCTTGGGAAAGAATAATGTATTCTCAAAACTCGGCAAGCCCATAATCTCTACAATGTGGTATGGCTCCAGATCAAGAGCAATCCTTTCTACTATTTCCTGGTGTATAGATAGTGTGGTTGGATGATTTGTGATACGTTTTTTCTTCTTCTGGGAACAGCCTATATAGTAAGGGTTTGGTTAGTGTTTGGGTTTTTTCTCTCCAACTAAGTAAACTCTTTGTTTAGCATCATAATGACAGTTCAAAGTCAATTATTTAATATTGGATAAATAAAATGTTGCATTCAAGGCAGAAAAAACATCTTGATTTATATAAAATGAGTTTAAAGGATCTGCCCAAGAACAGTTGAAATAAATGAGAATAGTACAGATTGTTAAAGTGTTTGGAACTGTACAAGATGGGAAGTAGAGATCACCACTCTCCTCAGTAATGCCCTAAGTAAAACACAGATAGACACGAAACTGTCTCACATATCTTGAAATTATGCAAAAGTATATTTTTCCATCATTGTCTATACTATCTTTACTGGAAAGAGTGTAATTTTATCTCAGATTATAATCCTTCTGTGCACACAGCACAGCTGGCATGAATGCAGCAAGTCAAAGAATGTAAAAATGTGTAAGCATTTTAGTTTGCAGGGCTGTATTGGTTGATCTGATGTAAGAGACTGAGAATTTTTTAATATATGTGATAAAATGTCTTAGAGTACTGTGTTCATGGTCATCTTAGAGAAGAGAGAAATCATTTGGACTTTTCTGTCTTTCAGCCACCACTGTTGCTCGCTTCCTGAGAGATGTTTGCTTGCTATCTGTATTCTGCATGGATCTCTTACATCCTCTTGGAGTTGGGGAAATAAATCTGAACCTGTATGCATTAGGGAAGAAGGGCCTTACGGTGCTGAATGGGACAGTCCAAAGAAGTATTAAATCTTGCACACTGGATTGCAATATAATTTCAGCTTTCAAGACAGTTCCACCAAAGAGAAACTTATTTAACAACACTGTCTGTACACAGGAAAGTGACAAAAAAATTGCTCAGCTACACCACCAAGGACACATCCTTTAGATGCAAGAATTAACATCGCATAACATATATATATAAAACGTATGGAAAATATTATACAATACTTTGATTATACTTATTCATTGTTTTGCCATGGAAGATACAGATATAATCTTTCCTTTTATTTCTGCATTTATTTCCAAATAAGTGCAGTACATGAGATAAAAATTTGTTAATCATGGGTTTCTGCAACATCACTGACATTAGATTTTCCAAGCACAGTGAACCAAGGGCACTTCTGTCTTAGGCTACCTTCACCTGAAGCAGATGAACCAAAAAGAAACAAATGCAAAATTCTTTTGTGGGTGAGATAAACTCATGTATCTTTCAATGTGAAGTACAGTTTGGGATTAAATTATGTTGCTGCTGCAGTGGTTTGATAGGCATCGCCTTAGTCCTCTATCAGTTTTAGTTATAACTCCATTGGGATGAATGATTACTCCCCTCTTCTTTTCATAATTCCTGAAGATTGGAACCAACTTACTTAAATATAATTAAAGTCCTTCAACATATTCCACCAGTAGTTAGCCCTTGCAAAATAACATAATCATGCGCTTGAAGAGACCAGCACCTTGATTGAAGATGTAGATTGTTCTTGAATTGCCACTTGAGTTATGATAAAGAAAGATACCTACAACAGTCCTTAATTGTGATTTTCTTAACTGAAGATTAAATTGCTGAGAAGCAGATGACCAATTAGAACAGTAGGTGATTCAAATGAGACAAAAATTTACGACAAATATGAACTTATTCTTGAAAATAATTTGAATATTGATTATTCTATTATACTCTAGAAATACTCATTTTTCAGACTTTAATTAAAAGTCTGAATTCACTGACTAACTCATCATCTGTATTTTACTTTTTCTTCAAAAACACTTTTGTTTCTCAGGTAGAGCTTACTATCCTGCTACAATTACCCTTAGCAAAGGAAAACTCATGCACTGTTTTCTGTTCTTTTCTCTACTTATAATGCAGGTACAAAAAGAAAAACATGTATGTCAGAAAAAAACACAAACAAAACTTATTTTAATGGGTTTTATTTCCTGCAAATATTTCAGACTTACTCTTTTTTTTTTTTTATTGTTCTCTGGTGTTTGCACCTTTATTGATTAAGATAAAATAACTTGTTGCATCTCAAAGTCTGTATCTCTATACTGCTGTTTTGGAATACAAATTACAAAAGATTTCTCTGTTTAGAGTATACATGCAAGTATGTCTATGAAAATTCCAAGTGTATTCATAGGAAAATTTGCACATGCATTTAAAGAAGAAAATGCAATTGAGTGAAACTTTCCTGAATATAAAGAAAAAATACAATCAAAATCTCATAGTCCCATTTGGAAAACTAAAAAATTTTCTAAATCTGTTTTACTTAGTTGAGATAGTTATTAATTTCTTTATACTAGTTGTGAAGTGTTCAGTAAATGAAAAAGATCTTTCATTCATAACATTATGAAATACTTTGGGGTTTAGAACTTCTTTACAAGAATGGTCATCTGGCACATGGTATCAAGCAAGGCGAAAAATAAGTTAGATACTTAAGTATTTAAGACAGTTTATAAAGAAATTTATAAGGAAATACACCACTCATTTTGCTTCAATTTTGTTGTCATATTCTTTTTTTATTTTATTTTATTTTATTTTATTTTATTTTATTTTATTTTATTTGCCATGATTGAAGCCAAACTAATAAAATTAGAAGAAATTATTTGTTAATTTGGAAATTTTTTTTTCAGGAATTAAACTTTTTGCTTGAGTTATTTCTGGAAGGAGAAAAATGGTCTCATGTTTTGTGAATCAGTAATAAGTAAAAGCTTATGCTGATAATGACTTACTGCAACACTCTGGAAGAATAAACAGCTGATAAATGCAGAGGTTTGATCATACTTATTTTCAGTAAAGCAATCTTTTAGCAGTATCCCTATCTCCTCCAAGCAACACTTTTTCTTTGGACAACTATTTCCTCAGTTTTTCAATGGAGTAGTTGCAGTGGGAGTTCTACCATCCACAGAGAAATTCAAAGTGATGCACCCAGCTGAATAGAAGCTATTATTTTACGTTTGATAATGACCTTGCTTAATTACAACTGAAAGCACAACCTGACTTCACAAAGCAAGCTGGTAAAAAAGCAAAATATCAGCTGTCTACCACACCACCTGGTATCCTAAATCCTTCTAAGGCAGCTCTTTAGTCTGGGGAATAGTAGAGAGTAAGTGCTTGCCGCTTTTGCTCCTAGCTTCCTTCTATCCAGAAACAGCTAAGTGTGTCATTTCTTATAATACCAAATTTCCCTGTGGTACTTGGTGCAGCAAAACATCTAATGCTTCTGTCCTGCCTTCCAGAGATGACAAGGACAAATTAACATTCCCATCCAGTCAAGCTGTACTCTGATAGCTGTTGCCAAGGAAATGTCCCCTCATAGTTAGTACCTGCACATCTGGAGGTGGATGGGCTCAGTCACACTTGCAACCTAGTCCAAAGGCATAGGAAGCTGATGGCGGAAATGGGTAATGCCAGGAGGCAAGACTCAGCTTTGTACGTACATCCATTCTGTTAAGCGTAAATAGCACCACTTTGTGTTCTCAGCCTTCCCATTTGTAAGATGGCCCTACTGTAAATCATTCCTATACACTCTTTTCTATAGTAATTAAAACAATGCTCTTTGCTTTGCCCCTGGGTTAATGCAATTTGTTTTTTTCACAGCCTAAGTCATTTGCCTCCCTGCAGCACATTGCTGTATTGTGTCTATCCAGCAGTGTTGAGGGAGCAAGTAGAGTACATTCCAAGGTGTACATAAATCCAGTCCAGGTTATTTCAAATGAAATAATAAGGTAAATGCTCTATGCTTAACTCCTCTAGGGAAAACTCACAGGAACATAAAGAAGGATTTAGGAAAATCAAAGCTTTGCCTCAGATTCTTTCATTTAAAAGTGTGAGAAGAGGGGGAAATACAAAGATGAGTATAAAGAACTGGGCACTCTGAAAATGTTGTAAAGGACAGGGCCATGACCACCATGGAAATACCACCCCCTGTTTTGAAGGTGGGTACCAGTATCATACCCTTCTCTCCAAGTCACAAATTTCAGTTATTGGCATTGACACTTAAGAAAATCAGAAGAAATTTTTAAAGAACTGTAAAAGCTTAGAAACCAAACATTATAGAAAAAGCCACAAGCCAACTAGTCCAGTTCATCTAGAGAAGGATAAGAACAGAGCAAGTATATAATAGGATATAACAGTAATATCCTCCCAGCCTCTGATAATGTTCCATTTAGAGGCTTTCCTGTGTATTTTATTTCTCAAATATATATATAACAGATTTTAGAAGTATTTCACATAGTATACAGATCTTCCTGTGAAAATTAATGCCATCTCTTTGGTTTGGACTTGGCTTTTACTGAGGTAATTTAATAGTGACTTGATCTTTTAGTGAAAGAGGGAGGAAGCAATCACTCCCTATCATCCTCCTTCGTACCACTGATGATTTTTTATAGAATTCCTAGTGACCTCTTTCTTGAACTGAAAAGTCCCAGGTTAGTTCATTGACCACCATAAAGAAATTGTCACTGAAGACCTTTTATTAACTTTGTTGATCATGAATTTACACAGCTGCATAGTAATCTTTTCTGGTTAATTTTCTATTCCTTTCCTAACAATTTGATTTTTTGAATACTGCCAAGACCTGGCCTATTTTCATGCAGTCATTTGTCATAACTTCAAACACTTTATCAGCATAGACTTCATTATTTTATATAAAAAATAAGACTGTTTCTTCCCACACCTGTAACTTTACATGTATTTACATTGAATACGATCTGTCATTGACAAGTCATTCAGTCTGCCACAGGTGTCTCTCAACCTAAGCACACTGAGAAACCTTGTTTATTCTGATTTAATTTGGGTAAAATAAGTTTTTGTGTGAACTTTTAAGCAATGGAGTTTAGAGGGGATGCTTAAGTCAGCAGGGAAGACAAAACAAATACAAATGGGATCTGCTGTAGTCATAAGCCACTGAAACTATTGCAAAAGACAGTCTAGGGAACTGAGAAGGTACAGCTTGTACCTTTTGTTTGATTCACTCTATGTTCCAACAAACCATACTCTTCAGTTAACAAAATATTTAACTGGTGATCTGTATCATGGGAATGACTTGCTAGACTATTGTCTGAATATTGACAAGAGCTTAGAAGCAGCACTGCAAGGGACTCATATGTTTTGCCTCAGTAAGATCAAGAACCTCAGACTTTTGGTTAGCAAGAAGGAAAAAGTACCTTTAACGTGAGAGCCATTCTGAGGGGATGGGAGCAAAAAAAAAGGGGTAATAATTTACTGAAGACTCCATGTATTCTGCATATTTCTTGAATTCTCCCAGTGGTTTCATTTGAGCTATTTTGGGGTGAAATACTGCCCTGTGGGAATATATCCTATGAATAGAATCCCGTGATTACAAGTATGGGAAGAGATCTCTGGATCATTCTATTTGATCTATCATTTTTGCAGTACTGAACTGTTTTCTTTTTCTACTTTCAATCTGTAAATAGTCTTTGTAACCCTACTCATTTGTGAGAAGAATAATGATAGTTATAAAATAATTTACTTTATGATGAACTAGTATATTCCCTGTTGTTTGTTTATGAAGAAAAAAATATTTAAGGAAGTGATTAAACAGATGTTTATTGACATGAGTTTTATCACTTTGGAGGAATGTGAATAATGAGTTTTAACTCAAGAGAGTATTCACTAATAGTAATAGAAAGTTACATATCTAGATCAATAGGGACCTAGAAGCTTTAAGAGCAAGTGTTTCATTGTACTTACCTTGTCTGCATTTATTTAGTGAAAAAATTTCTGTGCTAAAGGGACTGTGTCACCTTACTGCCTCAAAAAAAGTGATGGAAAACAACCATAACTAACATCAGGAAAACATTTCATCCCAGGCAGTATAAGGAGAATTACCTGTCACCTATGACTCATCATTTGCTATATCTTTTCAAACAGATCCTCTTTGTTATCAACTAATTGGAAGAACAATAGTGGGTATACAAAATATTCCGAGAAAGATAATGAAAACCCTGGATTCTTATTGTTCTATTAAAAATGTAGCAATTCATCACTTAACATCATTAGTGGCTGATAACTGGAATTGTGTCTATAATACCCATTTGAGATTTTATTGTGTTTCAGTCAACATAAAGCATAGGTTAACTGTAGTAGCTGTCTGTATTAAAATTTAGATGCTGCCTGTTGAAAATGGATAGTAATTTGGTGATTATTCATATTTTTAAACATTCTGCATTACACTAATTTATTATGCAAAATTAAATTAGAGTGCATAGAGCATATGGATTTTTTCCATTTTTTAATTCTTATTTGTGGCAGTGATGAATGGCAGATAATTTATAACTCTGAAGTTTAATAATTAAAATTACTTTTATTATTCTGTTTACTAGTTTCTTCTTTCTGCAGTCTCTTGTAATTTTGTCACATGATTAGCAACAAATTTTGCACAGCAGCACCTTCTAATAGAACACAGCATGGACAATTTTCCATGCAGATTCAATCTCCCTCTATATTCCACTAATCCCTTGATTGTTCCTGGTGAAAATAATCAGATCCCTGTTGCGTTCCTGATGCACTGAGCATTTGTAAAGATAATAACAAGATTCAGTGCATCAAAGGACTCAGAATATGCATCTGCTCTTTGGCCTAACTGAAAAGGGCCACACAAGGAGCCTGGTCGATTATTCACTGAAGAGTAATTAATACAGCTTCATTATAGACTGTATGTACTTGCAATGGAAATATGGTGTTGTAGGGGGTTAATCTTGCCCAGTTCACAGGTGCCCACCATGGTGCTCTCTCACACTCTATTCTCAGCATAACATGGGGATCAAATAAGATGAAAAATCTTGTGAGTTGAGACAAGGACAGGGAGATTGCTCAGCAGCTGCCATCATGGGCAAAATAGTCTTGACTTGGGGGAGATCCATTTAATCTATTGCCTACTAGTAACAAAGTAAGAGAGGGGAAAATAAAAACAAAACTAAATATATTTTTCCCCAGACTCCCTTTTTACCAGGGTCAACTTCCATCTTGACCCTTCCACCTCCACCACTCCAGGTGGTGCAGGGGGAGACGGAATGGATGTTGTGCTCAGTTCATAATGCTTAGTCTCTGTTTCTCCTTTCTCCTCATGCTGTTCCCCTTCTCCAACATGGTTCCTTCCCGTGAGCTGCAGTTCCTCAAGAACTGCTCCAGCAGGGGGCCTTTTCACTCCTTCAGGAGTGGACTGCTCCAGCTTGGGTTCTCTCCCCACGGGCTGCAGTTCCTGCCAGAAAGTCTGTTCCAGCATATGCTCTCCAAGGGCTGCAGCTTTCTCCAAGTCACATTCACCTGTTTGAGCACACGGTCCTCCATGGGCTGAGGTGTGGGTATCTATTCCACCATGAGCCCCCATGGGCTGTAGTGGGGACCCATGGTCTCCTGCATGGCCTGTGGGAGAACCTCTGCTCTGGCTCCTGGAGCACCTCCTCCCACTCCTTACCTGACCTTGGTGTCCTCAGGGCACATTTTCTCACTCATCGCTGAGTTGTTATGTAGCACTTTTTACCCCTTCTTAAATAAGTTGTCACAGATACACCACTGGTGTCACTGTTTGGTTCAGTTTTGGGCAGTGCTGCATCCCTTTCAGAGCCGTTTGGAACTGCTTCTGCTCAACATGGGGGCAGCTCCCTGTCTCTTCTCCAAGAGGCCATCCCTGCTGCTGTAGTCTTACCATGTAAATCCAGTGCAGGTGTTAAACTAGCCAGCTAGCCAGGAGACTTTTCAGTTGAAAAAGAACTGATGCCTTTTCACAGCCTGCTCACTTGACAGTCACTGGGACCCAGATGATCTCTCAGCAGACGCAGCTTAATAACAAGCCAAATAAAGAGCCCAGGCAGTGCAATGTTTGTTATGAATTCCTAATACTACACAACACTGGTATGAAAGCTCTACCCAGGTTTATATGCTTTAGTACAGTTCAATTTTGTGGTTATCTGTAGATGCCATCATAGAAAATAAGCACTTGACTAGGCATCTCCCATTTGGTTTGGCTGCCAAGTCAAGCTAGATTATAAGGATTTATCTGTTCAGCTGGGTACAGCTACAGGCAGAAGTCCACAGCAAGGTGCGTGCTCCTTGGTCTTGCTCTGAAATTAAATACCTAAACTGTCCTGTTTCTGTGACTCTTATGGAGATGATCATAGCCTTAAATTTAATCATATACTTTCAGACTCTTTCAGAACTGTATTTTTCAGAGTAGTAATTTCAGCTTGTATTAACCTACAAATATGGAGTCCCTGTGGATCAGAGGTTCATTTATCTTAAGCTTCCCTTTTACTGTGCAATCTACATGGTGATACCAAACAAGGGAATTAAAAACACTTGTAAATTGTATTTGTACATATTTAAAGGCCTTTTGCATTGCTAGCATCATAGAAAGAGACTTTAGTGTAAACAATATTCTGCTTTGCCGTGTTTCTCATCTTACATAGAAAAATAGCTACAGAGTAGATTTTGAAAAACTTTTAGGGATGGATTCTTTCTGTTTGTGTTAATTGGTAGAACTTTCACTGACATGAATAAAACACAGACCGGGACAGTGCAGAAGATTTGAAAATGCCTTCTAAGTGCTACAATATACAATTTTGCATTTAATTATGCAAAAGTGTCCCTTGAAATTCTTGCATTTGGAATACGAACTTCCCTTAGGCGAAAATGAAAAAAAAATAGTATTATACTTGTTTTCCCTAGTCAGAAAACAGCAGAAACATAGATCAAGGGAAGAATTAAAAAATAATAATTGAATTGTTCGGAAGGCAATGTATTCATTGACCTCAGAAAGCTCTTCTGCTGGAGAATAAAATAGACATCTATAGCCTCATTCAATACCGCTTTAAATTATTATGGGTATTTCAGGTGTGGCAGCAACTGTTAATGAGACCAACTGTGAATCTAAACTTTATATATCTGACTCTTCCTTTCTGGAATGACCATTTGTATTCAATATTTTGCGAGGTTTGAGGGCTAAGTAATTTGACTCCGAATCTTAAATGTCAGCTAAACCTTACATAGCTGTCTCCTACTGCACGGCTACTCTGTGCGTATAATTAGGAGTGGATCTAATATTTCTTTTACATTGCAGCACCACAGTCTCTCTCTTACTCCACAACCAGTCTCACGTTGTCAATAATTCAAAGGAGTTCAAGGAAGGATTGAAAGATTTAAACACTACGTTTTAGATGCTGTTTACCCTTGTGCCCCTCTGCTTCTCTATCCCAGGACCCTGTACTCACAGGGACCCCATTAGCCAGCATCTCCTCTGGCATCGGTATAGCAGTAAAACTTTAGTTCTGTTGTGGTAACTCCACAAACCAGAGACAGCCCTTGATATCTGATCCTATTTCATTGTCTTCACCAAAAAGATATCATTCTGACATAGCCCTGTTTACGATCTTCCTATAGTACAAAAAGATGAATATCCCTAAGGAAATGGTCTATCTGCCATGAACCACTTCACTCTGAATGTTTCATTTTAGTCGTCTAAAAACAATTATTAGTTTGAAACATAAAATTTGGTTTTGTTTTTCTGTCTTTAAAAATTAACAGCTTCCTTGCTCTCTTTCAAGTGTTGCAAACGGTACAAGCATACAAAAGATAGATGTACTACAGACTTGCATGATTCTGCTAAAGGTATTTTACATATATCTGCTTGTTAAATTAAAAGTAAATTGCACAGTGTTGAAATATTGGATTTTATTTTACAGTATAATTAAACCCAGATATCAAATATTTGTAGGGAGGATATTAAAACACAAGTAGAAATTGAAATGTGTAGCATTCCCTATAAAATATCTTACCAAAATGTGCTTTGCAAGCTATCAATATTTTAAATAACTGCAAATAAAGTGATCTTTTTCTTTCTGGAAAATTAGGTATTGTCCTGACAATAAAAAAGAAAATAAAATAAATGGAAAATTCCAACTGGACCTACAATAAAGGCAAATTACAAATAACTTTATCTTTTCCAAATAAAGGTGAAATAATAGCATATTTCTGTAGTGTGATGGGGGGGTTTGTGTATCAAGATGCTAAATCACAATGACTAAAAACAAGCAGGAAATTAAAAAAAATCGTTTTACTTACTCTTTAAGTACACAAGTAATGCATGGCTAATTTAAAATATAAATTTAGATGTACTATCTTTTTTTTTTCTGTATGTATGCATCTCACAGCAAGAAAGTTGCTTAGAATCTGAAATTTAAAATGTCTTGCTACATATCCTGAGGAAACCCTTCCTTGATTTAGAAAGACCTATATCAGTATGTCAGCTTCATTTAAATACTGTGTGAAAAAGCAGCATATGAAATGTGTACTTGGAGAAAGATTGTTAATGTCAGCATTTTGATTTTATTACAAATAGCGGTTCAGTAATAGCAGTAATACCACTCAGAAGTTGAAGGTATTTGTGATCAACTTTTTGTAATATTGAATTTTCATGAAAAATCTGACATTAGCAAGCTAAAGAAAGGTGACTTTGCATGCTGTCTCTTGCATAAACTAGAATATCAATTATCTCTGCTTTGTTGTGGATTCACTGAGTGTACATTACATTAAGTTTTGTTCACATTTTTTTCTTAAAAACTGGAACTCCTTGTTCCAGCATTCATGTTTTTAGTATTTTAAAATAACATCAGCAGAAAGAAGGAAGTCCTGATGCTTTTTAAAAGCAAAATGCTGAATTTCAGATATTTATTATTAATTTCAATAAAACATATATATAATGTTCCTTTAAGGATTTCAAATATACATTAAAAGGGACAAATCTCACACAATTTTGAGGTCCGCTGCAGTAAGTTTGTTGGAGTTCTAACTCAGTATAAGGAACTCAACTGGTGCTGCTATAATCAATCTATACAATGGTGGGCTGAAACATATGGCACATACAGAAAATATGGAAGATAATGAAAGAGAAATTATTTGTCCAAAAATTCTGAATGTACCTAATACAGGAGCAAATAGAAGCTCAGAGTGAAAAAATCTTAGGTCAGAATATAGCCATGCATCTTCCAGAGGCATGGTTCAATAGCATACTGAGCATCATACACGCTATATGCTACCATGGCCACTCATTCTACATATTTTCTCAAAATAGCAATACAGTTTACCACAGAAAACCAGGGCTTTAGCTCCTCTTAAACAATCTTTTTACTAGTTCAAAAAGGCAGAGACTAAAACAGGCACAGAGCTGGTTGCTCACATAGATATGTGTCTAATTGTCTGCACTGGCAGCTTGAAAAGAAAAAAACATGAGAACATAGCAGATTTCACCCACATACACAGATGAGTATATTCTAGCTTTTGACAGTCAGTCAGGACATAGCATCCTGTGGTAATATACCACATGTGCTAATGCTGACACTTTACTTTGGGGTAACATTTTGGTCTTAATTCTTTTTAAAAAATCCACAAAACACAAACCAAAACAAAACGTCAAATAATCAAAACTTCCAAAAAAAACCCCTTTACTCTATATTTTGAACTGGAATGAGATACATTCTCAAAGATTAAAAATCAAAGAATATGTATTTCTTTTCATGTCAGTATCAATAAAACTTCGTCAAACATCTGAAAAAACTGCCAACAAATAAACTTTTGTAAAATTTGTTAGGCAATGGACAGGTCCTAACACGAAATTTAGATATCTCTAAGTGTTATATTTTGCTATTAATAACATTTTTGCATCCGACACCTTTATTAAGCACAAACCCATCATCTTAGTTATTTTCATTTTAAATGAGGAGGCTGTGAAATGTATTCTATTGGAAGCAACTGCAACCATTCACAAGGCTGGAGGAGGATATCTTGGGCTAGACTGCCTTTTTGTACTGCTATGTCATTCATATCCTAAAAATTCAAATTACTTCCATCATCAGTTGATTTTTCTGTGTTTTTTTATGAATAAATACGCAGAAATTTATGAGATTAATAATTATGTTTAGAACTGTCTCTGAAATCTTTCAATAGTAGTGATTTTTCTTTCTGGCAAAAAATGTCAGCACTTACAGCTCTACAGATTTAGCGTTGGCTTCTGTAGGCTTCTTTTCTTCATGGTATTAAGTTACCAGGTGCAGGAGCAGAGTCTCCTGTGTTCTTCAACTAGTATTAAGGAAAAAGCTCCTTAAACATCAGACCATCTTGGGAACTGCTTAGAATGAAACATCAGTTTATTGAGATCTCAGTCTTGTGCTCTGAACTAAGAGTACGAACGCATTAGGAAATAGTTAAATAGGGTATACATCTATTTTACAATACTTTAACATGATTCTGAAAAAAAGTAAGCAATATTTTATCATATGATGACATGAATTAGGGTAAAAAATATACCAATATTAATAAATAATAGAGCATTTGGATGATATATGGGAGTGATAACATTAAGATCTGTGAGATGGCTTAAAATACCTTTCTTGTATTAGTTACCATAAGGTCACATGCAGAAAACAGTTTTTTTGTATGAGAGATGAGTAATTTTCTGTTGAAATATATGATATTTTGTCATTAGATAGTCCCAGAACACCCCTAAGGAAAGAGAATGTTGTTTCCTCCTTCTGAAAAAATCAGTAGGAAAAGAAAAAAGAGGCAAACAGAAATGAAAATTATGATATCTGAGTAGAGGAAAATGGGAATTGTACAACATCAGTTTTCAATCAGTGTAAACCCAGAATTCTATTTCTGTTCACTCTATTCCTTTGGGCTTAATTTTTAAAATCTTGGTTGAGAACCACATTTTAAACACTATATTGAGGTAATTTTTTTTCAGATATGCAGCACTGAAGAATTCCCAAAATGTACTGTCCAACATTGGGAAATAAAAGCAGAGAAAGACAAGTACGAGAATTGTCTAAGGAAATAATGACATGCTGTATGAACATTTTAGCTCTGTGGTAGCCTGAAGATCAGCTAATAGGTACTGCTGTACATACAGCAGCGTAGGGCAGGCAGCCATTCATTAGATGTGTGGCATATTCAATCATCACTCCAAAGAGGGTTGTGTATTAGATCCTAAATGTGGTTATTTGTTAACTCAAAAAGGGTTGGTCTGGCATGTGATGTGGTATATCAGTATTCAACTCAGAAACCTCTCGTTTTGTAGCATGAGGAAAATATGTCTTGCTAAGAAAAGTAGACTGTCTTGTTCAGAAGCAACCACCACTATTGAAGAGGAAATAAACATAGTGGGGGTTGTTGTTTGCTGATGGCTGAAGTGTGTCCAATGTATTTGTAAAATGGCATTTCTGCTATTGTCTAACTTGTCCATGAGACTCTGTCATAAATTAAAATGTCACATACTTCAGAAAAGAATGTTAACAGATGCCAAGAAATTATATTTGCTCATTGATCTCACAAGTCAAGTACAGGATTGCTCACATTGTTTAAGTGCCACAGGACCTCCAGAGCAAGTATCCAGCCCCAACTGGAAAATTCAGGTTGAGTGTATTAGGTGTCTGTGCTGTTTTTCCAATAAATAGAGCTATACAATCAACAATGTGTACAAGACAAGTGAAGAACTACCTAAAGAGAAAAAAGGATATACTCACAGTACCAAAAAAATAAGTATTACCTATTTCTATTTAGAATTTTTCTGTGTGATTCTGGACTGTATATTAAGGCATCACTGCTCATTTAATTTTCAGAATCTGAGGGTTTTGTTGTTGTAGTTGTTTCTTTCCTTAATGTAGCATTTAATAGAACGGTGATTTTCTTTAAAGACTGATAGAGACAGCCTGCTCACAAAGTGAGAAATCTAAGTTCCCAAACACTTTTTTGCCTGAGTTTACAGTTTTTTCATTGTCCTAAAAGGTGGTAAACACATTAGCCAAGGCAGGCTTGCCTTTTTTTGTGCAAATAACATACATAAAGTAAGATCATACACTTTGCTAATACTTAAATAAAAGGACAGTCTAATAAACAAATACAGCTTTGCACAAGCCGTGTCTCCAAATTCTGTGATTTTGCTTATACCAAGTATCTCCTAGTTTAGGGTCGTAAAAAAGGTGAAGATGACTATCACATAACCAAATAGGTCATCAGTTTTTTAGATAAATAAGACTTTAGGCAGTCACATACTGATTTGGAGACCATTCAGAAGATTCTGTTGTATGCATTAAGCAAATAATTGCCAGAGAGCAGTATATATATCTTCTTTTATATATTTCAGTTATAAAGCTGAGCAGCTATATTCACATCATCAACCACCCACAAATAACAAAGCTGATGCCAGAGGATAACATCTACTTCTGAAAACTCCAAAGGAGACATGTAATATTTTGCACCTGCTCAGATACCTACCTGAAATCGGGTGACAAATGAAGTCACCGGATAACAACAGAACAGAGCAAGCATTTCTCCTACAAGATAAAGGAGGCCAATAAATTTCCTTTCGGGAAAATGCTCACTCTGCTTGAAGTAACCAAGCAAGCAGCACAGTCTATTATAGCAATCACATGCTAGTTTCTGCCTCCCCTGCATTCCTAAGGAAAGCAGTTTTGTGTAATCATGTTCAGTGCAAGGCTTTGTCTGCCTATCTGTTCTTCCTGTAGTAACATTTTAGCCTGCTAGTTCAAGAGAAATAGGAGATGTAGAGATAGCAACATCCTAGGAAGCCAACCACACATGTTGCTTGGGAATTGCATCCTTTGTTTGGTCCTCCAGGCACCAGGATGCTACATGTTCTTCTTGTCTCACACAGCAAGCAAGAAGATGCAACGAGACACTAAGCAGCTCATGCATGTTTGCCAACAACTCAAAGTCTGTATTTCCAAACCAACCATCCCATGACTGATTACACATCCACTAGGATTTCAATATTATTGAAGAAAAAAAAAAAAGAAAAGAATGAGCTGGGAATATCTCAGGAAGAGTGCTTGTAGTACATATTTATTTTTAAGGTTATATCAGTTATTGATTATATGATGATAGGGTGGAAACAATTGCATTGCTATTTTACTGCAGACAAAAAGTCAAAGAAAGTATGTTCTATAATTACAGAAGTATTTAACTGTTTTTATGGTTGTGACAGATTTGCACACCTCTGCCTATAGCATGATCACAAAATGTTCATAAGAAGCAGCTTACACAATGACTCAGATCTCAGTCTTGATTCTGCAATTGAGGGGATACTTCACTTATCATCCCTCCTCGAAGAATCCCCCAAAAGTCTGGCTCGGATATGGTGCCAAAGGAAGGACATGCCAGAGTAAGGACATGTCACACTTTGGAGACTGTGTGTTGTACCGTGGCCCACAGGACATTCCTAGAGAGGTTCAAAATTATGCCAGATGACTCAGGCTGTAGAGTGGCACGAATCAGAAGTGTTTAATGTTACTTCTTCTTGCTATCTTCTGACTTGTCTGCAAGTCCTGTGCTGTGCATACCACAAAACCTCAGCTGCAGTACCAAGATTTATCAAAACTGTTTATTTGCAAGTTGGAGTCAGGACCCTGATCTAAATTGTTCAAATACAATAGTGATACTCAAGGTTATTTAAAATGTTGGATGCTGACTTGTTACTTTTAGGATTAGTGCAAAAACAACCTACAACAGCATGCAAATGAAGTTAGAGTACCTTGCAGGGATATATCATGCCCAGAGGATCTCACCTTTGAACAAAATGAAGAGAAATTTTGCTGTTCAGAGCCCCTCCTCTCCCATTCCCCCACAATAGGAGGAGTGATCCCAGAAAGGACAGAAGAGACTGAGCTTAGCAAATAGACAGATGGGTATCAGGCTGACATAAGGCCTGGAATATGCAAGTATTGTTCAGGCAGTCCCAGAGGATTTACAATGGCACATTTTTTGACATTGAGGAAGTTACAGTGAGCTCAGTGACTTATTTTTAATCTTCATTGCATACATCTCTGCTATGCTGTATTCATATTGTAATTCGAACCAGATCACACCCTTTGGTAAAACAAAGGAGGGGAAAAAAAACCCAAACGAAAAAACCAACATGGAATGGGGATGAGAGATTCACACTGAATATGTAGCCTTGCTATGTGGTAAAATTTTATGAGCAGATGTTGGTATGAGGAGAAGCAAATCAGAAAGATCAAAATGACTGCAACATGGTTGAGAGGCTGAATTTAAGTCTCTTTAATAAAATAAAAGATCATTGACTATCAAACAGAAATGGGAGTTTATACAAAACATATGAATACATGAGCAAGACAAATGAAATATGGAAAAGTTGAGTTTGAATCAGGATAGATAAATCTTTTAGAATTTATTATCTGATCCAACAATAAACAACACTTTACAGTTTGTTGTAAATTTTCAGATTGATAGAAAACTGTTTGTTGAGATTCAAACTGGAAAAATACAGCAATATCTCCATAGGTTTCGAACCTAAGAGAATAGTTGGAAATATTAACATAACTCTTCAGGCTCTGCTCCCAAATCCAAAATCTTTTCAATAACAAAATACTTATGAGATACTGTGAATATTTTTCATTAATATATTTCTGCATTTAATTCTAAGTGTATTTCTATTCTGATTGAATTAACAAAGATGTAAATCCAAAACAACTCTACTGAAGTCAGTGGAAATAAATTAAGGTAATATTGGCTGTTAAGCAGGCTGAGACTCAAGCTATTAATACTGTTTAAAATTCTGTGCCTTCACATACTTCAAGATAGCATGAGGCCTCTTATGTTTCCTCCTCCTTCCTACTCTGTTTTTTCTCACTGTACAGAGACCAGCAAAATCTGTATGTTCTTTTCAGGTGACATTCCATATTAAAGGCCAGGTCATGCCATCAATTTTTAAACACAACTACCCACTGAGATCAATGCAAAGTGCTACTTAAAACTGACAGTAGGGTGTGACCCTATAATGCCAAGAAATATCTCTTTACTAGACTAAAAACCTGGTTCTAGTCACAATAACCATCTATGAGCATTAAATATTGTATTTTTAGCATTCCAGTGCTGATATGCTGTATCCTACTGTGTTTTCAAATGTGATCATTGCTTATACTTTTCAGCTATCTAAGCTTCATTCTAGTTCATAATAAGAAGAATAAAAACACCCAACTGCAACAACACCACAATTTTAACACTGAGTAAAGAACTACTGAGGGTATAGGTCCAGACCAATGTACGCATTATGCATACACACATCCTTGTCCTCTGTAAGGCTTTATTGGTCTCTCTAGGACCACCAAAGTAGAGGGTAATAGAAAACCACAGAATGGTTTGGGTTGGAAGGGACCTCAGAGATCACCTACTTCCAATTCCCCTGCCATGGTCAGGGATGCCACTCACTATATCAGGGCCTCATCCAACCTGGCCTTGAACACTTCCAGGAATGGGGAATATGCAACTTTTCTAGGCAACCTGTGTAGGTGCTTCAGCACCCTCTGAGTAAATGATTTCTTCCTTTTATCTAATCTAAACCTGCTCAGGATGTGGTTGACCTTCTGGGCTGTGAGCGCACAGACCTGTGTCCTGTCCTTTAATCAAAGATATCCTAAAAGATTGATGTACATCTTTAGCCACACAGCAAATACTGTAATGAGGGCAAAGAAGGGTCTTCAGAAGTCAGAGCATGAAGCAAATGGATAAGGTCTTTGCAAAACTGAAGTCACCAGTTTGTTTTCAGATTTTTACTCTCTTCTTTGCAACTGTCATGCATCCAGCAAAATATAATGATAATTTATTAATGGGAATAATATTCAAGCATAAATTCTAGTATTTTCATATTCCAGCATAAGGGATTTCAGGTGAGGTGACTATTAGAGAGGTCTCACACAAAAAAAACCAAGTAAAATGTGCAGCTACAACTGTAGCTAGATCATTACAGATAAGCTATGCCAGCAACTATTCATCCTCTGCATTTTACAAACTCATTTTAGTTTTAGCAAGCCAGTCAAAAGAATTAATGACCTAATATTCATTCCACTCCTCTACCTTGTCCTCATGTATTTATTTCCACACATAGACCTTACTCTATGCAGGTAAAAAAAGTTTTGATTCATTTCCTGGTACAGGCATGTCATTGCCTCTCCATGAAAGAACAGATGAAAAATGTTTGCTTAGGTATTGCTTTAATATGGAGGGAACGAGCAAGGGAATATACTCCAGGCATGTATTGAAAGTTTCTAACTCCCATAGTTTAGAAGTACCCTTGCAACTGTGACATTTTCAAAAAGGATTTAAACCCAGCTTTTCCAAGGGGCTTAAAGATTGCATTAAGTACAAGATGTGATTTTTAAAAGGGCAGAAACAGATGACATGTAACTTCCAAGTTGCTTTCAAAGGAAGGCTGAGTTATTAAATGCTAAAGTCACCTCTAAAATGTGATTTAGGCTGTTAAATCAGGTAATGGCTTTTGAAAAATTTACCTGCCATTAATAGAAGGATAGGGTTCTGTGTGAAAGAGGAGATTTTTTGACATGATTTCATAAGTTCCAACACTTTTTGACATAAGAAGACTTGGTCAGGGAACTATAATTTTCAGGGAATTAATAACGGTTTTTGAATCCTCTTCTTGCAAAATTCAGTCTTGGGAACTTCCTCCAGCAAAGAATGAGTGAAATCCCCTAGAGTTTAGGAACTCTGCTACCTTTGGTGAGTGTGAATCTTATCCTGTGAAACATTGGATTAGAAATTTGGGATCTGCATTATTGTTTTAAGTATGCAGGGTTGTTAAACATCTTCATTTTGATGCAAAGGGAAGTTTGACAATCAGTATAAAAGCTAAATTCCTCCTCTAGCTAATGTCCAAACCTGTTTTACTATTGCTTTTAAAAAACTCAAGTGCAGTTTCTGGTAGAAAATAATTACTTCTGTATCAGATCTAAAATATTTCTGTCCCAATAAGTACAAATTAATTGTCAAAATCCCCTCCTCCTGTGATCACACTGCAGAAAGTACCATGTTCTCACTTCAAAAAGCATTATGGACAGTCACAGGAAAGTATGACCTCGTTCTAATTGCCTTAAGCATCTTTCATTAAGCCAAGTTTAAACTGCATCTCTGACCTATGATGGTGATCCTTCTTAGTAAAAATACAGTAAAAAAATGGGGTGAGTGGTTGTGGTTGTGGTTTTGGTTTGGGTGGGTTTTTTTGGTATATAAAAGATTATAAAAAATCATGCCTTGGATGATGGTATTTCTGAAGCCAGCTGGTTCAGGAAAAAAAAAAATGTTATTGTCACAGTCAGAGCTCAGATCTGCCCTGATTTCCGAGGATGCAAAATACACGTTTTTACGAAGTATCACAAGTGTTGCTGTCCTTAATGTGACATAAATTGAGGCATACACATAGGAATAATTGTAGAATTCATTCAGTTTCTGCTGCATATTTTTGATGTTCCATTTATAACCCTGCAAATGACAAACACACCATCAGAAGGGTACAAATAACACCATAGTAGAAGCTTGTGGAATACATTATGCCAGCCAGCTTTCCATTCAACACTGTATCAGCTTTGCTTTCTACTTGTTAGCAGAACTCCAGTTTGTAAAATATACGAGATATTGTATCTTCTCTATTGCCTGTGACACTACTAAATACTTCCATCAGTTACTGTTAACGCACTGAAAGTTACTTAAACTACGTATCAAGGTCAGAGCTCCACACTACCACCTAGCACATAATGGAATTGCATAGTTTGGCTTTTTGAAGCTACACATGTTGCAGAACCCAGACACCCGTAATTTACTGTGGCACCGAATTAGATGAGGTGCAATCTGACACCATGCAATTACCAACTTGTGATACAGCACTCTGGTTTCAGAGGCCACACAGTATGCAACAGGGGAACTGTCTGCAGAATTAAGCCTAAAGCAGATCATATGCATAGTAAGGGCACTTCAAAGGAAAACATTCTTTCACTGTATTGTTATTTGTGATATTGGACATCATTCATCTATTATTAAACGTGTTCGTCTATGGTGTTGTTGCTGAAAGTGTGTCTTCAGTAGAAGCAGGTAACTTTGATTACCCTCTCCTGTACTTGCTTACAATAGGGATGTCATAGCACAGAAAAAAACAAACATTCTCTTGCTGAGGAGTGCAGGTATTTTGAGGAGTGAAATTTCTTTCTTTTATAAAAAGCACAGTCTTGAATTTCTGCTTCATTACAGTGCTAAGAAATGAATCCACTTAGGACACTGGTTGTTCTTGGTTCTCTCTGAATTTTGTGAAGAAGAATGTCACAAAGATGATAAAAAGATCTCTTTTTTATCATTGCTTTTTCCTATGATGTGAGTTACATAGTTATCTCAGCTTCTGGCCCATATAATAATGTCACCTGCTATGTTTATTCTCTGTGGCTGTAATGAGTTTGGAGAACACCTGAAATGTGCACAGCAGTTGGAGAACCTCTGTATGCTAAGAAGTTATATCTGTACATTTAAACTTGCTGCTGTTCTACATAAAATTCTTCAAGTGGTAGCACAGACAAAAGAAAATGGTTTTCAGAAAGATTCACTTAGTGTGAATCAGACTTGATGGGAGGAAGTCTTCCCAAATGCCTTTAGCTATCAACTCAATCACAATCCACTTTTAGAACTAATGAGAAACTAACCTTAGAAAGATAAAGAACATTTTTGGTCCGACTGCACCGTAGTCTGCAGTTGAGGGATTGTGCAGTGGTGGCTATCATGAATGCCACTGCCAGCAATGGGTGAAAGAATCTTAAGTCAGTCGAAATACTTATAATGTGTAAAAAGGTAGCATTAATATGTTCTTTTGAGGAGTCAGAAGTTTCACAGACTTCAGAAGAGCCCTTGCGCGCACACACACACGTGCACGCACGCAAAAATCCTTTTAAACTACCGAGTCTGCTCATTTGAGTAATTGCTCAAAGGTGAGTGAAGGATCATGTCATTGCCCTTTGGGACAAGCTTTCATGAAAAACCTACTGAGTATTTCAATAACATTAACATGTACAATGTATAAAAAGCCTTCAATATGAGCTTACTTCAATTGCCTGGAGGTTTTTATACTTGCACATGCTGCATAGCTAGACATTCCCCTCTCCTTCTTACTTCCTCTTATCTTCTGCTCCTTTTTCCTGCCATATGCCACTAATGTAACCAGAGGGCATTAGGGCAACTCACTCCCAGGCTCAGATATTGGAAAGTACAGCAAATGATCAAAGCTCAGGGTCAGTGTGAGCACCTGGTTGTCTTTGATCACCATCATTAGTTATGACAAGCAGGAATCCCTCTTGTCCTCTCAGAAAAGTGTTCACGCTGGTGGTGTATTTATTTTGATCTCATACTGAGAATAAAAGTAGACTTGTGATTAAAACCTGCAGCATTCTGCTGGAAAGTAAAGTTACCTCAAAGTGATGGGGATGGATTGCATGTACCTTAAAAATGAAAAATATAGTATGATGCTTTTAGTCCACAATGTCCTTGTCAAATAACCTGTCTAGAACAAATATGTCTAGCTGTCTGCAAGGAGGATAAAATGCAAGAGCTTTAAACAGAAAGAAAATAGACAGCTCAGTCTCTTTTTCAATCCTGTTGCCCTGTTAGCTCATAGTTCTTTTTGTGGTTAGAAACATCTTCTTGTGTTCCTTAAAATTTCTTTTTCATAGATGTAAAATAAAATTGTACTCCATTACAGACTGATTTTTCAAATGGTTAATTTCTCCTGAGTTTCATCTGTGATACATTGGCTCATTCCCTGCAGAGTGAGTATGTAATTGTCTTCAAAATGCCTTTTGAAAGTCTGGTTATTTTGTGTTTATTCCATGTGAGTGTCTTCATTAGTTTAGACTGCAACCTTTTTGTTTGAATGTAGTCTTGTATCAATTATTTTCATAGGTTAATTGTTATGACATCAGGAAAGTAGAAACCACTGAGCAGCTTTACTTCTGCCTTTTAATTTTAATTTACTCTTTCTTGTTCTGTCTAAAAGGACGGGAAAGAAGTGCCTTGTAGTTTTTGAAGTCCACTTGCTCATTTGAATTTTCTTTCTTTGATTGTAGTTTGTTTTCCTCTCTCTAATGCTTTATGTTCCAAATTCAATTGCATGCAATTGCATGAAAATAACAAACAGCATGGAAATCGGGAATAGTAGATAATAAGAGGAAAACTCACAACGAGCCTAGGTGGTAAATTATCCATGAACAATAAAAAAAATGGACTGTTCTGGTCTAGCGATTTTCTATCAGTTGTCTCATCTTCTGTGGAATTCTTACATGGATTTAGGAACCCACTAAATAGGTGTTTTAAATTAGCTTTTACAAGAATCTTCCTCTCTATTCCTCCCTCTCTCCTCCCTTCTCTCTCTGAATTTGCACACACACATGCACATAGACAAACAGACATACACATATACGTATATGTCATTGCAGGAAAAAACTAGCCTCCAGACTTAATTAATTCCAAAGAAGCTACTCTTTGTACACAAGCATATTGTCTTTGTATTCCAATATATAATTTTTAATATTTCAGGTGGAGGCTGTTCACCAATATGTTAGTTTCATGAAGAGGTTATCACACCTATGAACGCTTCCCTGCACTTCCCACAGATAACAGACTTAAATACCTGTACAGCTCTTGGCCAGCTCTGAAAGTCAGTTTGAAATTTAGACTCCTAAGCATTCTCTGCTCACCTCCACATTATATTACACAAAATCATCTTTGTGTGAATTAGCATGGCAGGTCAGTCCAAAAAGTCTTCTCAACATGCTTTCACATAGACCATTTCTGTTTTCAGTTCTGCTAAAAATTGTGTTGAAAACTGATGTTTCCTCTTCATACCCTATTTCCATACAGTACTTGAAAAGAAATCTGTCTGAGTTTCTTCCAGTGATAATCAGTTACCCTTTCTCTTTGGTCTTCCCATGGTAAGTGTGGGAAGATGGCTGGGGGTAAAAATTGGAGGAAACTGAAAAGTCATATTCACATCCTGACAGAAGTTATAACAGTACAGAAATTATAGGTGCTGGCAGTCACTGTCAGTGGATAACCTACTCGAATAAAGTGGGAAGACCCACTGAGGGGTCTCCCTTACACTGTTGGCTTAGGAGGACTGTTCAGTGAAGGGTCCCCATAATGAGATGCTGACAGATTGGTTGGGCACAAGAGTGTCAGCTTTCCTGGGGCACTGACAGACAAATCAAACACTAAGGGTCAACAAAATCTCCCCTTTCCATGTGACAGTAAGTTACAATCTACTCTCTTCTTGCTAGCTCATAGCCCCCTTTCTTTTCTACACAGGAATTCCTTGCATATAAACTTCATGAAGTAAAACATTCTCTCAAAGTGAATAGTGTTGTTTTAAATACATCAAATTTGTATATATTTTGGAATTGTAAAAGATAATTTGAATGAGGTTATCTATTTCTGATTTATCTATTCCTTTATTGCAGTATGAATCATGACAGAAAGTACCGGGCAGTAAATAGATTTGAATTTAGGAACATTTATAATAACTTAGAGAGATTAGTGGCCTTTATAGATTATCTTAAGCAGTAAGAGGGCTAGAGATACTTATTTATGAATAAATTCCAGCTTTCTCTAACATAATAAATATCACTTTCATCCAGAATATACAACCCACTTTACTTCCTCAGAAATTCACTTTCCTGTCATGTTTCTTGGATGTTCTTTGATAGTTCTTGTATTGTGGTGCCACCAAATGCAGCGTAGACACTGTACAAACACATGTTCATACTGGGTGAACAAAGACTAAATGGGAAAGATGTATTAAATATCAATGTTGAAACAAACGTGACTTCGTCACAGCTGCCCCACAACACAGAGGTAGAGTTGAAACCAGAATCCATCTCAATGGCCCCCTACATCACTGCATTTAATACTACATCCCATCATTCACCTAAGTGCACTGCATTGCCATTATTGCCAAAGTTGGTCGTGTGTTTGGGAACACTGTAGGTGGTCTCAATTTGTTAAAAGAATTTTCCCAATGCTTGTCCATATTTTTAATAGGTATGCAGAGCATAAACTAGTGCTCTTTGTTCTCATAAATGACTATGCATTTCCCAAACTGCTTTGAAAAAGAACTGGAGAAAAAATGTCTTTTTTCCACGAACTGATCTGCTGCCACTTTAAGCTACACTGCTTTTTTTTTTTTCAGTCTTTGTTGGTTGAGATCTCATTTAGTTGCAACAACATGAGCCTAATGCTGCAGACATATGGATGTTTAGGGCAGCGTGTTATTGACAAATTCTCTAGACTGATGATTTATTATGTACATCAATGGACAACACTTGTTCTGTCTATGAAGCCTGTTTTCTCAACTCTGCTCATCTGGGAGAGACGTGCTGTGCACAAATGGATACATAGTTTGTTTTATCCAATTGAGCTTTCTACGGAGCCATGTATTTCATTCTGATTTATGTCTGGTTTAACTCCTTCAGTCTGTTCTTTGACCTGCAGGTATGCCATTCCAAGCTGAATTGCACTTGAATACATAAGTGGTGCTCAAGAAGAAGGGGAATGCTAGGGAAAAGAACTATTCCTTAAACAGTATGCTTGTTGAGAGATTGAAAACATCACTTGAAAACGATGCATTGAGCCCTGTCAATGGCATTTTTAATACAGATGAACACTGGTGACTTCAAAAAGGCTCAATATGAAAATGTACCTCAAGTACCTCTCCTGAATTTGCCCTGCTGATGCTACTAAAGTCAGATCGACTGAATTCAATAGGGTCAAATCCCATACTCTTAGAAAAGTAAAGGTTTGCAAAGTTTGCAAAAGCTGTATATTGCTGGCACACTGAATAGCGTTTTCCATAATGACTGGTATTTATAATCACCCCCAACATTTCAGGTTCAATAGAGGGTATTTGTCTTGAATTCCAGGAAAACAAAACACGCTGTCATTTTCTGGAAAGAATCAGCCAATATCGTGATAGTGGCTGAAGCAGACATACTGTATAGTTGCTCTAGCTAAAAGTTAAGTGCCACATTCACTTTTTATAATGTATTTATTTTCAGAACTGGGAAAATTTTCTTTTCTTTCTTCCATAGCTATTGGAAGCAGTGAAAAAGAGTAAGGTTCTTGAGTGACATGAGATCAGATGTGAGAAGTCCTCAGGGACACTTCTTGGGAAGTCTGAAATCGTATGCTGGCATGTACAAGAGATATCTCACTGCATAGGATGGAGTGAAGTTACGCTTACTGCAAGCATAATTTGACATAATGAATGTGCTATCTTGGCAGCTGCCATTGTGAATAATTAAATAATATGATTACCAACTTCTCAAGTTACATTGCACAACACTACTTACTGTACAATCTTTTAGGTAAGTTCATGACATAATCTTGGACGGATTTCTTATAAATGGTCTTGCTCAATCTGACCTCCTCATGATTCTTCCTGTGCAAAGCAGGGATTTCTGTTTGTTTGGTTTTTTGTTTTAATTTTGTGCACATTTGTAGAACTGAAGATAAAAACTTCAGCTAGAACCCACTTACCTTGGAACTGGGGCATGAGACATTCACTAGTGCATCACAAAACTTCCAACCTTCCTCAGGATTCCTCCTGGGATATGTCCTGGGATGATTCCTGCAACTAACACAGTGAAAACAAGAGAATGTTGATGAAAAAGTAAATTAAAGTCTTTCCAGAAATATTTGTCTAAGTACAGGAAATAATGAGGTCACAGCATACCTTATTGATGCAAATCAGAAGCATGATTTATTCTGATTACAATCTTGGTAATTCCAAGAACATGGGATTATTTTTAAAAATAATTTTTACAAGCATCTTTATAAATGTAAAGTGTTGCTTTCAGATTTTTGTGGATTTTTTTATGGTTAATGTGTTTTCTGCTCTATGAGATTATTAATTTATGACATGAAAACAAGTGACTCATCAAAATGCAAAAGTGTTTTAGCTCCAAAAATTTCTATATTTTAACAACTTTCAGCTATTTCCATTCTTGTTTCTGCAATAGCAGATCTTGTGAAAAATATCATTTTTACTGCTGATTCAAAGATTTCACCTTGCAACTGAAATTGTTGTCTAGTCAGTTGAACAAAGGAGACTTGAACTTAGTTAAAAATTCAATCATAAATGTCAAATCTGTGATTTGCCTCAGGCACTCTGTTATGGCGGGATTTATGCTACATAACTCTGGAAAGTAGGATATCCACAACTATCATCAGTTCTACATGTCTAAACTAGTATTTGCAGTGGGATTCTCTGTATTCTAAAACTGGCAAAATTAATTAAACTTTAGTGGATTCTTTCCCCCTATATTGACAGTATGCACAAACCGTATCTTGGTCTAGTTGATTGACTTTTATATTGCTCAAAATAAATGAATAGTTCCCAGCACCAAAAAGGCACCTCTGGGGTTTTGCAAGGGAATAGGATAAAGGTCTGATTACAGGACCAAGACCTAGAGATTATCATGACAATATCTTTCTGTTATTTTTGTGACAACTATTGTATGAAAGTTATGAAGTGACAGAAATAGAGGTCATTCTGTCAGAATCTTAAAATGTGCAAGCTGAAGGACCAATTTGTTGTTCTTTTTAGCTGTCGTTTTAGGACCAGCTCACTTTACAGTGCATTTCTCTTTTTATGAGAAGGTGTCAGCTGCAAAAGGTGGTCTTAGATAGATACCAGTGCTTCAGAGAACACTGGAGACATGCATGCATGAACACATGTCTATAGTTATATATGTGTGTTTATATACAAAATGATGGAAGAAATGAGATGCAAAATAATATAAAAATTTAAGTTTTCACCGATATTTCTATAAATAATTTTTTATAGTAAGTTTATAAAATTCCAATGCAGTCAATGATTTGAAGGATGACCTTGATTTCCACAAAGGCAGAGGGCAAGAAATACATCATGACTGAATAGTGAATGAGTTATGTACCCCCACAATTAAGTTTATGGTGAGTATCTTGCTCAAATCTATTATGCCTTCCACATGTAAAAATAATGAAATAATGAAATATTTTACAAGATCATTTTCCTATTTTAAAGTTGCTTATATCTGCACAACTCCAAGATAAAGAAAGTTTTATCATATATTAGAAAGCTAAATTCAAACTGAAATACGCTTTTAAAGCTATAATAATAAAAACCTTTTTTTTTTGATAACTGACTTACTGATTTTCATTGATTTTCACAAAATTTCACAACAAATTAATTTTGATCCTAGTAAATTCAAATACTTTCAAACAGTTTTGTAAAAACATTTAAATCAGGTTTTCCTTTTATGTAACATTCTGGCTGTATTTGATATTTCATCCTTCTAGATTTCATCTGAAAATTTGGGATGACTGAAAAATTGACCCTGTGAAAGCTGATCAGTGGTTTCTGGTTGATTCTTATTATTAGGATGTTCTGCTTCCTAAGAAAATATTTATAAAGACACAGTGATTTGCATGCATTGATATATCATATTTTTTTAAGAGGCGTAGCTAATGTGTATAATTTTTGTATTTAAAGGCATAAAATTTTGAAAAGGACTAATTATATCCTGCATTATCACTTGATGACAGAGTATCAACAATCTATTTTAAATGACAAGCAGTTTGTAGAAGAAGATTTACTGCTTTTAAATGTCAGTTAAAAATAAAATCAATCTCTTTCAGATTATGGATTTCAGGAAGGCATGAAGGATTGGTGCTAAAAACCACTGAAAGAATAACTATTCATTTGAAGCTATGAAAAAAATGAATTTGAAAGTGTTCAGGTGCGATGCATTATATTAAAACCTCAGTAAATGCTGCTTCAAAATGTCACTGCAGCATGTCCCTTTTGAAGCAGTGGACAATAGCAGACCCTGCCGACCCATGGAGTATTCGATATTGAATTTTTAATGATGCTCACTGTATTATTCTGTTCTGATTATCCACTCAGCATCTATAATATCGGTAGAGACCTTGATATATCAGCACATTCTTGTTTTTCTACTCAACACTTCCTACGTTAGAAATTTTCTTTCACAGAGTAATTTATCTAACATTGTATGAACTATTTCCACTTAGGCAAACCCGAACAACAAGAAATACATGTTTTGTAAATCTCACTTTTGGTCTGTTTACCTCAGACTGAATATTACTTTGGAAATAGTGTGATGTGGCTTTATTAGTAATAAAAACATAAGCATTCCATGCTTATGACTTGAATATCTTGCAGCAGATGGCTGCAGATGCTAGTATTTGGCTAGCTGAATTATGAAGTGGTGATATTTTTTTGCCACTTACTCTGTCTCTCTGTCACTCTCTTTCTCTCCCTCTTTCTCTCTTTTTCCTATTTCCATCTCTACCTCACATTTGCTGTTAAATAAAAATCCATACTATTGACTTTGTCTCATTTGCACCTTAATTTGGGCAGGGGCATCTCTCTAACAATTTTAAAGAACCTGATCATAAAATATCCCTATTCCACAATCATTATATTTTCTTCTAAGAATTTCTTCAGGAGTTCTGACCACGCTTTTGATGCAGCCCGGGATACTGTTGGCTTTCTGGCCTGTAAGCACACATTGTTGGCTCATGTCCAGCCTCACAAGTGGAAAATATGAGGAAATATGCACCCTCATAGCAAGGACAGACAAAAACATTCCAGATTACATTAGGAAAACCATTGCCAGCAGGTCAACAGGGTGATCTTTACCCACTACTTACGTCTTGTGAGACACATCTGAAGTGCAGGGTCCCATTCTGAGCTCCCCAGTACAAGAGAGACAGGAATCCATCAAAGGACCACAGAGGTGATAAAGGGATTAGAGCATCTTTTGTGGAGGAAAGGCAATGAGAGTGGGGATGATTCAGCATAGAAGAAAACTCAGGAGGATCAATATGTGTAAAGTTCTGATAGGAGGAAATTGCTGTGCCCAGTGGCAGGGCAAGTGGTGGTGCATACAAGTTAAAAAACAGGGAATTCCATCTGAACATAACAAAAAACTTTTCTACTGTGAATGTAATCAAATGCTGGAAAAAGTTTCCCAGACAGACTTTGGAGACAACAAATGTAAGTGACCCTGCTTGAGCAGGAGGTTTAATCTAGATGATCTCAAACTGTCCCTTCCCACCTTAACCATTCTGAGAAATGGGGCTTTATAGCTTTCTGGAAAAAAAATCTGCTATGGCACAAAACTGCCATTAGCCAGGACTGTTTTATAATCTGAAAGTCATGGATTGCCATATTTGGATCTTTAAAAATGTATTTTGGCCATTCCCTTTAAATTAATGTCAAATATTATGCTCTGCCAGGGGAAGTTTAGGTTGGATATTAGAAAGACATTTTTTACATAGAGAGTATTGGAATGGGCTGGCTGAGGAAGTGGTGGATTCACCATCCCTGGAGGTCTTTAAGATGAGACTGAATGTGGCACTTAGTGCCATGGTCTAGTAACCACGGCAGTGTTGGATCAAGGGTTGGACTTGGTGATCTCAGAGGTCTTTTTGAACCTGGTTGATTCTATGATAATAGGATTTCTAAATATGATTTCCAAACCTGAATTTTGAAAGAGATTCATAACAAATGATGAAATTAAAACCAAGTTCATAAGTTATTTAAAAGACAAAGTGCAAAGATAATTCTTAATATTGAAACAAGAACAAGCTGGATATAGCAAAGCCCTACTATGAAAAAAAAAACCTGACACCTATTTTTTACCATCTCAGGCCAAAATTCAATTTTGTTTCCAGTAGGCAGACTTCTAACGCAGACTTTCCTGAGATATCTTGCTGTCTTTGATCTAAAATATAGAATTATTTTCTGGGTGGTGGAGTGAAAGACAGAAAATTAAGGACTATATTAAAAGTTTGTTTCATGGTGCATTATTTTTCCAGAACTGGAAAGACTGAAAGGTCTGTAGAACATCTGAGTTGTATAGTTGTAGAATTTAATTTTGTTAATAAGATTTGTAGCATTCAGCTTTTTTCTGTAACGTTCAAAGTATTCTTCCTCATTTTTCTATCTTAGAAAAAAAGACCTCAAAAAATAGAAAACAAAATCCTGGTTCTTCTGAGATGAGAGACAAAGCGCCCTAAGGGGGTAGAATTTCACCTAGAAGTTACTATGTTTAATTTGATTAGCTCTTCATCTAGTACATGAATTGTGCTTAGAAGTGGAAAGCTTTCAAGCCACTTTCACTCTGGGCATAGATCCACTGAAACCCAGGAAGTTTTGTGAGGAATATGCTTGGTATATTCTTTGAGAAAGGAGGAACAATATTACTATAGAGATTTTAGCAGACCTATATATCTGAATGATTTTTGTAATGTTTTAAAATAAAGAAACATTTCTGTAAGATCAGTAGGAGATTAGATCACCTGAGCTGGAAGTATATGTTGGCAAAAAAGCTTTTGTTTGTCATCCCTGAGAAAATACTGCTCTGAAACTACACTAAAGATATGCAATGAGTAGTCATGATGGTGAGCTTTTAGTTGATTTTGTTTTCATTATGGGTGAAGCTTTTTGCCTTTTAAAAAACCCCACAAATTTACATAAAAATATTTCTGTCATAATACATTAAGTTTGAAATGTAACATCTGCATGCAGATGACTCTCATTTAGTATACACAGAATTCAAACTGAAATTTAATTCTTTATATTAGTCTTTACTGTTTACACCTCGTGCTGTGCACTTGCTCAAAAAACTCACTGAAAAAGGCCTAATCTCATAAATTTCACACTTAACATAGAAATCCCTTCTCAAAGATCTCAGAGAAATTGTGCGGTAAAGATAGGCAGAACAGTGCTTATCACTTTTTGGGATATTTGTTAAAGGCATTTTCTTATGAGTATTTTTTCTATCTTAACTAAATAGACTAGGTATAGGTTTTCCCAACTCTTCCAAAAGCATTAGAGTAACTTTTTGAGATATGCAATCTGAAATGAAGATATTGATTTTGCCTTCATAATAGTGAGATGAAAATTTTTCTCTTTGATGGTGCAGGAAGACAACTTACTTAAGCCATTTTTCAAGGCACTGTAGGGTTATTCTTTCACAAATTCTGATTTTTTTAAGCTGATAAATCTTAACAACTGGGAAAATTAATATGTGATTAAAAAATTATATTTTGTCATTTTGGATATCTTTAAAGACATCAAGGAAACAATTGTGTTTCCTACTACTCAAAGTTATAAAAAGACTAAGGATCTTGTTTTATGTACTAAAAAGCAAAAGGAGTAGAAAGCATGATCGTAGTATGATGTATAATCTTGCTTGGATGTTTTTGTCTTCTATTTCTTCTGTTGTTTCTATATATTGTCACGTTTCTATATTTGATGGGTTCATAGCAAAGGTAAGGAAACATCTAAGGGCATGAAACTTATTCCTATCACTGTTTGCAAAGTCAGCACCGCTCTATTACAGTGTGCTCCAACTGTAAACTGAAGGCAATCATAAAGACCCTTAGTGGCAATATAAAAACTTGAGATGATGAACAGTCTACCATGCTCTTAAGAAAATTGCTCCAAAGATTTATTACACATATAACCTTTATTGTGAGCAGTTGTCACTTCATTTGCAGTTTAAATCTGTTTGTTTACCCTTCCAGGATTATGACTTATCTCTGCCTCCTACACATCTACTTGTAGGAAATGTCTTGCCAGTATTTGCTTGCTGACCACAAGGTTTCTTTTAAACCTCGTCTTTTATAAAATCACGGCCTAAATCAGGTGAAAATAAAAAATAATCACATTTTTAATTGCAGTAACAGTTTCCAAAAACTACATCCTGGCAAAACGTAATAAAATACTTAAATTAATAATAAGCACTTTTAAAAAGCCCTTAATACAGAATCACTGAGTATCCATTATGCATACTACACATTGATTTTGTGCTGTCACTTTTATTTAAAGAAAATGTCCACGCAATTTTAGCGTGTAATGCTTATATCTTCTGCAAGTCACCTCCCCCCCTAACTATTAGAAAATGTAATATGAAGTGCTTTCCTTCTTTCCCAAGAAATCATAAAGTCATGCAATTAGAATGTAGACGGCCTAAGGTGAGGGTCTTGCAAGCAGATCTGAATTATGTCATCAAGACTCCACAGGCAGAAAACACTTAGCAAATGGATGACTGGAAGATATTCTAGGCTTTAATAAGAGGGACAAGGTTTACAGGAACTCTACCATACAATTATCCAAAGCAGGATGTGCCATTGTGCATGTCAAATATGAAAATTATTATCTCAGAAGAGGCAGAAAGGTTTTACATAAAAGAAAACAAGAAATAGGTAGATCTAAAAATATCAGGTACATATCATGTGTTGTCACAGCTGTTTTTTAAAAATATACATGAAGCACAGGTATAGATCATTACACAGAAAACTCTGCTTAATTGCATTTTATTCTGGAGTTGTGTTTGAAAGTAGAGCAATGTTGACCTTAAAGTTAGCAAGACACATCTAATACTGTTGAACCATATGTGAAGTGAATTGGGTAAGGGTTCTAGAAGCATTCACATGAGTTCAAAATGTTTTAAACACTTTTTCTGGCACTTTTTAAGGAAAAAGATAAAGAAACCATACTTAATTTACTCTGTGCCTTTAGTTGAGAATTAGGGGGAAAGTTTAGATGGTTCTTCTCTATTTTCAAAGCATAAAAAGATTTAAAGATGAATGTCTCATTGGCTCTAAAATATGTTTTGTAGGGCATTCAAGGAATGACATAATTAAGAGCCTGAATGGTTGATAATGTTATGTAACTACTTTATCATTAAACAATTATTCCTGTTTATAGATAGCTTGTTTTAAAACCTTGGATGTGTGAACAGAGAGGTGAAAGCATAAATATAAAGAAGGGCTCCTATAGCTCACATTTATAAACAAGCACCCTGTAAGTAGTGGGGGAAAAAAGGAAGCATGAGAAATCTAGTCCTAGTTTTTCTGGGATTATGCTGTAATTGGGATAGAAATGAAAACTATTTGTAATTTTGCACTGCAAGTCTGAAAGTTACATTCGCTTGCTCCAAATTAACCCTTCTGTATTCATTCTTGCTTATTTATCTATGCAGTAGCTGCATTGAAAAGGTCTGCCAAGGAAAAGGAGACTTTACAAGCTAAATGAGCCATTTTGACATTTAAGATATTAAAATGATAAAGAATGTTTCTATGCATTATCAAAATCTGTTGACTCTGTAAATAGCTGAAAACTTTGAGAGACTGTGTTTTCTACTGCGACGTTTGCTAAATTGAATTGCACTTTGAAAAATCACAGGACCCAAGAGTTGAAACTTCCTATTTTAAAACTCGGAGAGTGAAAAGTTTGTCACCTCAAATTTTTTATTAACTGCTCTGGTGTACCTGGCATATCTTTTTCTTTTTTTTTTTTTTACCCCACAATAATACTGCAAACACTCCAACCTTCTGACAGGAAGCGCAAACTCAAACTCAGACTACACTTTCCTTGTCATTTCTACTGCTTCTTTTATACTTCTTGCTTTCATATATAATGAAAGATAGGTTATACTGGTGATACACTTCTACTCTCAGTGTTGTTTAGCATTTCATTTCTTTCTGTTTCTCATTTTTAAATCCTTTTTCTCCCATTTCCTTAGTTATAAGAACGGTGGAGAGTGAACTATTCGTATTAAAGTTCCTTTTTTACCTTGGGTTCCTCCCCTCAGTCCTATTTTCTGTATTGATTGCTAAGGAAACCAGAACTTAACAAAAACCCTGTTTCAGATAATTTTCATTAGGAATAAGATATAATGAAAACCAGGTAAACAATAAAGTGATACAGACAAAAGATCCACTTGTTGTTTGAACTTCAGAAACCTCTACAGTTAATGAACGTCTCACAGTTTGTCAGAAATTTAGAAGTAGTAGCAATATCCTTTTCCAATGTTATACAACTAGGATGCACCTATTTTGTTTAACTAAAAAACTTAATGAATAGGTACTGTCCAATAAACATTGGGGTATTTTGATTTCTTAAAGGAAAGGAAGAAGACGGATTTCTTTTGTTATCATCTAGTACAATAAATTCTCTTATCTTGTCCTAGTGTTGTTCCATGAGGTTTCAGTGTCAACCTCATTCCATGAGTTTTTCTTCAGATAGATTCTCTTTTTTTAGCTATGAAACTGTGCATTACAAAAAGAGAAAGAAAATGAAAGTCAGAAATTGAAATCGAAAAATAGTTTAAAAAAGGTGTAAAGACTAATATCGCATGACAGATGAAATCGCAACTCTAAACATGATGTCATTGTCAAAAGGTAATGCTGCTTTTGAATTTAGAAACCTTATTTGAGATAAAGTGAAAAAGTGAGACTGAAGAAAAGCTTTATTCTGTTCCTGCATCTACAGTATTTTTTCCTCATAATCAGAACTGCTTATTAAAAAATAATAATTAAAAAAAATCCAAAAAGAGACAACAAATACAATACAACTTCAGCATAGCAGTGTGTGGCTTTTAGAGAGACAGCAGAATCAACTGTATTGCTCAATCTTCTCACTCTCAAACCGTAATAGATTTTATCAGGGAAGTTATAGATTCACTTTGTGCAGAAATATCTTAAATAATAAGTTCTGAAAATTCATTAAGGGCTGTAACGCTCTAGAAGGAAATGCAATCTGTATGAACAGATTAAACAAGTTGTTGACCATCCTTCGATCCTGAGGGCAAAGGTCAGAACCTGGCACGTGTCCTCATAGGTTAGCCCACTCTCAAACAACTCTGAGGCCTTTTCCAGATTTCTCATCTGAATACCCTACACACTATAAGTGGAGTCATGGGTCAACATTAGCTTTCAAAAGTATATTTAATTACATAAGATCACTAAGCCATTGACATTTGTGACTAAATAAATTTGTCACTAAATAAATGCTTTGAGGTATATTATCTGGGTAGTTGTTAATCTTCATATTTTTAATCAAATAAATGAGTTCAGAGACAGGATCTTTTGGTTTGAGTTGTTATGTGCAACTCCCCTATAAACAGCAGTTCATTAAAGTAGATCATTAGCATCTTCTATTGCAGTGAGCATGTGCACATTACGTTACACAGACCATGTACCAGTTGTGTGCTAACATATACAATCGTTATCTAAAACGCAGTTTTCCAGTAGGTGACTAATTTGCAGAACAGAAAATGAGATTTTTCCTTTCACAGGTTCATCCTTGCAAAATGGTTGTTTGTTTCATTAGGGCATAGCTACATGGGAAGAAAGACAAAAAAGGAATTCTACTAATGCTATTTGTAACTTAATCTCTCAGGATTAGGTGTTCATAGAGTAGGATTTGAAGATTTGCTCTTGGTTCAGCTCACTACACTCTCATCTAAATCAATTCTGTTGCCATCATTAATTTCAAGGGAAACCAAGAGAGACTAATCTCAAGGAGTTTCAAAACTCCAAATCCTGAAGTCAGTATTCAATTTTTATTCAAGTTCCTGCTCATCTGACTTTTGCTACCTTGATAAACATCCTGGCAAGCCCCTACCTTTGGAGGCAAGAAGAGCTTTTTGCTTGGCTTTTGCTGAAGACCCTGAATTTGACACTTGAAGGCAGGCTGAAGGCAGTTTAATCAACATCTGAACTATCTCAGGGGATAAAAGCGTTAGTTTCATTTAAAACCTTTATTAAATATTTTTTTAAAAAAACTGTCTCCAGGGTATGACTATTGAAGCAACAGATCATGAAACAGAGGTATCTTAACCAAATCAAATTTTGTTTGCAAAAATGCAGTAAGAAAGTAAACTACATCCTCCTACATTCTTCACAAAAATCTGCTTTGCTGCTTAGGTCCAAACCTTGAACTACTTGCTAAAAAAAGCCCTATCCTACAACTGCACAAAATAAATGAATCTTTCTTTAGCCCTCAGCTCTTGTGGGAATTTCCTTTGGTTTGAAACCTCATGTTGTAAGTCTACCTCATATACTAAAGTGCAGTGTGATCTCTGTGCTGCAACCTGCTTCCCTAATAGCTTCAGCAATACCCTCCTGACATTTTTATTCATAGGACATGCAGTCTTCTCTTTCACTGGCTGCATACAACAGTCAGTGCATGCTTTCCACGAGGGAGAAAACCTTTCTTCTAAACTCCTGTAGTAATTTCTCTTAACATTTCAAGAACTCCTTTGATCCTGTGACATACAATTATTTGCCTTTCCCACAAAATGGTTTCTTACCTGCTGGAGCTCATCCAACATGCTGTGACTTTCCCAGATGCAAGTGTAAATCTTTCACAGTTAACATTCCCTCCTGCAACACCACTTTTCTACCTCAGTATTCCTTTGAATTCCAATTAGGATGTCACCATTCTGATTTCAGATGTTAAACCAGAAACAATTTATTAGATCATCTCTTTTCAGTCAGATAAATGTGTATCTATTTGTTTTCACATAATTTATCAATAATCCAAACATCCAAATCAATATCAACTGTGATTTCTTGACAGATCTTGTCCAATCTTACCCACAATATAACTCAATGATGATAATTTTGAAGATTCTGAGCCTTTTAATGACGAGGGAGGACAAATTACTTTAAATGCTAATAGTTCAATAAATGTATAAAAAATATAGAACATTTAAAATAAGACAAAGCTTTTGCTTTTTATTGTCATACGAGCAAAGAGTTTTAAGTTCACCATGATAATAAGATGTTATGTGCAGAGACTTATAGAAAGTGAGTATATCTAAGGTCTTAGTAAAACTATGCGGATATTTCTCTTACTTCACTGAAAACACTCTGTAGAGGAAATGTAGGGAAACTTAGGTCTGAAATGTCCATGTTCCATTCTTGTGTCTCAGTGTACACTTTGTAAAATACAGTTTTTACATCTTTGGAATAAGAAGATCCCTTACCAGACACAAATTACTAGCATTTGAAAGTGTTATAAAGGACTTGATTTTCAACCATATCTGATTTTTTTTCAAGATAAATGAGAAAAAAAAAAAACAACCTGAAACGTAATTCAGAGGATTGAAGAGAGAACAACAAATATCATGTATCTTTTCATCACACGTAACAGAGCTGGAGGAAAGAATACAAAGTTGCTCAAAAAGGTATTCTTTCCTTCATCAGTAAGCAAGATTTATTCCACATTTAGAAGATGTTTTTGAGTGTTTCATATCAAGAGAGAACAACTTTTTAATCAATTAGGTATCCAGACATAATCTCTCAAGCCTTAAATGCAGCTGAACTACTTGAGCTGAAACAACGTCTGAGGTTAAGTATGTGTGTCAAAATCTCAGGAATTCTGAAATTCTTTTTTCTGTCATTTATATGTTGTGTGAATGTGGATGCTTTGCTTTACTTTTCTGTATCTCAGCTCCCCACAGTTCTACTCCATGATAAATGCAAGAATCTCTGAATGGAAGTATTGAATTTCATTGTAATGACCTTTCATGTGAGCTTGACAGGTTTTTAACAAATAGCATTTTGAATACTAAACTCCTAGCTGGATCCAGGTGGAGATGAAGTGGACAGAAAGAATTTTTGTTCCAGTGTGGGGTTTTTTTCCTTTAAAATATTATCCTTAATTCAACAATAAAAAAAAATAAATTTCAACCTTTGTAACTACAAAGAAAGTTAGGATTTTTCCTTTTTCCTTTCTGAAACTGGAATATGTCTGTTTCGGGTAAAAAAAAAAAAAAGTGTTAACTCTTCTGAATTTAATTTTCCTCCAAGTGCTACTACAGCACTTCTTTCTGCCAGACAGATTTTTACCACCTTTTTTCCCATACATTTGGTCAACATTATTCTTGATTTTTAAGCATATCTAAGCCTGTGTGTCCCAATATTGTTAGAAAAAATCCAGTAGCAAGGAGGGATTGGGGAGGACACATTTAGGGTGGAATGGGATGGACACAAGGGATAACTGCTGTTGTATAAACTTATACCTATGCAAAGTTTGCCATTTCTGTTTCAAGCCTGAAGCAAGGCTGGTGCAGTCCTTTGTCCTACACATCAGTTGTTCCAAAAAAAAGAAGGTAGTTACCTGGCCCTACAAATTTCTTCTCTGTTATAAACAGTGGGCAGACAGGAAGGAAAATGAAAGTAATGTTAGTGCTCACTTCTACAAGACAATAGATCATAAATAAAACTACCCTGAACTTGTGAACATTTAAATCACTTAAACATGTGTGGAGTTTCCTTGATGTCGACGTTATTATTCCTCTGCTGAATTTAAGCACATGCTTAAAGGATTTGCTTGGCTGGGGCCTGTGAGCAAAAGCTGACCCTGCTTTTTTTTTTTTTTTTTTCCCAAGTGTGCGTAGACAAATGCAAGAAGTGTGTAATGTAAACCAGTGCACTTAGTACAGATTTTCAGTGGTGAAAAGAAATACAGCTGCACCAGCTTTCCGTCTTTTGGATGTATCTTTCAGTTGTCTCCTCTGATGTCTTGAGAATCTCAACATTTTAAGGAAAATGACTTCTTGCTTGATTGTAATTTCCATAGTCAGAAGTTTAATATGTGCCAATCTTTTGCAAAAACTTGCCAAGGCTGAGAGAGATTTAATTTACACACTTAGGCGTCCTTTTAATTGCTAGTGTTTCTGAAAGATGCAACAATGTTTCTTTGGTACCAGTTAATAAAGTTAAACACATCAATCAGTAGCTTTCTCCTTCAATTTTATAATAGTTTTTGAAACAAAGGCTGCTTGTATCTGCTCTATTGTGTCCAGGGGAAATCGTGAGAGTGTACATTTCTTTCAGAATATATAACCTAAGATCATAAACCGTCTATCTACAAAGTGCAGAAATACTTTATTGGCAACCTCTCTGGGCACAGTCTGGAAATTAAATGTTCCCCACGTGAATGGGAGTATAGCTGTTGTGAATCACTAAAGCATAAACATACTGATGATATTTGGGTTCATATGCACATGTTATATGGCCCTTGCTATTAACCTAAGTCTGAGCTGCATGGCTGCCAAGCAGGAAAGAGTGGCAAAGGGAGTTGAAAAAGGTAACTTCATATTAAGGTGGGGGGAAAGAAGTAAACATTTTCCACATCTCCTTTCATAGAAGAGACACCAAGCTACATTTTTTTGATTAGCAAGTTCCTCTTTTAACTACAGGCCTTTTCAGTGTTCTACTTTACAGCTAAACTCCCTGAGACCTGACGTGGGATTTAGTGAGCTTTAGATAACATAATCTCCATCTAATGGGAATTTCTGAAGCCAATCACTAAGTGTATGAATTATTATAAGAGAAGAAAATCAAATTTAATATCAAAGAACTAACTTTAGAAGTTCAAGCAGCGGACAATATTCATTTTCCATCGACAGAATTGTTTAATAAGAATCTATCAGCGGTACAGGAAACACTAGGTACTCCGACAATAAGTGAATCATGATGGCTTATTTCCTTTTAATTCTATGATCCCAGCTGGAACAAGGTGTGATTGGAGAATGGTTTAATTGTTCATAGACATCTGTCTTTGGATTCAATTGAAAAATAATATCCTGGGCATAAAATGGCCTACAGAATTTTTGACATTTTTATATCTTTCACAATCAAGGCATTGTCAGAAAGTCAGGTAGTGGAGCTCTAAAAAACTTATGGATATATTTAGAGTAGAAGAGAATAAAACCCTGGTAATATATCAATATACACAGCTGGAAAGCAGATGTTCAATTGAGTGCACTCAGTTCTTAGAGAAAGCTATTAAAGCTGTTACTTACTCAAATGAGAAATTTCTATAATTTATTGTTCTTGCATTTTTGATTTCCCTCTTTCCCTTCATTTTAAGCAGACTATAGTGCCTATTTTTTTCATATTCTTGAGGTCAATTACCCTGAAAGTCTATCTTAGTGCAGTATACTAAATGATTTCTAAAGAATGCCCAAGGCTACTGTCAATCAAATTAGCCAGTGACTTATGAGTTGTTTACTGTACTGTGAAATGAAGTGATAAATGTTTGTCAACCACTAAAATGTGACATTTAGTATTGGATATACCCCCTTGAAATAGGTTTTGCATCAGCTTTATTCACTTCTTACCAAACTGGCACATATTTTTGACTAAGTTCTGATTATGAAAGGAGACATATAATATTAAGCTTTATAAGGTATTGGAAAGCATATAGCTTAAGCCTTGAAAGGCCTTGTGTGGTCCAGTAAATTAGGTGGCATGCCACTGAGAAGTCATATTTTCCATCTGTCTGATAACCAGTGTCAAAAAGAATATATTTTTTTTCTTGAGTGTTCTCCTTCCTTTGATTCAAAACAAAAATTTTGAGGGAGAACCTCTGGTTCAAGCAATTCAAAAAAGGGTGATATGGAATGAGCAAAGGATTGGGTATTTTTTTACCCCTTTTAGATGATAAATAAGTTGGAAATTAAAATCAGAGTGGGATATCATCACTTGATGTAATAACATAATAAGAGTGAGCTTGTATTGCATGATTTCCTAGACAATGACTTACTAAAGTACTCCTCTGAGGTTACACTGAAGAGAAACTCTAGCCTTCCTTCCAGAGCTGTGAAAGCTCAATTAGCAGTTTGTGAAAGAAAATCAGAGCCCTGGAAGTCCAAATCAAACAAGAGCATTTATATTTTCTCCAAAGGGAGATTTCCTCCCATCAAATATTTTTTTAAAAATTAGATTTAAATGTTGCAAAATTCCCATTTACATGACACAGAAGAGAGTTCACCTCTTGGCCTGCTCCAAATAGCCAAGCACTTCTGTAAAAAATACGTTAGAAATGCAAAGAAGGAAAAGCTAGAAATAACTTTTTCTTTTTCTCAGAATTTAAATTCTTGCTATAGTTCCATATAAAACTTTTCCCAAAAGGAATGACAATTTGAAAATTTGTTTCACTGTCCAAGGTGAATGACCATGCTTTATTTTTGTCATATTATTGTCTTTTTAGAAATCATTTTTACTATAGGTAAATTCCTTTTTACATGTAATTACTATTTCAGAAATAAAAATAAAGCCACCAAATCCTTAAAAATTTTAAAATTAAGGCAGTATCAAATAAGATGTACTAACTTACAGACCCAGCCTTAAGGAAATAATCACACATATTTGCTAAATATTTAAACTGAAGATTGGAAATCAACCTTACTCTTGCATCGGAATCTCTTGTTACATTACAACTGCTCATAGGACATTTGGTCATTGAATTCAAAAAGAGTATAAAGTCAGGCACTATTACATTGAAGGTATGGTAATTTTAGGGGATTTGTCATGAGGAAGCTGAGCTGTGTATTCAAATCTTACCCATCTGTCTTTCAGGAAAAGCATTTTTGGTCAACTTTTTGAAGACTGATTGTTAGGTTGACACAACAAACACATTCGAATATCCTCTTTAAAAGGATTAGTTCCACTATTAAAGGGATTAAAATATGACATGCTAAGAATTTTTTTTTTGTCTTATCCAAAGGAAAACAGATGTGATAGTAAGAGGTAGATGAGATATCTGGGGAGTCATTTCAAGTTCCATTTTTTGTTGCTCATCCATATTTAATGCCATTTCATTCTATCGTCTGATATCATTGTTTTAAAATCTGCAAAAATGTGTTTGAAAGGACATTTATAGTGTTTGCCACAACTGTGGCAGAGATCCATTTCAATTTATGTTTTGTTTTTTTCGTAGGTCCTATGCAGTTCAGATCAGCTTGATATAAGTCTCCTTATTCTAAACGCACATGCACTATTCAAGTTCACAAACACCTTACCTTTATGAAAGTAAACTGAAGTAAGCTTAGGGATGGTCAGGGTTGAAATCATTAAAACATAATTTTCCTTATTGCTTTGTACATGTTTTACAATTTTAATCTTTCAATTCTAGCCTTTAGCATGTAGTATGACATCTGGTCCTCGCAGGATAATGCCTGAGTGAGGAAATACATTGGGGACTCAGCTGACTCCTGAGGGGAGACTACTCGCCTCTTAATATGTGGGGATCCTCATCATGGTGCAAGTGAGAGCAGGCAAGCCTTTTGCTACTCCTAAAATAGCTGCTAAGCTGATATGGAAATGTAAGAATAACTATGTTGTCTTTTACAAGATTTTCCTTTCTTTGCATCTCAGGGGAAATCTTGAATGGGCAACAGCAGCCAGCTCCCAGTTTCTTTTCAGACCTGTCCAACAATTCAAAGAAGCCAGACACAGCAGGAGGAATCTGTTTCAATAAATTTAGCTTTTCTGAGTGGAAACAATAAGAATAAATGATGATCATCATGTAATATAATGTATTAAAATGATTAATTTGCACTGAAAAGTAATTTTTTAGAATCTTTTGTAACTTGCTTTAAGAAAATATTGCTTAACTTTTTTTTTTTTTTTTTGAGTACACTAAGTACATAGTCATATATTTTAGGGACAGCCTTTTCAATCTTTGCCAGGTGAATCTAGGCACGCATGCTTTCTCAGTCCTCTAATAATCCATGACCTTTCCTTTTCCTCATGCCAAAGTTTAGTTTTTCTAGGCCACTTAACCTGGAAAAATAAAAATCCTATACTGGGCTGCCTCCGCTGGGCCAAAGCATTATAGCTGCAATATAGTTCTGTATTTTTTCAGTCCTGCACCTTGTAAAAGATGTGAAAAACATGTTTACATCACTGTCTTTACATGATTTCACAAATGCTGTTTTGAATTTTCTCATTTCCCCTTCAGTCTTGTAAGTCTCAAAATCTCCTCCAACTTATACATTATTCTTTTTATTCTGATCTACTCTTGCTTTTAGGTACAGAATGAGTCTTTCTGCCAAAGGAGTATGCAGTGCGTTTTCAGGTGTCTGGCCAAAGAAAGTGCTCACTGATCCAAGCTTAAAAGAAGTGGCAATGCAGCATCTCAGAGGTGTGGTTGTCATACCAGTAAATGGAGGAATTCTTAAAGCATTTGGTTCCAGTTTTTCACATCCTTTTCCTAGGAGTAAGATTTCAGGGCATTCTTCTTATAGCCGACTCTGATATTTTCTGTGTGTGAATTAAAAAGAGATGAGGAAATTGCATAGCAAATAATCACAGAATAAGACAAAGCAAAAATGTCTGTGCATTGCAAGTGTCTGGAGACTGCACTAAGAGGATTTAATCCCATGGCAAAAGTTTGACCTCATCGATCACATCTTGACCAAGCAGAAAATCAGAGCCCTGGTAAAGCAGTGAAATGGCTTCACATGTAAAATTTAATTTAAAAGAAAAAAAAAAAAAGAAGTGAGGCTGAGAAAGTAGGGTCTTGCAGCACTCCTGGCTTTCCCCTTCTGGGACAAAAGGTCAGCATGCAGTCAGCATATACAGCTCCACGCAGCACACAGAAGTCCTTGGTCAACCGTTTCAGAGAAAGGCAATGAAATCAATAGTTAAACTCCTGTTGCTTTCAGTAAAGCAGGACTCAAACTAGCAAGTCTGAAACTAGAGAACACAAGTGACTCCCTGCAGCAAGAGTATGTGAGCTAGTAGGGCTGACAACAGAAGCAGCAGAGTAACATTCCCATTGCAAAGGAGACAACAGAGCATCCATTTTTCCAGTTTCATGACCATTCACATATGACTGAACCGTATGGCTGTGCTCTGTATTTTGATGTGTGCTGACACACTTAAAAAATATGCATAAGTGAAAAGATCCAGGCAATACCGCCAAAGACGGCTTTAGCAACTCAGATCACTGCTTTCTTTTCTGCATGTTCCTCACACCAACTTCATACAGTAAACCAGAGATTCAGCATTCTGTAAAATCCTTGTTGCGACATTGTCTTGCTGCTGTAGGCTGCACTCTTAAAAAACATCACAGTTAGCAGTTCTTAAATGTAATCAGATATTATTCTTCCTTTGGGTTTTCAGCATGAATTTTGTTACCTCTTAAAAAAAAAACACTTTCAGTCCCATGACTGTGCAAACCTTAGGCACAATCTTTTCTCATCTTTGGCCATGACTCCTGCAGAGCTCTTGCATTGTTAACTCATACCTTCTTTGATACAAAACTATAAAAGATGTTATATTGCTCCCCCCCACCTGGCCTCAGGAGCAGCTACCTTTTCAAATTATTTCTGGTTTGCTCATAATTTATTGGCAATATTTGCCAACTTGTTGAATACTTTATACTGAAGTCTTGATGTCAATGACATACCTCTCCCTGCAGCAATGCAACTTACATCAACCTGCTCAGGACCTGTTGTAGATACCAGTGCTCTCACCTGACCACTCCCCACAAGGTAAACTGTTCTCCCCTGCAGGTAGAAATATTACTACTCCATTTTTGGATCTTACCTGATCTCTTTGGAATACTTCTACTAAATTCCTCTACCCTATTGCATTAGAACTTGCTGCTCTTTGACAAGCATTTTCTGCTGCTTGTGCTTGTCTACTCCTTTTATATTTTATATTTTTATGTTTGTTACCTTCATGGTGTCACTTTCAAGCACACAATTATATGTATATTTATCCATTCTCTGCATGTCTTATAACATGAAGGAGAGTATCATCTAGAGAATATTATCACTCTACTTAATTTTTTACAATAAATATCGACAAAAATGTAAATGTGACCTGTTTATGGTACATTTTCTAGTATGGTAACCTGCATAAGGGTTTGTAAATAAAGGAGAGTAGTGGACAGAAGCATGAGATGTGTAGCTATCACATAGTCTATGCTTGGTAATGTTTATGTTAGTGGCTGGCCATACGGTTGTGTGAAGACATATTAGTGTTCCTCCGTTTTGGCAGAGAGGTTACAGGAGTGTGAAGAGAAGGAGAGTAAGAGGCAGAAAAAGTGTACAAAGAAATTTCCTGGTTAATAGCAATAAATTTAGCAGAAGCTATCAGATAAAGATCATGGCTGAAATATTGAATCTGCTGTTTGCATCCATAGTTATCATGTTGGCAGATGAAATTATAAAGATTACATGGCAGTGAAAAGAAAAAGCTACCGAAATATGTCTACTTTTCTAAGGACTGTGATGAAGCTGTGGTCTCTAAACATTTTTAAATAGGTAAAAAAAGTGATACAAATCTGAATAAAGGAATGTATAGAAAAGGTGAATGTTACTTTAATGTCTTCTCTGAAACTGTTTTAATAGTAATGATGTAATAATTTTTTTTCCTATTGAAGCAAAATTGTTTGTACACTACTGGAACTGTTAGTCAAGTATATGCCAAACCATGTGATAATTAGTGCATTCTCTTCTGTAGTGTATCAGCTAATCTGGGGTTTTTATCTTTATTAGCACTTACAAAGGAGCTAGGGAAATGTTTATGTCTCCGAGATAGACTCCCCCTGCTGTGGTTAATAGCTTGTGTTAAAATTCATCCAGGACTTAGGCATCAAGTTTGAGGTAGTTGTCAAGCTTTCATTTATACTGTTTGGAGAGAATTTCTGCCTGCTAATAGTTTAGTATACAAGTTGTCTGATCAAATATACATTTCTTTCTCAAGTTGTGATGAGTTGCATACTAAACTTAAGCAAGAGGGCTGGTTAGATTTGTACTGACTATATAGAAAGGCTTTATCATCTAGCTCTGATTTAAATTTCTGTGTTGTGCATAGCTAACATTAAGCAATCATGGCTAGGCTTCGCGAACGAAGATTTGTGAAGGACTCTACCCACGCTTGCTACAAGAGCGTTGATGGCTAAAAAGGCCAATGCGAGATAGACATGTCCGGTTGCAAAAGGCACAGCAGAATGACTCCCCAGGTGGTACCGACAGGACACGGTTCTTTCTGCATTGTCTTTTCTCCTCGAGAGTGATCCTGCGTGTATTCTTAAAAGAAGAAGCAGCATATTGACTATATAGAAAAACTTTATCACCTAGCTCTGATTTAAATTTCTGTATTGTACATAGCTAACATCAAGTAAGATTTAAATAACTAATTTCCAGATTGATAGAGCTACATAGAATTAGTTACAGCTGGTGTATTATCCAGATAGTTGAATAAAACTGGTCAAAAAGCTTCATATTTTCCCATCTTAATCATTATCTATAATCAGTTTTCCAAACTCTTATTTCTGCTGGTCTTCTGGAATATATGCAAACAAAATACTAAAATAATCGAAAATTAAGACTATGTGTCTTGTATTCCTTCCAGAAACATTTTTGCAGAGCAAGTGTTAATGACATCTCCAGCTGCATGAGTCCATCCACACTATTATTATTATTACTACTACTAATTTTTCTTTAGTGAAACATTTAACAAAACAAGACTTCTGAAAAGACCTGTACATATTTTTTTTTCCTGCTAGAAACATAATTAGCAGTGCAAAGCTTCTTGCTGTGAAGTCTACACAACGTTTGCTGCAGCTTTGATTTCTGGATGAAGAAATTACAAAGTAAGCAATACACCCTCAAAATATTTAAGATAAAATAAAACATAAGTTGTTAACTAATATGATAGAGAATTTTCTATTGACCTGTATTACATTTTTTCAAAGATTATTACCCAATACAGCAGTCTTTTTATCTGACACATTAGTAGCCATTTGTTTGCTAAATGAGTTTAGAGATCTACTTAGACATAATTTAAATACCTTTAAAATTCAATTAGATATGTTTATCACCAAAATTCAAATAGTATTCTCTTTGTTCTTCTCCACTCCTTTAAAAATTTCAAATGCACAAATGTCTGGCAATACTAAATAACCCTCTGGTTGTCAGTCTTCTAAGGCAAAAGTTTGACACCAACATGGTCTATTGACCACTAACATTATACACCAGTAAGTCTCCACTGAAATGACCACAAAAAAAGAAATTAGGAGAGGTAAGTAGCTAAGACCATTCTGTGTTGGAGTTCACAGACCCAAAAAGTATCAAGAAATCACAGGATTTTTTAAGACTTCTGTCATATCTACATAAAAGCTGAAGTTTCTAAGGCAAAGTACCATCATCAAAAGGGAAATAAAGATTTTATCTCATGCTTAGGCTTATTAAATAATAGTCTTAGAACTTTTTATAGTGAAGAGTTGCTCAATACAAATGTTTGACCAAATTTTTTACAATACACTTCACAGCTCAGGAAGACAGGATACACAAGAACTCTGTCAGAAGCTAGAGACATCTTGCTCTTTTCAGGAACAGAGGCTTGTTTTGTTTTGTTTTTAACTAATAAAACCCATCATCACAAAAAATAAAGGTCTGGGAAACTGAAACACAAGCAAACAACCCCCAAAAATGTAAACAAAATTAATCTACTTGCATTAAATGACACATAAAGAAGTGAGCTAAGCTTTGTGTCTTGGGTCTCTTTCAGATAAGTCTTACAATTCATAACAATCTACATTTCCAGGTACAAGTAAAGATGCAAATAAAATGGGTTGCTAAAATACATGAATAAACACCATATAAAAAGCAAAATAATCAACAGTGTGCAAAAATTTCAACAAAATACCATTGCTGGAAAATGTCCACCCAAACTCAATTTTCCAGGAAAAAGTATTGAAGGTTTTCGTTCTTTTCAAACACCTCATTCTTTGTCAAGCTTACAGCATTTCTATATATTAAAATAATTCAATTATTCTTTAATATAAGTACTGATAAATGTTATTCTACACCTCATATTTGCAGGTAAGACAAGCTGATTTACTGAACATTCAAGAAGTGAATAGTTAGTAATTTAATAGTATACTATTAAATATTTCTACAAGAAAAGAGTTTATACTTGATTAAAATCGAGACATATTTGCCACAGAAAAAAATTACTTTAAAGGTCCTTTTGACCACTTTAATAACTAGCTTCTGTTTTCCAAAATACTGTTTTTCTGTCTAGAATAAAGGTAAAAGCTTATTTCTAAGGGTTAATATTTAATTTCTGAAAGGTACTAAGAAATAAAAGAATTTTGCTAATCAGATCAGAAATTCTTCTAACTATCTGACTAAAATTAGATAAAAGGCATTTTCTAGAAAAACTTTGTATTTTGGTTTACCCAGCTATAAAATAAGTCATGACTAGGAAAATAATTTATTATTTCAAATACATTTCTGTTCATTTACAGAAAGATGCTCTGTACCTAAGTAATTTCTACCCGTCTCTTTCACTCTCTCTCTCTTTATATATATATATATGTATATATATATATATACATACATACACACACACACACGTATGTAGCTAAGATACTGTGAGGTAAAAATATTTCATTTTCAGAAAATATCTTTTTCTTCTGATCAGTAGTTGTTATGAATTAGAACTGTTTACCATCTATATAATATTCATTATGAAGTGTATATTCTGCGTATATCTGTATGTACTGAAACCAGGGACAGTTGAAGAATGAGATGAGTATCTGCTAACCAAGTTCAGTAAAGTCAGATCATTTGTGCAATAGCTCCTGCTAATGTGTAAAAAAAAAGCAAAATTCCACTCCACTCTACCCTATTTGCACAGTTTGTCATTAACCACACTTTCAACCAACTTGACCTTCCCCTTGCTTTTATAAGGAATTACACAGATAAATGTCACTCAAGGAAAATACACTTTTATTCAAAATATAACAGATAGCATGCCATGCATATCCATAAATGCCTAGCACATATGACTGCCTGAAGAATTTTTAAAATTAATATCTTGCCATGAAGAGAATAGTGTTGGCTGAATTAATCACTGAGAAATGCTCCAGCTCTATGTACGCTTTCTCACCTGGACAGTTACAATTGCAGAAGGTAGCTCCTCCTCTGCCTGTATCAGTTCCAAAATCTCCTTACCCTGGCATGAAACATAAATCACATATTGAAATGAGCAGACCTTTCCGACTCTATTCTGGTCATTTATAGTTACACTAGGCTGTATTAAACCATGTGCCCTTTATGTGGCCCATGGGACGATTTCTCTGCCAAGAATTCTACCTTTCAGACCAATAAAATGTAGGGCAGTATAGGCAGCCTGGACTGAAAAGAAGGGTTTCATTATTTTTTTATTTTATTAAACAGTTTATCACAGCATACCGAGGCATTTATTCTTCTGCCTAAGGATACACAGTCTACTTGAGTTAAAATGTTTGTCTAGAGATGTTATATATGCTAATAGACACCAATGTGATTTCATATATTTTCCTAGAAATCAGAAGCTCAAGGTCAGCAGTGAACATGAGAGAGAGCATATGCATATTCTTGAAGGAAATTAGTAGATATATATGTATACTGAAAAATGACTGAAGGTGTTTTAGAAAATGACTCAAACATAAATGTGGAAAACACATTTCTCAGATGCAGACATTTGCAACTCCGTGTAAAACTGGATAAAAATGCCTGACCTAGGAGAAAAAAAAGTAGAAGTGGGATATTGTTCTTAATTGACTTATTGTGGCAAAATTTTGAAGTTAACATTCATGTGATATTGTGATCCGCTGAGGTTTTATGTTAATATAAGCCAAATGGGTTGAATTAATTGATAGGTAAATAAATAGGACATGTTTGACCAAGTAATATTAATGCATTCTGAACTTAAAATAAGAATTAAAAGGAAATTAGGTTAAAAACAGATCCAAGGGAAACTGATGAGAAGATTCTCATTAACTTTAAGGGGATTAACTTTATCAAACACATATTAAGTACATTATGTTAAATGTGAAATACCATATCTGTTACATATAAAGGTAAAACAACTACTTGGTATTTTTGACAATGTAAACAATATTAGGACACTTTCAAATTATACCATACTAGGTCACGGTGCTGCTGTAGTCTCCAGCAGTTAACCATTAACTTCAACAGGAGCTAAGTGAGTACATAATAGATATCTATCATCTGGAGAAAGCTTTTTAAAAAGCAACATAATAGAAAGAAAATAGAACATCAGTAAACTATGCTAATTATGTATATTTAGCTGAATCTATTAATCTTATATAACTAAAATAGCAAAACTCTCACACACTGCTGATTAAGTTATCAGGAGGGTTTGATTCGGTTTCTTGCTGTTTGGGTTTTTATTTTATTTTTTTTTTATTTCCTAGAAGGATGAATATTATATAATCTCAAGCAGGTAGCTTTTCATTAATTAAAGTGCTTAACAGTCTCTTTGTCTCCTTCCTTTCCTTCTTCCTTTCATCGTCCTATCTTCTTATAAACCTTGTTATTGCAATTTAATATTTCTGTGCCTAAAAAGTAATTTTGGATTGAGTTTGCTTCCAGCATTTTGCTGGATCTGGTTGAAATGGAGTTAACTTTTTTCATAGCAGCCCATTGGGGGCTCCTCTGGGATGGTGCTGTGTTTTGAATCTGTGGCTAAAATGGAGTTGATAACACAGCAATATTTTGACTATCACAGAAACACAGACTGGCTGAGGATGGCAGGGATCTCTGAAGGTCATCCAGTCCAACTACCCGCTCAAGAAGGACCACCTACACCCAGCTGCCCAGGACCACGTCCAGACAGCTTCTGAGTATCTCCATGGTTGGAGACTCCGCAATGTCCTTGTGCAACCTCTAACGGTTCCCCATCACTCTCAAGTAACAAAGTGTTTACTTAGTCAGAGGAAACCTGTTTTCCAGTTTGTGGCCACTACATCTTGCCCTGTCACTGTGCACCGCTGAAAAGAGCCTGGCCCTGTGTTTTATGAACTCTCCCTTCAGATACTTCTGTACATTGGTAAGATCCCTCTGAGCCTCCTCCGCTCCAGGCTGAACAATCCCAGGTCTCTCAGACTTTGCTCATAGCAGAGATGCTCCAGTCCCTCAGTCATCATAGTGACCTTTTAGTGGACTCTCTACAGTGAGCCCATGTCTATTCTGTACTGGGGGCCCCAGAACTTGACACAGTGCTCCAGGTGTGGCCTTGCCTGTGGTGAGTACGTGCTCTTGTTGAGTAGCGTTGTTGCTGATCTCATTGCATAGACTCATGGCTTCCTTGTTTTCTCACTCTGCCCCCTCAAAAAATACATTGGGGTGGGAAAGTAGCTGGGAGTGAACACAGCCAGGACAAATGATACAAATTGTCTAAAGGGTTATTCCATATCATATGGCATCATGTTCAGGATAAAAAATTAGGTGGGAGTGGGGGATATCTTCCAAATTAGCAGTTGCTATGAGACTGATTGGGTATCAGTCTGCTTGTGGGAGGTGGTGAGTGATTGTCCCTGCATCACTTGCATTTTATAATCTCTTTGCTTAACCTATTATACTGTCTTTATCTCAACCCATGAGTTCGCTCACTTTTGGTCTTGTGATTCTCTCACCTGTCCCATCAGGGATGTGGAGTGAGTGAATGGCTGTGTGGTGCTCAGCTGCCATCCAAGGTCAGCCCACAAGTTCCTAAGGAAAGAATAGGAAGAAAAGTCTCATATTTTCAAAGTGGTTCATCTCAGTATCAGACACTGTGCAATCTGCTTTATTATGACTTCTTTGTACAACCCATATGAAATTGTTAATTTTATCATGCATGCAGTCTTGCATCTGATCTATGGCTGTGCAGAATATGTTAAGATCTATGAAATTGATCATTTAAATACCTAAGGAAGTATGCCTTGTGTGCAGCTGTATTCTTTCAATGAGTTCTTCAGCCTAGGTTTGCAAGAGCCTTTGGTGCTACCATGTCATATCTAGAATGGCAATTAATATTAATTTTTATTACTGTAATTAATGCTTCCTTTGGAGGAAGCAGTTTCAAACTTAATGTTTTGCCAGTCAAAGAGTTAAATTAATCATGCTTTCTGTCTTTCCTGTTTAAATTAGAGTAAAACTAGTCAAGTGGGACCCTTTAGAAAGGGATACTAAAGGGCCTCTAATGTTTATTGCTCTCATTGAAATGAACTGGATTAAAGCATCCTAATGTTTATTACTCCCTTTGAAATGAACACAATTAACAGAGACAGCACACCTGATGGTGTTATTGTGCCTTGTTCACCCAGCCCAGACAACACGTTACCTAGTGCTAAACTGAATCACTTTGAAAAGAAGCACACATTTCTTACCCTGATTAATGCAAAAATTCTTTTACTTGCCTTTCCTATATCCAGAGAAATAATTTAACCATATTCCATACATATGCATGCTTTTCAGCTTCAGCATCTAACATGCACTTTGTTTTATTATTGTTCCTAATGAGAATGAATTAAAACCCAGCAGAGACATGACCCAGAACCTTTCACTTCCTCTTAACTGTCAGTTTGACTTTCTGTAACACTGTGATCAACCGAATCCTAAGTGGGAGTTGACACTGGCTCAACTTTCTGCAAATGCAGGTAAAATGGAATGTGAACCGCCTGAAATTCAAAGCTGATGTAACCTGGTTCTGCATCATTACACATAATTGGTATCTTCAGCTTTGTATAGCTGCAATTTCATTTCTTTAATAGCATGGACTTTGATAAGAATCATGTTGTGGACCTTATTTTTTTTGTTGTTTTGGGTGAGGATTTTTCTCCTCTCCCTTCTGGTATCACAACTAACTTTTCACAGAACACAAAGTTCATTTCTGAAAAAATTCCTGTCATTGGTCTTTAATGGCAGGTTACTGGGCTGTGAAATCTCAAATTTTCAATGCTGATTTGGTTATGAGAAGTGCTCCTTATATCCTTTTTAAAGACAGTAAAGATCTCTTCCCTTAAAATACCTTAATACTCAGCACGTGAGAGGAATTGTATCACAAGTCATATCTAACAATGAGATTTTCCCTACTTTCTTCTGATATCAACAGCATTTTGGCAAAACTGCTGCCTTAGGTAGGATTTGCTATTCCTCTGTGAATCAATAAAACTTTTTGCAATAGACTAGAGGATGTGCCTGCTGTGACCTTACTTAGATGAAAGGATTCACATACCACAAATCAACTGGAAGTTGATATTATAAGCCACTGTCATCTGCTGCATGATTTCTTTCATTATTTGACATATATCCTCCGTATTTGCCATTCTGGTCTGGACTTTTCATTATGCATCTTCCAGATGTATGATACGTGTGTTTATGAGTAGTACATATACACGTACACACTACACACGTACATATATACACACACATATATTCACATGCATACATATATAGGCGTGTAATGCCCATATAAGCATAAATATAAAGTGAAACTATAAGAGAGAAAATAAGAAAGACTGTGTATTAGGAAGGCATTTCCCCTAATTTTAAAGATATAGACTGTGGCCATTTATAGCAGTGTGACACTGCGTGCAGAGAACTTCAGTAGCATTTTACTGAATCATAGAATGACTTCACCAAAATAAATTATCTACGGACTTCGTAGAATTTAAGTGGTTCGTTTAGGAAATGTTGAAACAGAAGTTTAGGAAAAAAGCACAGAAATAATTTGCACAGCTAATTAATATCTATGTGTTCAATTCGTAATCTTGGGAAACGTTGCTTACATTTGCTTCTGAAACTTGGCAAGGTAGCATTATTCTGTCTCTTCAGTGTTACTTTTTACTGATGTAATATCAAGGCAATCTATTCAAATTAGATTAATTTCTAAACATATGCATGTCAGTACAGCTTTCCAAAACACACTTCACTCAGACCAAATTTCAATTTTTTCTTTTCCATAATATCTCTGTTTCAAATGTGTCTGAAAGACTTCAAAGAAAACATGACAATATTTGAAACCAAAGCAACAACTATAAAAATTAAAAAAATAAAAATAATATTTATCAAGGGCCCCCCTCACCACCCCCTGTGCCTTCCTGCACCAAAACCAGAAGGTCACTATTGCAGGGGAATAATAAAAAGGCTCTTTAAAGAAAGAATCCCTTTTAAAGGTTATTGGACTAATAAATACCACCAGCACATTCCCCAAACCTGTTCAGCACAGGCAGTGACGCTGGGATGTCCAAAAGGCAAGGCTCACTCTTCTGTTCATACAGAGCCCATCCCTACCTACTTCCCTGTCCCCACACTCTAAAGCGCCTGAAGTGCTTAACTGGGAATGCAGTTTTTCTCAAATTCTCAAGTAGACAATTAGTCCAGTTCAAAGTCTGACTGTATGTGTCCAGATTCAAGATTCAAGCCATGCAGTCAGTTACAGTGTCACTGTCAGTGGTTGTGCTTTAAGGGACGTAGAAATGCTATGTTAACACCAGTCAGAGACGATAAGCTCAGAATGATAGAATAAATTCAGGATCTTTTGCCCTGGCTTTCTAATTTTGAATCTTTAAGGTACATTCAAGGCCTTCTGATCTTCAGGCTCTGCTCTGCAGCCTCAAGGTCAGAAAGATTTTCTAAGGAGTTCTAACCTAAGCAGTTGTCTGCAAGAGGAAATTTTTATATCAAATGCCAAAAAACTTATGACACAGTGAGAATTGCCAACTTACCTTTGAATTATAAGCAGTTTTTGCTTTCACAGTGCTTGCAAATAACTTTCAAGCAATCATTTCTAGTTTTTCTCATCAGATGCTGTTTCTTGTAAAGGTGTGATACATGAATAGAAATTATTTAGCAAAATAATTAAAGGACAAATATTCATCATCTTTAGAGAAAAATAACCTGAGTTCTATTTCAACTTCAAATACATCCATCACTTTTTGAAGTGCTAATTAGACATACAAATCATAATTTATTTTGCAAAACTGTTTACTAAAAACAGCATTAGATATGTGTTTATTAGGCATCCTTATTCAGCACTCGTATTACAAGTATTGTTAGGGTATCAAAACATTTTGAAGACTTGCTATTCTTTAATATACTTCTACATTATTTACCTTTACATTTTGGAAATGTTAGAGTTTCACCAAGTTACGCATGAGGGATGAGAAAGGCTCTCTAGGCTTGCTTAAGACTCATGAATTCACTGTTATTCACCTTCATTAGATGTAGGATGAAAAAAACCACTGAAATTTGTCAATATTTATACATCTAGATTTAGATATTCTGGTATTTCCTGTATGAGAAATTGATTCAAGAGAGAGAAATGAAAGTGTTGACATTTTTTCTGTTGGAAAGTTTTCTGCTGACATTAATTAAGATTTCTTAAACTCATGAACTTTGATAGCATTAAATACTTAATTTTATATTTTCACTCAAGAGGTTTTAGAGTAGGCAAATATGGAGACTGCTTTTACTTCAGTTTTTTGACATCTATCACTAAGAGTAAGATTTCATAAGAAAGAATTGACTTCTTCACTAGCATCTTTTTTTTCAGCAAATACTCATAGTTCTTCAGATGTACTAAGTTTCTAATTATGATTCTCCCTGTAGGCATTTAAATATTCTTCCCTAAATATTCATATTCACGAGTACACTTGTCTTCTGGAAATCCTGTTCATAATGTTTGCCCAAACTAATTTTAGGAGTCTAATTTAATAAGTGATTCAGAATCAAGATTAACTCAAGTGTTCTGAATCCACTTTTCTCTTTCTCTTCAGTGATTATAGGTTTATAGGCATATATATAATAAGGATACATAATAAGCGGACAGCCATCTGTGCAGAACATATACATACCCCTCAATATGATGAAGAACATATTACTGTTATGAGTGCATTAGAGATGTCAGCTCGGATATTGGACAATGCTATTCTAATGTTACAGGCCAAGTTAAGCAATAGATATGTGCTTGTGGACAGTCATTAGGGATGGCTGACTTAGATTATCAGCAGTGCTCACTGCTATTCTGCATAATTTATTCTTCAAAATGTAATGTGAATATATTAGCACCTAGAGAGTTAAGGGTTCTGAGGATCAAAAATCTAGTGAGGAAGTATAATGGGAGTGTTTCACATTTGACAGAATTTTAAAAGATTAAGGTGATGCCAAAATCTTTTAATTAGCAGGTTGTTAGCTGGATAAAGAAATAGAAAAAAACTAAATGTAGTGAGAAAAGGAGTTAGGATTTAACACACAGAAATAAATATGTCATTTTGGTTAACTAGAGCAGGGAGTTAAGGAAATGCAATCTGTGATTGTGAAAGAAGTGCAAAGAACAGCATGCACAAGAGGATGATGGAAAAATTTAAAATTGGTCTATAAAGCTGACAGAGGAAGACGAAATGTATCAGTGCAACAGAGAACTTCTAACATCATTCTAGTGGGAAATGACGCTGAAAGACAAGTAAGCAAAGGTATGGAGAGTTGAGGGGCTTAACGACCTTGCAAACCAAGACACAACAGCAAACACAGAGATAACAGAAATAAACAGAAACATCTAGAATTTTTGAGGATCCATTGCTGAAGACAAAGAAAAGGCTGGTGAACATCTCAGATGTCTGACAATATTAAGTCTCTGACATCAAGGGATAATATTTTGGGCAAAAAAGAAGTTAGGTGGCACAGAACTGAAGGAGGCATACGACAAGATTTGTTCAACAAGCACAGGAAAAGAAATCTGAAAAGAAAGTGCAGAATTCTAGAGAATAATGCATAAAGGAGGGGAGAACTATGAGCATGGAAACTGGCTGTGTTGGTTATGCTAAAGAAGATATGTGTTTTCCCACTTTTGGACTGGCATGTTCATGAATAATTTAGAGAGTAGGAAACTTAACTGAGAATCTGGTCACCAGGGAAAACATGGAACTGAAGACTGTGTAGAAGGTTTGTGCTGCTAAAGTAAATAAAGGATTCCAGGGAGAGTTTAAGAAACATAGGTGTGAATGGAGCAATGGAACAAAAAGTGAAAGAATGGGAGGTGAAGAAATGGGACAATTAACAGGGAAAGATCCAGGTAGTGAGGTGGAGGTGTAAAAAACATTAGTTTTATGGAAAGTGCTACAAGAATAGAAAGGTTTAATGCTATAGGTATTTTTCAAATTAATATTTAATTTTAAAATTAAAAATAATTTTTTTTTACAAATTAATCATTAAGATCAGATATAAGTGGACAGTGATGAGAAAGAAAGACAGAGACAAAGAAGTATGGCAATCTGTCTGAGGAACTGAGGGAGAAGGAGAGTAGAAAAGAGAAATTAAAAATGTAAAAGTATATGTGGAGGTTTTGAATTCATGAAGAAAGGGAAGGCAGAGAGAAGCAAATCACTTTAATAAGGATGAAGTTAAATGTCTAATCCAAATGACCCATGAATCCATTCGCTGAATGGAAAAATGTGTCCACAATGTCTTCATTGAAGCAGGTCATGAATAATCAGTGTACTATCTACATGTTTCCATTAGTAAAGACTGATGTTCTACAGTGTACCAGTGGTGTGGATCATGGATATCTTGAACAAGTAATGGTTGCCAGAAAAGTCATAGTTATCTGAGTAATAGAAATATATGTATAAATGAAATATATCAGTAAAACAGAAATGACTGTGCTTCTTTTCTTTCCTGTATCGGTGCTAATTGTAAGAATCAGTGAAAAACTTAACAGACAGCAAAGGACTTTCAGAGAAACATTCAACTGTGTTTATTTGGAGCCCTGTGCTTTCTCTTGACTGATCCCTAAAATCAGATGGATTGCAAAATAACAGGCAAACACTGGAGGAGTGATTATATTAATCTAGTCACCTCCTCAGAGGATCAGAGCAACCATCAGATTAGGATGATTAATTTAGTGCAGAGAAAGTCACAATCACTGTTTTCAAACAACATCTACAAGATAAAGTGTTAGCATATGCATTAAAAAATGGGACTACTGATTTTACAATATACTCTGCTACAAAGTTCCATGTTTTTCACACCAATTAAGATTTTCTGTATTGAATTCAGAGCACTTGATGGCCTATGGCAATTGCATTTGTTCTCTATCTCTTTAGAATTTTATAATTGTATGGAAATTAGGGGAACTTACAAATAACTCTAATAAGTGGCAAGGTTTGGGTTTTTTTAACTCAAGCTGTATACTTCTAACCAGCAAGGAAATTACTGGGACTTTTTTTTAAGTCTTCTTGGGGAAGCAAATTTAAATCAGGCTAGTTCTGCAGAACTCGCAACCCGTCCTTAGGCTCAGATCAGGAACCAGTGCATGGTCTCACCCTGAGGACATATATGAGACACATATGAATCAGTGTAATTCTGGGAATATCTGTTCAGCCACATTCGCTTCCTACAGCTGAAACATCATCAGAGGAAATTGTCTATATCAAAGGAATTGCAACCAGATCGTAATAGCGGATGATCTACTACTCCCACCTCAGGCCTGCCCCTGAATACCAGATGGACCATAATGTTTAAGAAATCTCCAGTACAGCTGGGCTCCAGTAGCACACTGGGTGTCTTCATAAATGCTCTACACTTGTTTAATCCTTCGTGGAAGGCAAAGTCCGTAGCTCAGTTCAGCTCAAGCAATAACATTTTATTGGCATGACAAAATCTGCCAAAGTATCAATGAAAGAGCCAACACTTTCAAGGGTCTGCACAAGGTAAAATAGAGCTGTATCTAGTGTTCCAGCTCCTTTCTCTAAGTCCTAGAGGGGCGGTAGTTATTTAGACCAGTTTAGTGATAATAATTTGAAAATTACTTCTTCGGGAGAATGTAGCATCACATTCTTCTAAGCTGCCAGATCCCAAATATAGTTCAATGATTCTTTCTCTATGCTTAGCCCAGTATCCTTAATTTTATATTATCTATTAAAACAAAAATATACAAGGATCTTAATTATATAAAGCATTTTCCTCATATCTGTAGAGTATTTATTCATTCAACCGACAAGCAAGGACCATTAAGGAATGAAAATCTGTTATTTATCTTGTTTTTTTCTTGTACATTAGGGCGATAGAGCTACAAGAGTTTGTACTGACCAAAGAACTTGGCCCATGTTTTCTAAATTGTGAAAAAAGGCCTTTCCCTGCATTGTGGATCTCGATCTATCAAAAAAAGCCATAGTTAACAATTATGAGATGTGAAAATATACCTCAGTCTTTTTGCTTGCCATTTTTGTTTATCTTTTGTGACAGAGTATTCAGATATTTTGCCACAACTAAAAAATGTTTCCTAAAAAGAAAAGCAGAAAAAGCTAACCATAATAAAATAACTGTAGTAGTTCATGCTATTAGAAATGTCTTCCCCATAGTTGCCAAAATTATTCATATAAAAGACCAAATTTAAACATGTATGTGGGAAATTTTCTCTGAAATGGAAAAATTAAATTATTTCAGATCTCTCCATCTTTCTTGTAAGTCACCCTTTTGAGACTCCTGGCCATTCTCAGTCCCCAGATCTTTTTCTAACAAGTCAATATCTTCTGTGAACTAGTGAGGTTTTAACAACTCCAACAGGTTCGGAACAAGCTATTCCACCTGTCTCACGGATTATACCTTTGTTAAAGTGTCAGAAGTTACATTCACATTTTTCACCTCTGGTTCATGTCTGGCTGTCTGCCTTCTCTTCCAGCTCTTCCACACTCAGGATTATTTAGTTCATTACTCTTGCCTAAAGTGGAAGAACTTGCACCTGCCTTCAGTGGAGTGAAACCTGTGTGTCACAGTCACTTTGAGTTTGAAATCTGTTCCCCAATCTGCTTACAGCCAGACAGAGCCTGATGCTCTCCACAGATGTCATTATCAAGCTCTTGATTCCATTTTCCAGACTGTTAGTGGAAATACTGTGTTATTCAGGACCTACTGGACCTAAACAGATACATTTGCTACATCCTTCTGTTTTAAGAGTGTGTCCTTGATAATCATGCTCTTAATACAGGCTTCTACTCAGATTTCTATTTCTGTTATCTAATCCATGTTTTCACAGTAACTTTGTAAGTGGTCTTGTACAACAAAGTCTTACCGAAGTCAATATATGTGTGTATATGTAGATACATATGTGTGTGTATATATATATATATATGTATATATTTACTGCTTCTCCTTTATCTACATGGCCTGTTACCCTCTTCTGCAAGGAAAGTAGAGAGGTTTGACATGATTTATACTTGAAAATTTGATTTTGAATGTTGCTTGCTGTGTTTTCATCTAGGCACTTTACCCTCTCCCTGTTTTCTGAAGAATTGAAATAAAGCTGCCTAGGTCTTTAATATCTTGGCCTTTCCTTGTCACAATTTTCAAGGTAAGACTGTATTTTGCCTTTTCTTCCAGTACCTCATTATTTGTCCATGAACTCTCAGAGTGAATTTCATTGATAGTAAAAAAACTGTGTTATGTTTTCATTTGCTCCCCACATCATCACTTGTTTTTAGAGATATTTATAAGTGTGTGAAATTCCCCTGTTGCCTTTCTTTTTTTTTCCTTTTTTTTCTCTCTTCTTTACAGTATATTTATTCCCTGCAGATCGAGTTCTGACTATAGCACTATAAACAAAAATTAGGGCCACTCCTCACTACATCAAAGTTGATCCCAGTTCCACAGGACAAGACCACTGGCAAAGCTAGGATGCATACTTTCAAAATTACTCATATACAGTCTAGAGAGAAATACTTTAATGCTACAGAAATTAAAGAAAAAATTAATAATTGCTATAACCTGTAAAATTGTGCTTTATTAATGGCACTGGCAAATCTTCTATCAAGACTATAAAAACTTTCTGATTCTTACATACTTTTACTTTATAGGTTTGCTAAAATTCAGCTGTTTAAGATTAAATTTGGACAGACCTTCAAGCCTTAAGTTTGTGGGGGGTTTTTTTCTTCATTTTGCCCAAACCAGTCACAGTAGTCCCAATTCTAAACTCAGAAAGTAAAATTTATTTAGTCATGTGAAAATATTCTAGTAACTTTTTCTTTCAGTCTTGAAATTTAGACAGCTGTATTTTTATGATCTCATATATATATTTTGCCATTCATCTGAAAATATCTCCTATTTACAAGTTGGTATTGTAGCATTATCATATACTCAGTAGAAATTTCTTTGGGTTTTGGTTTTCCATTGATCATTTCAAATATTTCTTCTTCACTGGAATATGCACAGCACCTTAAGGACCAGTCTTTCAATCCCTGTAGGTGGCTGGTCGTGTCCTGTTGCACCTCTAACAAGTGCTCATCTGACTTGATAATCCTTTAATATCAGAGAGACGTTAGAAAAGGACCTCTTTATTCAAGACTTCAAATAGAAAGCAGTTTTTTTCTTGCATTTTTGTTGAAAATTTGAGTTAGTGCTGGGTACTGAAACCATTTTTGTATAACAATTCATTTGAATTGCTGTACCTTTTCTATGTACCTATACAGTGGCTCCTTAACTTATTTTCTGTTTAATCATACTTAAAGAATTTTATACATATTCCTTTTGGATAACATCACATTTTCAAATCACCTATCATACTGAAGACATCTTCTTTGGGATGAGAAGACCCACAATTAATAGAAGTGTTATATTTCACTGCATCTATTCAATGACCATGAAAGAAGTCAAGGAGGTTTAATTTAGACATAAAAAACCATAGCTCAGATATCTGCAACTAGGTGTCTCACTCCCTGAGGGTCTGGCTATGAAAAAAAAAAAAGAAGAACATATTTTAATCTGATGGAGAAAGGCATATGAAAATGAGATAGTAAAAATATTTATTTGGTCTATTTAACATAAATTAAAATTTCCCTTACAAGTGGCAGGCCTTACTCCCATGAAAAAAGCTTCACTTATGTAGAGGTCAGAGAAGGAACCAGTATCAAACAGCTTTAATGATGAGACCCTTATTTTTCTGAATGCGCCACAGATTGGAGGGGTTTTGTTAGATTTCTAATAAAGCCATCATATTTATTATTAAAATTTTAAAGGCATGGTAAGGTTAGGCAATGCTTTGAAGGAGCATTAATAGTTGGGAATTCTTTGCCAGCACTTCAGAATGCTTTCAACCCAACTATCACATTTCATGCAGCCAAATGTGTTAGTGATAAAATATAGTCAGGACCCAAATGAATAAATGAATAATTGCTTTTGCAGAATAAAAGTAGTTTCTGACTCTGCAGACGTTGGCTTTGATAAATACAGCTGCCACCTAGGATAAAGCTGATATTGCCTTTCAATGTGTGGCCTTATTAAATAGAAATCTTGCTATAGGTCTACTTATAGCACGTGGGACATATTTGATTAGTTGCCAGAATCACTCAGGGTGCATTGTTTTCCTTTTCTTTAGAGGTGTGGGTTGGAAGCTATTTTTTCACAATGACCTACTGATTTCAAATCACTGTTTGACATATTGTTCATTAGCATTTCATATCTACATTGATAAGGGAGATAAATACCTCCCTGGGTTAGTAATTGCCTATGGAGTTTAATGCCTTCAGATGAAAGAATCCAATACACTACTGACTGAGCAGATTAGAAACTCTTTTAAGGATTTGGGATTAGTAGGGCTCCATAAATGATCTGAACCTAAGGTTAGCTCTACAAAGGGGCTTCATGCTAGTCTTTGCAATGTAAGTCTCTGGGTTTCTGATACTGAAGGTGGCATCCAGACTCTGCATTAGATGCTTTTGTGTGACACCTGAAGAAAGTTGGCACCTTACATTAGAAATCCTAAGAACCAGAACAGTGAGGAGTTCACTAAGAGCTCCTGAAAGCTGGCAAGTGCAAAAGGATGGAAATGAGTGCTTGGTTGCGCTACTCAAGGCAAAGGAGAACCTTCCTTCATAACTCTGTTGACCATAGCCCAAAACCTTCCCAAGCGGAGTTCTTCCTCATTACTTTTACAATTGGGAAAGTAGGATATGACTGCTACTTTTGTACAATTGACAACTGAATAGCACCAACAAATACCCTGAACATGGGAGGCCTGAATTTGATATCTACCTCTGCCTATGAATTTCCAAATATGCTTCTCCCATCTTCCTGAAAAGTGTTCTAGTTCCCAAGCCATTGGCCTCAAATGGTTTATGAAGGCATCACATTCCATGTACTGTGTCCTCCTCGTACAGAGCAGAAAGCACTGCAGAAGAAAAGCAAGCCACAGGAGTGGCCAGTGCACATCTCACAGGACTGAGGCAGTTGGATAATAGCTGAGTTATGACTACCTGCCACAGTATGTGAAACAACCAGCAAATCTGGCAAACCCAGTAAATGTTTGCGTGTTATGGGAGAAGGTTTCAAGGACATCAGCTACCACAATAGTTCTCCCAACAAAAGAGAGTGCTATCTCTTGTTTAGCAAAGAGATAGCCAACTAGTCTGCTGAGCTATTTATATACCTGTTTTCCACCTTTTTCACTCCCTTCAATACCATACTGTTTCATTAAGCCAGTTGATTCATCATTTGAGAGTGGAAAAGTACAGCTCACTGAGCACCCAGGCAGTTTAATTTAATTTTCTCAGGTTTTTAGATGGGGGCTCAATTTGATGTGACCCCTAGAAATTGAACCCAGCCCTTGCTGTTGCTAATCAAATCCTGGCAGTCTGTTACATCAGCAAGAAGTATTTCAAATTGTAGTAGCATTACTTTGTAGAAAAGTTTATTTTGTTAGACCTGACGTGATAAGGAACCTTCTCTTTATCCACTTCAGCAGATAGAAAATTTGGTATTGAATATAGACAGCTATGTAGTGAGGAACGAAAAATGAGTCTACTTCCTTATTTACTTATAACATAGTAATTTCAATATAAGGACAAAAGATGGAACATCTGACTTTCAGGCATTAGGGTTTTGTCTGCATTTTCTCATTTTTTTTTGTTTTATTTGTTTATTTAATGCTGTTTTGTGCCTGAAAAATTAGAATTATTATTTTTCTCTTATCCAGGTATGGTTATCAATTTCTGTGTGGAAGAGCCTTCATCTTCCTTTCCATCATTCAGATAGAAAGGTGATGAGTTATCCCTTATGACTTTGTTTCAGCATTCTGCTAAATTCATCAGGATATGTATAATTTTGACTGCAACAAATCCAATGTCCAGACTTTATAGGAAAGTAAGATTCAGTTATCTAGTGAGGCAGAACTTGTGATGAAAATAAATACAAGTTGATACACAATTAAAGAGCTATACACTTCAAACAGGGGTCAAATTTACTTTTGAATACATATATTTAACCTGTGGAATTGATATTTCTCAAAGTCAGACATTATTTATGTCATAGATGATAGTTTAATGTATAAGATTTTTTTTGAATATTATTTATTTATTTTAATGATGTAAAATGTGTAGCTTTGTGAATAAAGTCAATATAACATTCATTAGTCTTCAAGCAGAAGTCTGGGAAAGTAAAAATTTTGCAGTGCCTTTCCAAATGGTTTTCTGTTCTTTCACCTTTTCTCAACTGGCAAAATGCACTTTAAGGGTTTCATTTTTCTCTGAACTATGAATCTGCTGCCCAAGGCAAGAACGAACAAATGTATGGTCAAATCCAGTACAGCAAGTCTTATTTTCTTTGATAATGGCAACTTTGATCTGCCCAAGAAACCTATTCGGGGAAATGTTCCGTGAGATTCCCACTGGTGCTTAAATTGATTAAACAAAAAACAGAAACATAAAAATGTTTCGCACTGTCAAGATGCTTAAGATGAGCCGGCAATGTGCGCTTGCAGCCCAGAAGGCCGAGCATATCCTGGTCTGCGCAAAAGAAGTGTGGCCAGCAGGTCAAAGGAAGGTGATTCTACCCCTCTGCTCTGTTCTCACTAGACCCCCATCTGGAGTTCTGCATCCAGTTCTGGTGTTCTCGGCACAAGAAGGACACAGATTTGTTTGAGCCAGTCCAGAGGAGGGCCACAAAAGTGGCAGCACCTCTCCTATGAACACAGGCAAAGACTTGGGATCTCTAAGCCTGGATAAGAAAGGTTCCAGGGAGACCTTATAGTAGCATTTCAATACCTAAAAAGACCTACAAGGGAGCTAGAGAGGGACTTTTGATAAGAGCCTGGACAAGGGGGATTCAGCTTTAAACTCTTTCAGTTTAAAGCAGTACACTCTTTTCATATATTTGCTCCTCTCACAACAGTTTTTGATATTGTAGTAACTCAAAATTAAATGCAAACAGTACAAATATTTTGATCTACTAAGAAAATATGGTTACCTTGATAAATTACTATGTGTTAGAAAAAACTTTCGTTTATTAACAAATTAGCAATGAAAATACAGAATATGTTACCTTGCAAGCACATTTGAAAGGGATCATTTCCTAAGACTACTAGACTTATATATAACATTAGTGAGAGACTTCTCTGACATTGAATCCTGATTTTAATTTTTAAAAAATGTGGTTTGGTGTATTGTTTTTAAAAATGTCAACAAGGGGGAAAATATCAGCAAAAAAACCCCCTTTATTGTTCCTATAATTTTATCTTTTTTTGATGACCAAAGACCATCTTTATGAGATCCATTAGCATCGAAGGCATTCTGCATACCTTTCAGAATTACACAGCTGAAGCCTGTAAGAACAGAATTTTAAGTTCTGAATGAAAAAAACATTCATGAATAACTATGTTTTCATTGTTTCTAATATTAAATAGAAAAAAAAAATGGCAAATTCGTTTTGGATTAAAAAAAAAATTCTGTTAAACCAAAAGAAAAATGTCAATAGTAAGCAATATATTTGTTTATCTAAAATAGATAATTTTGAGCTTTTAGGCTATATGGGGTTTTTTTCTCAACTGGTAAACAAAAGATAAAGTAAATTAATTGCATTTTTGAACTGAAAAATTAAAGCTATTTCAGAATGCCTTAAATTAGTTTTCAGGAAGATCTTTAAAAAGCCTCCAGTGAAACAATTTTGCAACTGACAAGAAATTATTAAATATTTCAACTCCAAAAGAAGGGGAAAAAAAGAAGTATACTTACAACCGCAGTCTGGAATGAAAGTCTAATTTTTTAGTTGTTATTCTAAAAATGATCACACATCACCTCTTCAAAAGATTAGTGCTTTACTAATTTCTGATAGAATTCTTGTGCTGACTCTATTCAGCAACATAGAAATAGCGGTGCGTGTCATCCGAGATGATGTGAAATGCTTGATGATGAGCTGTGGATTTTCCTCTGTATTTGTTTAATATATAATGGTTTGCTACCTGTTTACACACTGCATATGCACTACAACTGCCTCTCTTGAATTGATTCCCGATTGAGAAACTAAAGGTAGATCTAGACTGTATGTGCAGCCAACTGTAGCTACAGGACTGTTCCCATAATTAACGCCCCCAGATGAGGCTACCTTGCCTGAGATTTCAAAAACCTCCACAGAGTCCAAGCGTGATTTGATTGCCAAGATGAGCCAGGCTGCATGTCTTGGTGCTTTAGGTGGATTACTGGATTTATGGGACCAGTTTAGATTAAATTGCCTGTGCGTAATCTCTGTTGTGCCTTAACAGACACAGGCTAACATCTCTGTTTCCAACAGTGCAAACTAAGGGGCACATTCAAAAAAAACAGATGCCAGTCCACTGGGAAGTGGCCTGCATTGGAAATGGTCACAAACACACACACACATGCACACATGACTGCAACTGTCATTTCCCAGCTGAAACTGATAGCTTGTTGTGTGAGTGTTTCTCTCCTACATTGCACTCCTGGTGGTGCCTGTGTTTGATATCCTTCCAGCAAGGCAGAAGGTGAGAGACATTCACATCGGCAGGCTTCAGTGCTCACTGTAGTCTGGTGGTATCCAGTTATTTGCAGCTTCCTCTGCCTTTCCTCACTTCTAGTTCAATGGTTAGCAACTGAGCTTATAACTTCTCTCATTTGAGAACAAACCATCTCACTTTACACTGCTGTGGATCATGGGAGAAGCCTCAAACCAAACCTCACCAAGGGACATGGTGACTTTCTTTCTCCGGTGACAGGAGAGGACTCAATGGCGAAGATCCCAGATAAACACGTCAGCTGTTTGCCTTAGTTGGATGCTATGACAGATCTGTAACAAATCTTCAGCTTGTGCTGAGAATTCCTAGTATCTTTTTAGAAGGAGAACAGGTTTCTGCTGCAGAAAAATTGCATGTCTCTTTTTTTCTGCTGCAGTTTTAAAACCTCATGTCTACTTTGTAAATAAATTCTGACAAGACGGTATCTGCTACCATTTTGTGTTTCAGTCAGAAAACTGGTCTCACACATTAATCACATGTGTAGAACGTTACACATTTATTCATTCATTTTTTGTATTGTATTTTTTCCTGATCACCTGGAAAATATATTAAAGCCATTCTATGACACCATAGTGATGTATATAGTTTGTGCAACTTCATTTTTCAATCAGTGACAATTAAGACTAGAACTCTGGTTCTGTTTAAAATGCATAGGAATTGTGAACACCTTGTTTCTAGGCTGATGCTGCACTTTAGTGTCATGCAACATGTATTCAACAAAGTGTTGTAGTTCTCAGATCAAATTATCTGGCTGAGATTGGAGCTCAATTGCCCTTGTATCAAAAGACAAACATAGCACTATTTTTCACACCTCTCTAAAAGAGATTTTATGCGAATAGCAAATCAGCTGCACAAAGACAATGGGCAACAGAATTTATTAGAAATTTTTAATCCAGAAATTAATTACAGCTCGAACCTTATAATGTTGAGAAACAATTACTAGTGCCATAAAGGAATGAAAAAATAGTTTAACTTGCACTGGTAGAATGAATTTTATGTTCTGAATTCCTTTATTTCTTTATGAAATTTCAGTACACCATTTTCAGCTAATAGAGTAGCCCAGCATGTATCAGCACAGGGATGCATATACTAAAAGATAGCACTCATAGATGATCAGTAATTTGATGCTAATCCTTTTGCAATCCCAAAACTGTCCTGATGCTTACACTTTTTAAATGTCTCTATTTGCTAGAAAGATCTAGAACAGTGTCTTCAGTTTTGTTTTATATTTGTTTTTTTATATAAACTTATTTGTGAAATAGCATCATGATATTGGACTGATGATTGCTCTAAAATATATATTCCACAACTTGTGGACTTAAATGCTACTAGAATTACATTTTAAAAAATGCTTGGGGTTTATTACACAGAGAGGACTCTGTTCTTTTCTTTCACTGACTGAAAGTAGAAAATGTTCAGTTAGTATCAGAGAACAGTAACAAATAATGATTTATTAATTTGAAAATCAAAGTTATTTTAAAGAAAAAGCTCATGTCAAATTAGTCCAAATTTTCAAAGCTCCACTGACTGCAAGAATCTTGCCAGACCTCTACTAGCTATGACTCCTGCAGGAAATACACATTTTTTTAAATGGATGCAGTACAAGGATGCATCACAGGGCAATATTTTACTTAACTTTCCTCCCAGTTTTGAGAATGACATTAATGTGATTCAAGCTTGTATTAAACTGAGCTATCAGATGGCTTCTTGTATTGACTTCTTAAAGGCTAAATCTGGTGGGACATGGCACTGCTTCAAACCATTCTTGCCTAAGTGTAACGTTTTGGATCCGACCTTTCTGCCGAATGCTCAAACCTTACAGTTTGCAGTCTCTCCTCCCCCCACCCCCTCTGTGAACACAAGGGAAAGGGAGAAGGGAAAAGCTACTGAAACGCCGAAATGAGCAGACCAAAGCTGTACAAAAATATACACATGTATTTACACTTATATACAATTAGAATATTATGTACACAGGAGAAGGGACCCTGAACACCTCCCCCTGCCCCGAAGGGAAAAGGGAGAGGGGAAAAAAAACCCAAAACAGATATACACAATAAAAACCCAGGAGTAACCAATAAAAAAAACTAACAAGAGAAAATCTTACTACTCTCCTCGAGATAGCAGAACTGCACCAAGCGACCACCGGCACTCTCCGCTTCCCAAGGTCCACAAGGCCTCACTGGGCCTCACTCCTCCACACGAGCAGAGCCGATAGCAGAGAACCTGCTCCCGGGTCTACCGGAAAGGAAAGAGAGCAAGAGGCTTCTCCCCCTTCTTATTTATACCCTGGTTTACGTAGAAAATCATATGGAATCCTGGGAGGATGACTACTTCCTCAGTTACAACCTGGTTACCAAGGAGGGTCTAAAATCAAAACCACTACACTAAGTATTATCCGCTTGGCTCTTTGACATTGGTTGGCCTTGACATTTTCATCAGGCTTCGGTAAGAAGTCTTTCAGAGTATAGTTTGTATTTCTACAAAGACGATTTCTTAGAATATAATACAAATTAATTACTTTGTCTTTCACACATTCTGAAGCTGTTTTGTGGAGCAGTTTTCTTGGTATAAAAGAAACACAGGAAGGAACAGGAAACTCCACTTGGATTGCCAGTAAAGACTCAATATGTTTTCTTGATCCTTCAGGGAATTGACAAGATTAGTTAAGCAGAACGGATTGGTCAGACCAACCAATCATCTTCTCAGTATCCACATTGTTTCTGACAGTAGCCACTAGTAGATGCTCAGGAAAGAATATTCAAATATTACAGGGATTATAGTGAATGTCCTCCAGAATATTAGGCCAGAAAATCACCACTTAGAAATTTCTTTAGCTAGAGGGGAGATATTCTTCACCTCATGAAAACATATTATGACCTGCCTCTGAGGCAGGGTAAATGAGGTTCCTATTAATAAATCCCTCGGGATGAGTTAGAGTGAGCCAACACTGAATGACTGCGGTATATAAGAGGCAGATTTATTTTAAAATATTTAATTGCAGCAATACCAATATTTAATTGATTCTTTGCTGTAGAAGTATAAAAATATCACAAAGAAATTTTATAGGAAAAAGAGAGAAGAGTATTCTACAAGAGTAGATGGTGGAAAGATGTCACCACCCATGGATCCAGTGATGAAACTTGATTGTTGGAATTTTGAAGTCAGTGGTAGGTCGCAGTCTTGATCCATTGAGGGTGGGGGCCCATGAAACAAGGAGTTTGTTTGGTCATATACCTACCAGTTAATATGTAAATGCCTAGATTCCTCCCCAAGGAGGGAATTCTTATGTCTGATATAACTCTATGAGGTATGCACAGTTTTCTGGTGGAGAGTTCCCCAAAAGATTTGGAGGGGTTCTTCGGGGTCCTTGGTGGTCCATAGCTCCCTCTAGGGACATGACCACTGTTTGACCGTGCTTCTTGTGACTGCACACCTGTGTCTTAAGGTGAAAAGGGAGAAGTTGGCATCGAAAAGCATTACTCCACCTCCATAGGATCTGCTTCTCACTGGTGGTTCCTCTTAGTTGGTTTGAAACAGCTTGTTTAAGACATCATGTTCCCAAATGTCCTGGATGTAATCAACCAACAAGCAACCTAGACAAGGGTTTAGGTTGCCACACATAATTATGTTTTTTGAGGACCGTGGTTTTGAACACATAAAAGGCTTTTGTATCCACACATCCTATGGCAAGAAATTTCTAAGTTGAAGTGCATTGTGTGTGAAGGATGAGGTATAACATCTTGTTTATTTTAGACCTGGTCACCCTACTTTGTCTGCAAGGTCAGTCATCACTGCAAACATCTCTATGATATATTTTTTCTAGTTCCCTAGGATGGGTAGTCTGCATCTATTTGATTCTTTCTCTTAAGGAAACTACTGTGTGAATTTGATTTCTTTAGTCACCTTCCATTGATCCCTCTTCATTTCTTCCATATTCCTCAGTTATAGGGAAACAGAACTACACAGTGTGTAGGATATGGGGAAATTATGGGTTTATGCAATTAGATTAAATAATAAATTTAGATTAAAAATTAAATATTTTATGCTTTGTTCCTTACTCCTTTTCCAGTAGTTCCTAACAATTTTCTTCTTCTCACTGCTTCTGAACATTGAGCTAGCATTTTTATAGAACAGACTAGTTCTGAAGTTCAGGAGTATGCAGAATTTATGACTGTTTATTCCCATGTTCATTAACTTAAACCTGTTTATACTGAATTTTATTTGCTGTTTCCTGCTTACCCTCTAATACTTCTATGCTGATATCAATGATGCTTCCTTGTTGAGTCTAGTAACTTGACTTAGCTGTGCAAGGTAGTGATGCACTTACTAAAGAGAATGATAGCCTAAAATGAAGACTGCTATAAAATACAGTTGACATCTCAGAAACATGTCTGATTTTATTAAATAAACATAGACAATATATACACACATCTGACCTGTTGATTATTTTGCTACTTCCTGCTTCTATGTCTTTTAAATGTCCAGAAATGTCACAAGTACAAAATAAAGATGTAAAAATGATGTTTCATGTTTCAAATGGATATAAGACTGGGAAATAGGTATACTTCATAACACTGCCAGTCTTGGACATTTATTCCACAGTTTCACAGATTTACTAAGAATTTACATCCAAGTTAATTTTTCCTGTGTGTGATATCTCATTTCTGTGGCTCAGAGCTTATGTGTAAAGATTATCAAATGTCAAATGCAAATGTAAAGTGGATCCACGCTGTACAAAATAGTCCCTTACTGATATTGAGCTGACTATTCCCTTTAAATGTTAATGAAACTGTTGTAATTACTGAAATACCAAAACAGCCTAAGAGCTGGAGATCACAGCTGTAGCCCATTACTCATAAATTACTGGCACAGGCACTATCTCGGCAGAAAGAGTTGTACAAGAACTTGTTCATCATGCTTCCTTTTTAAGGATGGAGACTAACTACAAAGAACACAGCCAGAAAAGTGAGGGACTTTTTTCTACTAAGGAAGTATAAATCTTATCCCCAACCAGGCTCCCTATCTTTCTGTCCGTGTGTCCTCCTCCCTCATTTATTTTTTTTTCAGAAAGACATAGAATCCAGATTATATCCTAAAAACTATTGAACACACAGTAAAATCAGTAAAACAGAGTAAGCCTCTCTGGAATTTTTTCTTAAATAAAGATCCACTTATCACATTTGAATCTGAAATTTATAATTATGCTTGCTTTTTCTCTGTTTTTCCTTTTTTATTTCTCATAAAACTGACTATATACAAAAGTAGACAGGCAGGATGGAAGGAAAGTGAATTAAGTACTGGGGAGAAGGGCATCACTGTCGCATTTTTTGTGGGATGATTTTTCAGCCAGCAAGCCTGTGGCACAGATGCAGTGAAAAGGAAAATAGAGTACTTGAATGGGAAAGTAACCTCAAGACAAAAAATGTCTAAGGGCTATGCAAGCATAACTAGGCAGTAAAGAACCAGTGATATCTACACTAAAGAAGGCTAGTGACACCTTGATTCTTTGATCTGTGAACTGTGTGACAGGCTTGCAAAAGGATAGTTTATTATCTGGGAGGTGAATAGCAAAGTCCTGCAGTGTTTCACAGGGTTAATATGTATAAAAGAGCCATTTAGGAATAGAGCGTGGGAGGAGTTTCCTTCAGCATGCAAGGAAGTCGTACGTGCGTCTGTGCCTATATGTGTGTCTATGCGTGTGTGCTTGTGTGGAGCACTGCGCAGTACCCAGCTGGTCACATCAGCTGCAGCTGGGAAGATGCGCACCGAAGCTGACCATGGAATTGCCAAATATTTTTTGATACACCTTCTGATGACATTTAAGGTGGCCCAAACCCGATCGGGACTTTGCTCTTATTTTTGCGGAGAATCGCTATCGTTACACTCCATTTAAATTCAGGAATAAGCATCTCATGATGCCATGCTCCACTGCATCGGAACTGTATGAGCAAGGCGGTCTTCCACAGAGAGGGAGAGACAGAGAGAAGGAGAGACTTACTAGGCTGAGAAGAAAAAGACACTATCTGGTTTTGATGTCTGTGGGTTGATTTTTTTTTTTTTTTTAAGAAATCGGCAGCTGGAAGGTATTGGGGGGATATTTTTGTAAGCCTTGTCTCAACAGCAATAAATTTATCTGTATCAACAACAGAGCCTGATAATTCTGCTCTTGTTCTTACAGGGATCTGTTGTTTCACGGATGACATAGGAATTTCCAAAGAGCAACAATCTTCTATGTTACCTGACATTATATGAGCTTAGTCATCCAAGGCAGATAACTCATCTTTGAAAGAAGCTTGCATCTCACCTAAGCTTATTTAAGTGGGCAGCCTTTCTTCAGGTGCACACACTTGATTTCTTTTCTTTTAGTCATTTCTGAAAATATGTTTGGCATGCAATGTACTATTGATATGTGGTTACTTTTTGTGGTTTTGGTTTGTTTGGGTTTTTTTAAGAGGTCTCTTTTTGTTGCACACAAGTAAATGTGAAACTGCAAAGCAGTAATTATTGATTTTGGGATAGCAAAGTCCTTTGAAAGCATATTAGTATGTCATGAATACAGAGAGACTACTTGCATTTTTTCATCGTCATTGCTCCACATCCATGTAACCGTAGAACAGTCAAAAGCCAGTCATAGTATTTGGAAATAAAAGTGGCAAGAATGTTGCTCGATAAATGAATATTAGCATGACAAAACATTAAGGACTTTGGGTTTTTAAAATATATATTATTTCTGAGGCAAAAAAAATAAGAGTTCATCATTTTGAACTGTTACAACTGGATACAAATATGTTTTGTAAAGAAAAATACATTTACAATGGAAATTGGGGAAAAAAGATCTTATCCTTTAGGTGTATGAAAATAAAACTATGAAATACTCCAACTTAAATTATTGAAACTAGTTTAGTGATTAAAAACTGAAATGAGAAAAAAATTAGAACAACAACTTTGCTTGCCTGATATGGTAATTGGGTAATAAGATATATTTTACTGCAAATCAATTTCCTCATTCCACTTTAGAAGTACAATATAGCTCTGGCAAAGTAGCATCTTTACAGTCCTATGGATTGACATCACAAAGCCCTAGTCTTCTTTTGAAATCTATGGAACTGCGATAAATCTTCATGACTCTGTATTCTGAAAGAAAAAAGGATTAAAGAAAGATTTTCAAGAGTGGTATATTACCTCCTGTACACTATTTGGAGATGAGAGGGTTGCATTATGGTGGACTAGCAGTTATCAGTTTTTCATGGGATTAACAATTAAATAGAATTTATAGTAGCAGGAAAATAGTGTTATGGTATAAAGATTTAAACAATGAAAACTTTTTAAACCACTAGGGCTTAAATATAGAATTTTAGGCTACGAGTATAAAATGTATGTATAGAAAATCTTCCTTTAGGATATACGTTTTCCTAATTGTATTCTTTATCATCAACAGAGAGAACAATAGAAAAATGACCATCCTACTAGAACTATTTTTGTTTCTTGATGAATAATGTCAAATAAGTTATAAAAGACAGTAAATGTCATGCACAAATGCAGACTGTGGTTTATGTGGCTTGAGTTACCATTCTCTAAGAAGGGGGTCTGTGATTAGTACTGCTTTCCTTATAGCTCCAGCAATCTTTATTTGGAATCTCACCTAGTAAATTTTTGAAAAGTCGTCTTTGGGAACAACAGAAGAAAGTAAGACCCAGACAGGGACAGAGGCTACTTGATGCAAAACAGTAAGTGTGCTTTGGGTAGCAAGGACTGGTGGACAAAAATCTGTGTGGTTTCTTTGATAAAAATGGGCAGGTCAGGGGTTCTCGCTTGCTTGGTTTTCAAGTTGCCTGGGAAATATTTTGCGCATGCAGGCTTTTGGGAAAATTCTACAAGGTGATAGAAACTACATGACTTTGAGTATGTGAATGTTGATTCCTATCGTGTCAGCTGGCAATGAGTTGCCCCACTCATTTGATTTCCAAGGTGCAGTTCAGCAATTTATGAGGGGTTTTGTGTTCTTGGACCTCTAGGCTGAACACAATTTTCTGTCTCCAGGTTACTGAAAGAAAAAATTCACAATGAGGAAATATGCTCATCATCACCATAAATATTTTAAATCTAGCCTTTCTTCATATTCTAATCTTGTTTACCTTTGTAAAAGGCTTTGTTTAATGTGTTCTTAGGGCAAAAATTTAATCAAATGCTCTGATTAAACTACTGAAGTAGGAGGTTTTTATTTTGTTTTGTTTTTCTTTGTTTTGTTGCAGCTTTTTTTCCAGAATTCATAATTTAACCTAATTCTTCTCATTTGGCACAGTAAGTGGATGTCAGCATCTATCAACCTCCATTATTTATTAGTGTATCCAAGACTAAAATTTCAAGCAGATACAATGAATTGTTCACAATAACCCCAAATCTTTTTCCATAGCAGAATACACTAGCTCTGTTATCTAGGGATACTTTTTACCTTCAAAAGTAGGCTAAAGTTAATCTGAGTTTAAGTATGACAGGACTAGATAAAACCACATCAAAGCTGTATGACAAATTCCTTTTATAAAATCATTGAAAGTTAACATGAATTTTTATGAGGTTCTATTGCTCCCACAGAAAAATAAACTAACAAATATGAAGAAGAATTTAATTACCACATGTAAATATGTATGGAGGTATAATGATTACAATGCATTGATTATACTGCGTTTAATTTAATAGTTTATTATTAATGTTCCTTATAAAGAAACTTGAAAATTAAAGTACATGGCACTAACACAGAAGATTCAACTATAACAATTTTAAGATATTTTAACTAGTTCTATAAACTTGCTGCCTCTTTCAGATACAGGCTTGCAAATAGAGGGTCCTGTAGCAAATCATCCTTTCACATAAGGCTATGCTTCACTGTTGTTTTCCTTCCTAAACTGGTGACAACAGCCTAAGAAAAAAGAGATTTACAGGGATTTCAAAGGATTCCAAACAGGCATGAAGAAAATGTCTGAAGAGACTTCAAGGTCTCTGTCAGGCCATGGAAATGAAAAGATATTCCTTGATCTAAAAGTAAAGCCCAAACCATCTTCATACACTCAGTATTAAGCTCTGGTTCTTTACTATGCTTGTGAACTATTCACACATAACAGAAGGCTGAGGTTTTTATCCAGAGAGTCAATTTGTTCCAGTCCACATCTTTATTTCAGCCAAAGAAACCTATTAATAGCTCAAACAGCAACTTTTCCAGTTGAAAACACATGTAACATTTTAGTAATCTAGATTTATGTCAGATAGGTCATGAACCTTTATTGTATTCCTGTGGTAAATAACATAAACAAGCAGAAAAGCTGTTGACCACTTGTAGTGAACTGGCTCCCCTATTTCAGTTTCAAGACAGTTTAAATGAAGCAAAAAGAAAAAGCTTGCATAGAGCTGTAGAAGCTACAATAGATTGATTTTTAACACTGCTTTTGTTACCTCGTGGAATTTCTACAACATTAGAGCCAAACATAATTCCAGTTGTTTCCTTCTGTTTTAAGGAGAAATTATACACTTACCACAAAATATCTTGCACATATCCAAATTCTAAACAATTAACTGGGAAAACACTTTGGTTAAGTGACAAAATAAATATTTTTCCACTTCTATTTGTTGTTCATTTGTTTGCTGTAGGATTTTGCTATCCTCCAGCTCACTGAGTGGGCAGTTTATATAGAGCATTCTTGAACAGATTGCACTTCTCAAAGGATTATCCGTTTCATACCTGAAAGTACTATACAAAGGCTTATAATTAAGAGCACAATTTGTGAAGCTAGGCCAGCAAAAAGCTTTTAAATCCCTGGCAGCTGCAAGCTTGTGTCTCATACTTCCTTCAGTAGTGTGGGCAATATTTCCAATCCAACTTTCCTTCTTGGACTTTCTTATATTATTTGAGAGCTATCTCAGGTGTCTAGATCTTGCTTTGCAGTACAGTTGCTCAGGACATATCTATATTGCAATCAGAAAATTGACACCTCCGTACATAAGCACACCTGTCGTAGCATTTCTGTAGCTGACTCAAATGCCATGAGAAATGCTGCAACATTTCAGAAGTGATTGTGCTTGTTCTTTTGAGACACCTGGTATTTAAAAGATCGGCCCCACCTTTTTTACCTACTATTTATATTTGATTTAGAATTGCTGAATTTATGCAGGTTTTGAACAAACATGTGTAGTCGCATATTTGCACTTTCATTATGGCTTTAACCCGAGTTAAACAATCCATAGAAATATGCACCTCCAACTGTCGGTTCATCCCATCCTGAAATATAGGAGACAAAGTCTGAAACACCATCTGCAAGGGCTTTTTTCCTCCAGTGACTGTAAGGTGAAGATGATTAGCATAGATGATTAGCTTAGACCAGCTGTCTTGCTTCCAGTTGGATAAAGTTAGAGAAGGTGAATTTCATCCTGAATGATTAATTTATTTCTTTGCTGAACTGAGTCTTGAAGGTGATAAAGCTATTTAGAAAAACTCTGATTTCCAGTGGACAGATGGGGATAGTTTTGCTTTCATCACCAGTGTCCTCAACTCCTCGCCACCTCAAGCAGAGCCAGGACTTGCGTTCATGCATCCCACACCAAAAAAAAAAAAAAAAAAAACAAAGAAAACATTTCTTACATCTGGATCACACACTTATTTGTGCTTTTACAAAGAAAAAGGATTGAGTAACCTTAAGAGGACAACGGGTATTGCCTCTGTTTACAAATGCACAGAGATATGCTAGAGCAAAGTGAATGTAAAACCACAGTCTCAAAAATGCTTTTTTTTTGGTGTTCCCTTAAGTGTTGCAGCAGTGAATATACTGTTTGTTGTGAATCCCAGTCAATGAGTTTGGCTCTCCTCCATTTAATACTGAGGAAACTTTAGAACCTCAAGTCACCACAGTACTGAGCAACACAATTTCACACACCTTTTCTGAACTCAAGCCCTGCAGCATTCACACCTTTCCCCTGAATTGCTGCTGATGTGGGATTGGATCCATCCTTGGCACACTTGTTTTACTATACTTCAAGAATGAGGATACTAAGTCATCACTGCTACTAGTTTTACATTATTTAAATGAAGATCCAGACACTGATTTCCTCTTGGCAGCAAAATCCTTTGGAAGAGCCTTCTGGATCCTGAAGCAGTTCCTCCAAGTTCTCCAACAACTGCATGTGAGTATTCCCCACCATCCTCCCACCTTTCAATGTAAGTTCTTTGGACTGCAGGATGACTTTTAAGGAGGAACAGTTGGCACCCAGGCAGAAAGGCATCAAGTGCAGATGCAGAGTGCAGAAAGACATCAAGGTTGTACAAAGAAATGTATTTGTCTGATCATATGCCACCACCCCAAAGTACATATATACATGATCCAAAAACTGAATAAAAATTTGATACATCAGCTGATTTTGTTGTAGAGTTAGCTTTTTCTTTTTCCATTTTCTTTCCCCCATCCCTCCCCTCTGGGATACGGTTTCTGGTATAGGAGGGCATATCTTTTATTCTCTTCAATCAGAGAGAAATTTAAAATGAGAAATTTGGAGAGAAATTTAAAAAAAAAAATGAGAATTTTGGAGCTTTTCTGGTGTGAGATTTCATTTTGTGCATTCCCCTATTAAAAAAATCTGTTTATTTTTATTGTGAAAAACATTACTCTGCCTTAGTAAGTCACCCCCAGTTCTAAAAATTATTTTTCACTATTTGCAAAAGCCATTTTAAAAAGTTACTTGTAATTAGATTAGTGAAGCAGTTTAACAGACTAAGCAGATATTTAATGTGGAAACAGAAATGTTTAATCTGGAATGATTTACAGGGAGACCCACATTTCATTTTTCTTCCAATGCAATATTCCATAGTCCTAATCTTTGTACTCACATATGTCAATATAAAAGAAGATAGCCTTTAAAATTAATAGAAAAGTACAAAAATCCAAACTTCTTCTCTAAATATTCTTACATGTGCTTGCAGGCATCTTATTTGCGTGCATGTTAATGCATATGTTATGTGTGTGTGTGGCAATGAATATAAATGTCTCTGATGATGGGAGTTTACAAGGAATGTGACTCATATACATGAAATGTTGATTATGTGTATGTTTGTTAGCATCCATTTGTATGAGCTGCAATGCATGAATCAAAGCTCTTTAACCTACAAAGTTATTCCATACAACACGGATTTGTTGCCATAGCATTTATCATGCAAAGTCTAGCCGTAGTTCATTGCTGAATTAAATAATACATCTCCAAGCAGCTATATATACAGCACAAATTTTGTAATATATTCCTTGGCAGAGAATCCATGTCAATATAGCAGCCATTCTTACCCTGCCAGCCATGGAATTTTTTTTTAACGTCTCCAGTTGTGTCTGGGATGCAGAGAGTAGTATACCTTTCGCCTCTTATGTACACACATTTTGTTAATTTTTGGCTCCTTTTAGCTTAATTTAAAGCTTACTTGAAATGGCAATTTCTATTGCTTCCTCATATTTGTAGTAACTAAATAATAGGCATCATTTTCATTCTCCTACATAGTGTCTGTTGTCTTTGAGACAAAATCTGAACTATATTTTTATAGGACCATCAAATGCTAAAGGACAGTCAGCCCTACTCTGACATTTTGGAAACACTAAGACCTGAAAAATGGGATCACAGCCTTGGCTTTGGGAAGTTTAGGTTCAAGCTGTCATTCTGCTTCAGATTTCTTGTATGGACTTCGGTATCGCCATAGAGCATCTAAGCATCTGTGCATTGACATTCATCTTCTGTAATGATGGACAGAGATGCACTATGCAACACCACTGGTGAGAACCTAGTCAAAATCAACCCTTCCCTAGAATTTAGGCATAAAAAGGAATAGAAGAAAATGAATTACAATGCAGAAACAGTCAGGATAGTACTAACAAAATATCTAGGTTTTAATGGTGTATCCCTTCATGCACATTTTAAGAGAAAACAGCAAATGCTATGAAGTTTTGGATTAGAATTCAGTTCTGCAAAGTTTTGAATCATGTTCTGTGTCATGTAAAAAACCTGGTAGTAAATTTGTGTGAAGAATGACTAACATCTAGTGAGGATTAGGCGTGCTATAGGTGTGAACTATTTCACAGAATCATAGAATCAATTAAATTCGAAAAGACCTCCAAGATCATCGAGTCCAACCTTTGACCAAACACCACCATGTCAACTAAATAGTGCTAGGTGCCATGTCCAGTTGTTTCTTGAACAATTCCAGGAATGGTGACTCCACTACTTTCCTGGGCAGCCCATTCCAATTCTTAAACATCCTTTCATTGAAGAAATGTTTGCTGATGTCCAGCTGAACCTCCCCTGGCACAGTTGATGCCATTTCTACTTGTCCCGTTACTAGTTGCCTGGGAGGAGAGACTGATCTCCACCTTACTATAACCTCCTTCCAGGTAGTTGTAGGGAATAATAAGGTCTCTTCTGAGCCTCCTTTTCTCCAGGCAAAACAATCCTAGTTCCATCAGCTGCTCCTAGCATTATTTACTCTCTAGATCCTTCACCAGCTTTGCTGGCCTTCTCTGGACCTGCTCCAGCCACTCAGTGTCCTTCTTGTAGTGAAGGGGCCAGAACTGGATACAGTACTCAAGATGCAGCCTTACCAGCGGTGAGTACAGAAGGACAACCCTGGTCCTGCTGTCCACACTATTTTTGATACAGGCCAAGATGTCATTGGCCTTCTTGTCTATCTGGGCATGCTGATGGCTCAACCAGCACTCTCAGGTCCTTTTCTACCAGGTTGCTTTCCAGCCATTCTTCTCCAAAACCTGTAGCACTGCATGGGGTTGTTGTGACCAAAGTGCAGGAGCCGGCACTTTACCTTATTGAACTCAATACCATTGACCTTGGCCAATCAATCCAGTTTGTCCAGATTCTTCTGCAGATTTTTCCTATCCTCCAGCAGACTGATGCTGCCATTCAACTTAGCATTGTCTGCAAACTTACTGAGTACTTACTTGTACCAATTAGGGCAGAAACATACAGTGTCTGAAGCAGAAAGTGGTTCTTGGGCTTGCAGGAGTGCTTCTGGCTTTTGCCTCATAAATTCTGCCACTCTGCCATAACAGGCATCTGAATAATTTCTCAAACAGCTCTAATTTTTGTTACTTGTATCTGTCATTACCAACAGAAACGTGGAAAGAGACCTGTACTGGTTTTGTATCAGGTTAAGACACAGATGACACAATTTTGTTTTAAACAGGGAGTTTATCTCAATAGTTGTTTCTCTATATGAGACAAGTAACTTGCTGGAAGATGTGGTTGGGAAGGAGAACACACAAAAAATGTCTTCAAATAGCATTGCAAAGAATACTCCTTGGACGTAATAAAGGTTCATTACAGAGATTGAAGAGTTGTATTATCTAGCAGCAACATATGTGCTTTGCCAGAGGTTTAGAAAACTTTTTTTGCTTGAGGGGCATGGAATAAGATTTATGAGAGGGGAATAGCATTCTCTGATTACAGCAGATGAGACAGCAAGAGATATCAGTCTAGGACATTAATGCTGGTGAGAGTAGTGGCTGAGCGATACTTGTAGCTGTTGCACTAAACTAGGTTGTGTTCCCAGATGTAGCCTTGTGTGACCTCAGTTGATGTATTCCAAAAAAATACACATGAATGTGCATGTGTAACCCGAATGCTGTAGGCAACCACAGAGTAATGGTTTTAAAGTAGACAAGAGGTAGTATAGACACAGATTTAGACTTTATAGTCTACTAGCTCAGTATGTTCTGTAAGCTGGAGCAGAGGTGCTGGAAGTCACGAAAGCAGCAGGAACCATGGAGCTGCAATACTATTGACTTCTTACTTAATTTGTATTTAGGGATTCATCTACGTAAAGAGATTATTCTTACTACCCATAATTTCATCAAAATTGCCTCAAATTCCGTTTAAATTCTCCTCTTAAAATGTGAAACTGTGGATGTGTCTGTATAACTTGCTAAGAAATTTACCTTCCTTCTTTGAAGAGACACAATCATTTGTCAAAACTTAATTCTGTATTGCTTTTATTTTTCCTAGCTGTTGTCTATAAATCACAGAACACTGATTTATATGAGACCCAGCTAACAGTGATATAGCCCAATAACTTTAAATTAAAAAAAGGAAAAAAACATGAAAGAAATATAGTTAATTGCATCGGATTATGTCATTAGGCCAAAAAGTTGCAGGTTCAAACATCCCTTTGAGCCCGGAAGAGAAGACGTGAAAATGCTAGGAAACTGAGGAAAATATGACAGAAATAAGATCTAAAATAATGCTGATGACACAGCTTTTTACTAAAGTTCTCTATTTCACAATGTAATCATTTGTATTTCTTTCTGGAGGTTCATTAAAAACTTGTGTAATTCCTTCTTCCAACGTCATCTTGTCATTTAAAGAGCAGCTTTCCAGTAGTACAAAGAGAACACCTTAAACAGTCATGCAGATATGATGACAGGAACAAAGCAGCAGACCTGAAATATCTGGTACCAGTCATTTGCATTGCAGCTGCACAGTGCCTAGAACATTGTAAGCATGTGTTTTCAAACATTTGTATGTGATAAATATAAACAAGAGAAAAAAGTTATTATTTAAATAAATCCACTTGTTGATTTTTTTTTTTGGACAAGTGCAGGGGAAAATTGTGGTATGTGTTAAAATATGACATTTTAATAAAATTCATCGAAGATTTGGAGAGAATGAGAGAAAAACATTTTGACATTAACTCTAAACTCACAGAAAATTCCTGGTTATGACTTCTGCTTCTCCTTTCAAATCACAAGCAATTAAAGTTCTGTTCTCAGATACAAAGTCAAAATTGAAAACATCCAATAATTGGTTCATTAAGCTTACTAGGAAGGAGTGGGAACTGTACTGGTATGCATGCTACTTTTATTTTGACTTTTGCATATTTGGTGAATTTTGTAACATGATAAAATAAAAAAAAGAGAGGCAATAATTTTCTCCAATAAATCTTCATTATAACTGGCTACACAAAACAGGTGAGAAGATAGTCTTTTTGCTTACAAATGTATTGCTGATGATGAGTAGCCTCTGAATTTTCCTTACAAAGCATCATAAAGGTTTGGAATATAATGGCTTTCTTTGTACTACTGTAAATGAACCCCAAGCTCATTTTACCAACCCATAAAAAAGTCAGTAAGTAGCATTTGTAGGATTACCACAATTTCTAATCTATCAGTTAAAAAAAAATCAGATTTTCATGAGCTCAGTGTTCTGCAATTATATAATTCTGCAATTATATAATCAGTTTTAACTCATGCCACAGTTTTGATTTTGTCTTTTAAACACATCTGTATTCTTCTTATATTTTTGCCTTGAAATAGTGAGCGTTCATCATATAGCTACAGAAACAAGAATATTGTGGTCTAGAGTCTTTAATGGTAATCTTTATTAAGTTGAATTAAATTAATAGTTGTTTAACTTAAAAGATCCAAAAGCACTAAAATTCCACATACTGTGACCCAGGAATTAATTTTTTTACATTTTAAAATGAAAGGTTTCTGAAGTGTCCTTTATATATGTATTGAGGTTGGGCATGGGGATTATACTCGTATGGTTTATGTCTCAAGCTAAGATCAAAACCATCAGTGCCTCTAGTGAAGGTGTCAATAAGAAAATGAGCAACACCGCAGTTAGATTCCATCAAAAACAATGGACAGGGTATCACATCAGATGCTCATCAATGTGAGTCATAGGGGACTTTCATTAGATGAGTGTAAGATCTAGTTTGAGGTGAAATATCAATCAGAGCAGTTTTATTTATTTATCTCAAGGATAATTTCAAAATTTAAATCAATAAATATTTAAAAACCTACTTGTTTTAATATCTGCTAAAATCTTAAGTCAGTGTTTCTTATCGAGGTCCTGAGCTATTTGGCCCTTGAGAAAGAAGGGACAGCTCAAGATGCAGCAATATGATATTTCTATTGATATAGCAGTATAATTATTTGTCTTGGAAGGCAGGGAGGTAAAAAAAAATGTCAGGATTAGTATATATAGGGAAAAATGGATTTTGAATTTTAATCATATATCAGTAAAGGGATTGTTAAGATATTCTGCATAACATTTGCAATCCTTTTGCATTTACTCTGTATTTCTAAAAAGTCAAAATTACACGGTTAAAGGGTAATATTTGCAATTTTTTTTCTTCAGCACATTTTTATAATAGACTTGTGTATGCAGACAATAGTAATGAATAATTTCTTTTTATTTTAAAAGAAAATGTTGAACTAGACCTTGAAAAATATTGTCTTCTTTTTCTCCTTTTTTCTTTTCCCCATAGGAAAAGTAAAGACCTATACTCGCTTTCAAAATCCATAAGAAAAATGTTGTAACAGGTATTTAACATAACCACTCTGAAGACCATCTTCCTGACATAAATATTTCATATGCAGATCATCTGCTATTTCTACATACTATACATAATGACTAAAATCAATTACAGTGATTTAAACCAGCACCTGTGTTTCTCCTGTATCATAATATGTAGAGAAATATATTCTGATGTTTTGATTTACTAATCCACAGTACCTGGTTTGAATGATTCCAACTAAGTTAATAAACTGTTAAACTAAAAGTATGCTATAGAACTTTTCGTGGTACACAAAAAGCTATTTTATTGACTTTATCAAACTATCATTTAGAGTCAAGTGTCTATTCTTAAAATATATTTTATACCTAAAAAAAATCCCTGAAATATCCTAAATTATTCTTCAGTGACTAATCTTCCAGAGAGCTCTATTGTTGGGCTAGCATGAGTGAAAAAGGTTCATTTAGAGTTTCACCTCTACATGGGAAGCCCTACAGTCCTTCCAAAAGCAGATGGCCCCAATCACCATTAAGCTCCCTTTTCTGCCCATGTTTCTGAGACAGCATCTCTAGTGTCTCTCTCTCTTTTTTCTGCACTTTAATTTACTACTTAGTTTTTAGTTCATTGTGTTCTTTCTTTCCTCCTCTCTCACATTCACTTTCTTCTTTGTTTCACTTTCTCTCTTACTGTCTACCTGTTTGACCACCCATTCTATCTATCTTTCCCTCTCTTTTGATTTAGTCTGTTTAATCATAGCAGATTATTTAATTTAGTTAATTCCTGGTACTGGTTAGTTCTAAGATACAAGGTTCTCTTTTCATCTACTTAGAGGCCTAAAATTACTGAAAACTGGTTACTTCATCTGCTGAAATTTGTTCTGCTATGCTAAATGGGGAAAAAACTCGCCCAATCTACAACAGACACAGATTTCTGAAAGCTCTTCAACAAACAGCTTCTTCTCAGAACTTACCTGTTGGAAACAGCTGAATCTCCTCAATCATAGAATCATAGAATGGTCTAGTTTGGACTGGTCATTAAAGATTCCAACTCATCTGTCATGGACAGGTACACCTTCAACTAGAACACATTGCTCAAAGCCCCATCAAACCTTCCTTGAACACTTCTAGAGACAGGGCACTTGCAGTTCTCTGGGCAACCTGTTCCAGGGTCTCACCACCCTCACAGTAAAGAATTCCTTCCTATTATCTAATCTAAACCTACCTTTTTTCAGTAGTAGTTTAAAGTTCAAAGCTTTTTGAAATTGTTCCCCCTTGTCCTATCACTACATGCCCTTGTAAAAGAGTCCCTCTCCAGCTTTCTTGTAAGCCCTCTTTAGGTACCTGCATTACCTTACCCTTTAGGAAGGCTGCAATAAGTCTAATATATCAGTAGGGACATCATCAGATCAGCCAAGCAGCTGTTGAGGTTTCCTCTTGATTGAATTATTTATTTAGTGCTCTAGTTTTCAAAAAACTAGTCAGTTTAAGTTCTGTCCTAACTCTAAGAAACTGGAATGCAAGGGACGTGTTACATCCAAGTTTGTATATGGTCTGCCTGTTTAGGTGGAAGAAACCTTTCAGCAAAGTAAGGCATCAAAGAAATTTACTGAGATGTCTATTGCCAAACTAAATTTATATCAATACCCACTTTGTAAGTGTAAGTCTTATTCAGTCTGATATCAGTTCTCAAGTGAGCTCTTCTACAGTATTTAATATCCTGGTCTTGCATAGCTTTACATTTATTGCTATGACAGTGTAGAAACCTGAGCCATTATCCAGGGGACAATTAGTATAAAGAGCAGCAACTCCTGGCACCAATTAAACTACCTGTGGAACCAATATTTGAATCGCAGTCAGGGTAACAGATAAGGATCGGTTCATTTAAAAGAAATAGGAGAGAGAAACACACTAACACTCTCTATCAGCACTGTGATTACATGTGCTTTCAGTCATATGAGAGGGTAAAAGCAACACTGCCACAGAAATGCATTATCTACACATCCAACCACGGAAGAAACCATAAGCAAATCTGATCCTTATTGCAGCACCTCAACACGTGTTGTGCATTTTCCTACACTAAGAGTGGTTAATTGGTTTACTCAATGTATTGAAGACAAATTAACTTTTTTTGGCTCTTTGAAGGAGTACAACAATCTTTACTTGATTGCTATATCTTCCTGACAACAGTAGGCTGAGAATCTGAGGAAGATCCTGTTACAGTCATCTATAGATCTTTGGTATCATACTGCCAAGGACCCAGCCTGGTACTTTCTGATTTACCTTGCTACTCTTAATTTATCTTTATTAGCTGTGGATCCTGGCAAATCTATAGATGATGATTAAAAATTACCCTCTCCAACAAATGCCAGAGCAAGTGGCTTTCCCAGATAAAAGTGAACATTGGAAAGGGAGCAAGACATGCTTAGAAGGTGTGAGCTCTTCTCTAATGTGGATTCCTCACACTCCCTCTCAAAGATTATGGGCTGAATTATTTTGTGAGTGGAGCAATGACTCTATTTTCAGACAGATGCTTATGCAATTATTTGGTTGATAGACATTCTTCTTGCATACTTGGGAATATTTTGTCTTCCTTTGGACATTAGACCAGAAATGTTCTTTTCCATTTATCATTATGATCCCTGGA
>VZRE01013129.1:0-51100 GCA_013396775.1 Cephalopterus ornatus
TTTCCTTTTCCTTTTCCTTTTCCTTTTCCATATTTTTCTTTTTCTTTTTCTTTTCTTTTCTTNTTTCTTTTTCTACTTCTTTTTCTTTTTCTTTTTCTACTTCTTTTTCTTTTTCTTTTTCTTTTTCCACTTCTTTTTCTTTTGCATTTCCATTTCTTTTTCTTTTTCCATTTCTTTTTCATGTCTTTTTCCATTTCTTTTTCCATTTTTTTTCCTTTTCTTCGTCTTCTTTTTCTTCTTCCTCTTCCTCTTCCTCTTTCTCTTTCTCTTTCTCTTTCTCTTTCTCTTTCTCTTTCTCTTTCTCTTTCTCTTTCTCTTTCTCTTTCTCTTTCTCTTTCTCTTTCTCTTTCTTTCTCTTTCTCTTCCTCTTCCTCTTCCTCTTTTTCTTCTTTGTTTTCTTTTTCTTTCTCTTTTTCTTCTCCTTCTTTTTCTTCTCCTTCTTCTTCTTCTTCTTCTTCTTCTTCTTCTTCTTCTTCTTCTTCTTCTTCTTCTTCTTCTTCTTCTTCCTCTTCTTCTTCTTCTTTTCCCTTTCTCGTTTTCCATTTTTTTCCTCTTTTTTTAAGAGTTTACAAAGTTATTCCATTTTGGCAGGGGGTTGTTAGTTCAGCAGCTGCCTGCCCACATGGCTGAATACCTGCTTATTTGCCTTCTCCTCCCACTCCTAAAGTTGGCTCCTGGAGTCCAGCAACCTGCCTGAAGGCAAAGGTATAAATGACAATGATTGTGGAGGTTGGCAAGCAGGAACCACCACCTCAGTTTTTGCTGATAGGCAAACAATGCATTTGCTGCAAAAAATAAGTGTGAGAATTAGTCACACAAAAATTTTAATGTTGAAAAATAAAAAAAATAATATTTTCCTCCAGAAAAATCATTCCAGATAAGGTTTTCCCGCACTGCATGGATCACAGGGATTGATTGCTCCCGTGGACAGAGGCAACTGCAAGATTGGCTGAGATTAAATTTAGATTTAGATTTAAAAATTAGTTTTAGAGAGACAGGGGAAGCAGGAGCCAAATGTGAACACGGGCCTCAGTGTGGCTGCACATTCACAGTCCCATCACTTGGAGTCCATCTCATGTCTCCACCTCTGGGCACACCTGTGTCGAATATTCTGATATAATGATTACAACTGTGTGATCCCGGTCCCATGTCGTCCACCAGCTCTCAGTGGGAAATCTGCAGGATACCTCTGGATATACAGTGAGCAGTGAAGTTTGTATGGTGACGTGAACGCAAACTCTGACGAGGAGCCAAGTCGTGCTGACAGAGCACGAGGAGTGTGTGGCAGAGACCTGCTGCTCTGGAAAGTGATCGTACAACAAACAGTGACAGCCTGCCTTTCCCCCTTCTTGATCCCACAGCCACCATAAAATGTACTCGAGTGAAATATTTAATACTTTCCTTGTGGAAGGGATGATGTCTAAACCCAGAGAAAGCAGCTGCTGTGGGAGCTGAACACTCTTCAAATGCCACTTCTGGCGTCACATTTCCCTCCCTTGTATTCTTGTCATGTTTTTCTTCTTATCTGTAGGTCAAGTATTAATATGAAACAATAAAGAGAAAGATAACTTTTTATTGATCTGGAAAACAAACTGGGAGACACAAAATGGAGAGAACAAAAAGGCAACCCTGCTGTGGTGCCTTTGGATGTTAATTCAGCACCTATAGCTGGGCCTTCTCCTACACGTTGTGGGAGGAAGCTGAAAGGAGAAGGAACGTGTGTAAAACTAACTTTGAAAAATACATGTGTCCCAGTTCTGGGAGGATAAAGCCACCTAAAACAGGGAGGTTCAACTTGAAGCCTTCCCGGAGATTGATGGAAGCAATCTTTTTTAACACATGAGGAAATCACTTGGATTTGATCAGTGGCAACTTAGAGATCTCCAAAACGAATCAAACCCCTGCTGTTTTCTTGATTTTTGCCTCCTCCTCCTCCTCCCTCTTGTGATTCCCAAGAGAAGCCCACCAGTATCAAGCCAGGAGAGCCCAACTTGCTGCTGGTGTAACTCAGCTTCACCCCATGGGTCTGGGGGGTGCTGCCCCGAATCGCCATCACAAGGTTGGGTTGCACAAACTCCAAGCAGAGGGGAAGGCTGAGGCAGTCTGAGCTGATGGAATTTACTCCCTGAGAGGAGGAAGAGGCCTTGATGAAGGGTATGGAGAGGTTATTACAACTTGTAGGTTTCTACACGCTCCTGCCAGACACATCTATTGCTTCACCTCACTGAACTGCATCATTTAGAAAACCTTCAGCTCAGTGGTCTTTTAGTCCGTAAGGGGTGTGATTTAGCCTGGGCTTCCATTACCTTCAGGGGAGCTACACAAATTGTGCCAGCTGAGATCTGGCCTTTAATAGTCCATTAGACTCCCTAACCCAGGTGGGAAACTGCTCCGTACATCAGACACACCACCACTACACTCCTCCTCTGCCCTTCTTTTATACAACCTCACCTCCACTGCACTGGAGTTGCACTGGATTTACCGTGTTGTGGCAGAGAAAAAGAAAAAAATCCAGCTCTCTACTTGAAAAATAGGGTTTGTTTTCTCTCCTGTTTTTCTTTCTCTCAAAGGCCCAGCAGTATCCTGGCATTCTGAATTGGGGATGAAACAAAACCAGTTCAGGAACAGGATACAAGAGGAAAAGCCAGTCGTCCTGCAGAGGATCAGAGAGCTCATTTCTCACAGAGGCACCCAGAGAAATGAGAAGTAATGAGCTGAGCCCTCCTCAACAGCTTCTCATAACGCAAAGCATTGGGCAGCTGGTCAGGTGGAGAAAAAGAAATAACCAACCAACCCTCTTTCTCTTCCTTCTCTCCTTTTATTTTTAGCCAGAAGATCTGTCATGTTGGTTAGACTGTCCCCACCACAGCAGCACTCTGGAAAGGACAGCTCCTCCAAATGGGTCACTTCTCCCATCAACCACAGGGTGAGCACAGCGGTGGCTGATTAACAGCGTGGGGTAAAAGCCATCTAGGACAAGGATGAGGTGAAACCTCACTCAGAAATGAAGCTGTGGAAGAAATGAAGTGGGTTGGTCGTAATTTTCCAGGAGACTGCAGCCACGAGCACAGCAATGAGCCCAGGACTTCACAGCTCCGTTCTGATTGCAACACTGGGCACATCTCTGCCCTGAGACTGTCCAGATATAGCTCACAGTTATGTTCAGTCAGCCTGTGAGAGTGGCAGAAGGTTGGGATAGAAACATGTCACCCAGAATTGAGAGTCTTCAGAGGGTAGGTTTTCCATGCAATGGTTGCTATTTTAGTTTTGGTCATGTCATCATATCTGAGGGAAGGGTGTTCGTATCCCCCCGCTTCAGGTATTCACCTGGATCATGGAATCATAGAATGGCTTGGGTTGGAAGGGACCTTCAAAATCATCTCATTCCAACCCCCATGCCATGGGCAGGGACACCTTCCACTATCCCAGGGTGCTCCAAACCCCGCCCAACCTGGCCTTGGGCACTTCCAGGGATGGAGTAGCCACAAATTCTTTGGACAAACTGTTTCAGTGTGTCACCCCCCTCTATTGACCCGGGTCAACACATTTCCACAGTCTCTCACTACAGCTGATGGGATCCATGTTATCTGTCTTTGGGTGTCTGCCTTCAGGTGCCCATGTCTGCACTGGTCTTCTGGCTTCCTACAACAGGGGAGGTCTAGTCAACAGAGTCAACAGAAGTAAAGCCATAGGTCTGTCCACTCTAGGACAGATGCCTACCTTTTGTCAGATAAATCACCCCCTCAGTAAAGAGAATCTGGGGTGACTTGCTCACATGGAGATACCTATATTGCAGAAATCCGTCCTAGGTCAGATGGTTTTCTCTTATGAGAGGTTATTTGGAGAAGGTTTCTGGTCTGGGTGTACTTTACCTTTTTAAGAAGCCTGAGTTCACTCCAATGACTCCAAGGAAGACGTTGGGTTACCCTTTGTCTTCCTGTATTGAACACAGAACTGTGCATGCAGACATCTATTAAAAATCAGAGCTCATCCCTCTGACATCTGCTCTGACAAAGGCCACCAAATACCTGTTAATGATGATTTTACTGGGAAAAACTATCACAGTTCCTTCCCTGCACATGGGAATGACTGTGCTGCCCGAACTGTCAGGCATCTGCCACAGCACCTTTAAAGCCTCCAGACTCACAGATCTGAAAGGCAAGAATTTTCTTCGTGAAATTAAATTTTTCTTTTTTTAAAAAAAGATCTATAATTTATTCCAGTATGACCCAGCTACTCAACACCCAAATGAGTAAGAGAGGAGTAAGTATAATCGTTAAAATACAGCATATGTAGATCGGTACGAGAAAACCAGAGGAGAAATCTGACACCAAACTAAAGTCTGTGAAATCTGAAGTCACTTATGAATCTTGAGGTATCCTGGGACTAGATCTGCCTGGATTGAGAGGACGATTTCAACTTGCAGCCTTTATTTAGAAGAACTGAGCACTGATGTCCAGCCAGAGAGATGTGGATTCATGTTTATGAGCCGCCTGGCAAATACTTACGCTCCTCCCACAACAAACTCTCTAATTAAATGTTAATTAAATGCAACACATTAGGCCTCAGCAGACACTCTGCTGCTGAGTTATATACATACACTGCAGACACTCTAATGAAATACTTGACTTTGATTTACGAACATGAATGCAGCAAGAACCGGGGCTCGCGCTGGTGTCTAATTTTGCACAAAACAAAGGAGGCCGCCTTCCTTCTGCTAATGGCTCCAGCCTTTTAATGAATACTTCCAGCCATGATGTAATTACACAGTAACTTACAGGCAGGGAAGTGACACAAGCCTCGCATGAAGGGAACCTCCTCTGCTGGCAGTGGGAAAGGATTTTGTTGGGTCTCCAGCAGCAAACGTCCTTCGGCCACCTCAGTGATCTCGTTTCAGTCCTCATTGCTCTCACTGCCGTCACAAACCTGGCCTTGATCTAAAGGGATGGAAACAGCAGGTAAGGCTTGTGTTGTGTCAGTCCAGTTTACAGCCAAGATGATGAAGGGCCAAAAATCATTGAAAATCATCAAGAGAAAATTAGAGGTGTCAGACTTCAGGAGTGAAGCCTTTAGGCAGATGGCTCCTGATAGAGCTTGTCGGTGCCGTATCGTTACACACGCAAAATAATCAACACATTATTAACCTTTATTCAGCTTCAAAGTAAGGAAATATACCTGATTCTGGCCTAACTGTAGAGTAACCTCAGGTTTGCCTCCTTTTTATTTTTATTTTCCACTTGACGCCTTAAATTTTTGGTGCAGGCACTGACTGGCAATTTCAGAAAATAAACTCTGAAATACTTGTTATTCCCATCATAGTGTAGCCTGGCATATGGGACAGCTGAAACTTGCTAGGATTTATAATATTTCTCATTTTCTATGATATTTTCTCGTTTTCTATGGAATTCTCCTTTAGTATCCAGAATGGGAGGCAGATCTTGCCATGTATTATGACTCCTCGGTGATAATCAGCACCTGGCACAGGTATGATCCACTCTCACCACAAAATACACTGGTGTAGGAAGAGGCTTTTTACAGTTTTAACATAAGAAGCCCTCCAAAGCTCTGAAACTACTGGAAGAAACCCACCTGCCAGGAAAGCCTCGTGTTCTCCTTCTCAAGTTCTTGGCTCTTGGGCAAAGGCCCACCCACCAAAAATGCAAAGCAAATTGCCCCATGAATTTGTGAAGGTTTAATGAGCTCAGGCAGAGTTTGTGCTGCTGCAATGCTGTCAGTAATGGGATTGGTATTTTCAATATTAGCTGAGGTATCTTCTTCCCCCACTGTGAGTGTTTTCTTTTTAGACCCATGTCTTTTTCTCCTTAAAAATACAGGGCTTATTTCTCAGTGTGGAGAAAAGTATTGCTCTCCAAGCAAGCCCAGTGATACAGAAAGAGAAACTTAAAAATAACAAGCCTTGCTGAAGTGGAAGGAGGCTGAAGTCACTCATGTTGTGGAGTACTTTGAGATTCCCAGAATGGAAGACACGGCTGAAATGCACATTACTGTCTCAGGGACAAAAAGGAGAGATCAGATGAAATAATGATAAGAAAAGGCAAAATAAATGAGTTCCTCGCCTCCCTGAGGGTAGGCTGTGCTGATTTTATGAATGTGAGAACCTATTCTTGGCCTTACACAGGCATCTGTGAAAAATGTGTCACTGCTGCATCCCTCTCTGAGTGTCCTGTCAAAAAAGGGGAGGGTGGGGGAGTTCAGTGCCCCTGGAACATCCTGCAGGAAGGCGTGGGGAGCTGACCACGTCCTTCTGGAGGGCTCCGTGCTCACCACACATAACTAAAGGACCAGCAAGGTCAGAGACTACCTTGGATGGAGTCCTAGAAAACCACCCAGGCGCACTAAATAAACCAGAAGCCGGGGAGTATCTGGGGAGAAGTGATCTTAATGCTTTCAGATCTGAGATGTCGCCAGCAGAAGGCCCAGGCAGCAAAGCTCGGGGCATAAGACCGTGGGAAGCTTTGCCTTAAACCTTAAAGAGGTCCTTACCTGTGAGGAAATGTAAACAGAGACTGAAAACACCTAATTATTCCATAATGCTGTGTGGAAGGGAGGGAGCTTTCCTTTCAGAAGTCCCACAGTGGCAAAAGATGCTGTCGTATGAAGAAGGCAGAAAAATGGACATCCAGACATTAGCAAGGAGCTGTAAACCCAGAGCTCCCAGGCTGTGCCTGCTCTGCAAGAGATCAGGCTACTCCATACCTGTGGAGTAAACTATTTTTAATATATTAGATAACCTATTGGGCAATTAGAATATTGTGTGAACTCAGTGAACAGAACACACCAGTGCACCGTGTTCAGAGGGCAGAAAAATGCTGCTCTCACAACATGTAAATCAGCACTTTCTTTTTGGCAAGACCATTTTAGAAGAAAGAAATTCTTCAAGGGACACCGTACACCAGCTTTGGCTCCAGAAGAAGTACAGCAATTCTTTTTTGGGGGCTAAAAAAAGGCGGCTGAATTAGCTACAGTGACAAGTGAGCCCGGAGTTGAACGTATCATTGAGCTCAACTCAAGAGCTCCACAAACCAGTTACCAACTCATGTTTGTTATTTAGGAAATTAAGTTCTTGTCTCATCCTGCCCTTTGTGGGTTAAACTATTCCCCAGCCACAGGAGATGAAAACATTGAATGGAGGTGACATAATCCCCATTCAAACCCTGTAATAAATCCAGAACTCATGTCTGATTCAAAATATTCCTTGATTTTTCTTTAGATTTATGGCCTGAATATTAAGAAATTCTATTAAGTTAAGGTACCTTTCTTTCCCTCAGAATGGTTAGTTCTTTCCTTCTCTTCATGGAATGACTGATTTTAATTTTTCCCCTTCAAAAGCATAATAATATATTGATTGATCACAAAGTCTTAGAAGATGAATACAGCAGATTTCCCTTATGCAGACTTTCAGAGAGGAAAACAGAGTCAGTGGCTTTTAAAAGTGGCTGGTTCACCTACAGCCCAGACTGATCTATTCCCAGGGTGGGAAGAGCTGAAACAAGCAATAAACAATGATAGAATCTAAGTTAATTCCAGTGAAACCTAAGTGTTACACACAACAAGGAAAGTAAATGCTGCTCATCTCTCTGGTGAGGAGAGAAGTTAAACAGAAAACTGTAAACACATCAGAAAATAAACAAGTGAATTTCCCACTATGAACGAGTTTTGTGAGTAAATCAGTGGCCACCAGGACTTCAGGTTGGCCACCATCAAATATTCTCAATTTTGAAGCAGCAGAAAGGAATCAAACCCACAGATGTGAGATCCAAAGCTGAAGAGTGTCAGTGGCGTGAGACGACAGGGCAATGCTTTGCCTGTAGAGCTCCGTGGTCTGTGGTCCACAGCGCAAGAGTTATGATTCCAGAGGGGTGGAAAGTAGATGATCTTTAAGGTCCCTTCCAACTCAAAGCATTCTATGATTGTCCCCCAAAGAAAGAAGTGGAATTTCTAAATTAACGAGCTCAAAACTTTGGATGAAGAGGAAGTCGCTGCTTCAATGGACATGGGAAATGCTGAAACCAAATTTCTTGTGAAATTGCATCTCCCAATGTCTAAGAGGATTGTGCTGAAATTGTAGTTTGAATTCAGCCCTATTGGATGTCAGACAAAAAGAGATTTTCTGAATGTCCACCAGAGGGGAACAGGAGGGAAATCATACTTTGGAGTCTACAATAGTCAGGACCAGTGGAACCAATAACTTTGCCTCTCTTCTCTACCTGGACGTCCATCCTTTTTCACCCAAGCTTGGGAGAATTTAGTATTTTCCTCAATATTATTTATTTGTATTTCCTTAATATTTTTTAAGATTTCACTTATGTTGGCAAACGGACTCAAAAGTCATGAGAAGGAAACAACTGCAGTCACAGCTGATTCAGTCTAGAACTCATCAGCGCTGATTTAGAGCTGACCCAGACCTGCGGAGGCTGCCAGGTCAAGAAAGAAGCACTGAGACAGAGCTCGTATTTGGGAGAGAAAAAAATCAAACCAGGAATACCTGTGACAGTTGGCTCAAGTGCAGAGAAAGTACTGAAAAGGAGGTAAGTTTGAAGGAGACACAAAGCTGGGAGGAATGGCTGGTACTCTGAATCACTGGGACAAGAAAATTATGGGAATCTTTGTGGGTGTTAAAATCGCCTTTTTCCATTTTAAGGGAGTGACCAGTGGTCGGCTCCAACAATTACAGACCAAATATTTCATGTTGTCCACAACCATCTCTTCCCAGAAGCTGAGTGTGCTGGGACCAGTTTAATAACAGAGGTGTCAGGTACCTGCAGACAACCTGTGATTAGGCTTGGCTTCGTCACACCTACCACAAAGTGGGGACCCCCTCGCTGGTCTGGGCTCCTTCCTCACTCAAGAGAACAAGAGCAGCACCTCTAGAGGTGACTCATCTTCCTGTCTCCCCACCTCTGATCCCCCCTCCAGCTGGGTGGATGAATCACCCTATGCAGATATCATTCCACCTCTAACAGATCTTGAGGAAACCTACTTGACTGTCTCAACAAATGGTACAACTCTCAGTTGGATAAAAATATAAATACAGACTAAATGATGACTTGGTTGCTGTGGTGGCTGCTGTCCCTCTGGGACACGATTTTCTGGGTTTGTGGGATGGGGATTACTCCATTATATCAGTATTCCAGGTGGCAGGAGCCACCTTCAGTCCAAACAAACCCCCATCCTTGCAGGAACAGCACTACTTTATCCAACTCCTGCCAAAAGGTCAGTGTCACAAATGATCAAATCTCTTGATGTGGCCAAGAAATCATTTAGAGCTACAGGAAAAAAAAAAAAGAGCCATCAAGTTTTTCACTCTGAGAGCCGATGGGTTGCTTGTTTTCCTCCAGTGGTCACTGGTGTGTGCTACGTGGAAATCAAATTTTAGGGAATGAGGGAAGACACAGAAGGCTTCAGAGACTCATCTTCACTGTAATTTGCTGATATTCTGCATGAATAATTTCCACTCAAATGACCTTGAGGAAAATATTAATGATATGGTAATGAATCATTTGCATACAGTGCTGAGTATGTTGTCAGTTCAAACAAGAGAGTTTGTCCAGAGCTCTTTGTCAGCAAACAGAGAAGCAGGACAAGTTAATCTGTGAGTGACTCCTACATTGAAGCCCTCAGCTGATACCTGAAAATATTGGTGACAAGATTTTTTGAATGCCAGAGCATAGTGAGAGGCAAAGAAACTTGGGCTTTTTAAAAATGTTTCTCACTGTTCAGAGCTTAATTTCACTCAGTTTTCATTTTCCTGATGATCTTGCATGTTTTAGCATTTTCTAAACGTCAGAAAAAGCACATTTCCTCATTTTTAGACACGATAAATACATTCCAGTTGTGCTTTCCTTAAAACCCACTAAAATTTGAACTTAATTTTATCCTCAGTGAGTTAGGCATAAATGGAAAACAGGAAACCAGCCTTGCCCATACAATTTCAGGAATTTTAACTGTGCCATACCTCTCCCTGAAACAGATCTACAATATTTTTTTCCCAAGTGATTTAGAAACTTCTGAGAATTTCATCCAAAGTTGAAAAAACCCCCCAGTGTGGACTTACCATTTTCATCTCCCTTTTTGGTGTGACTTTCCCTGTGGTGATTACACTTATTATGGGCATTGAAAGGACACTCTGAAACACGAAATATGTGCTTTGTGTGCTAACAGGGCTCATTTCTCAAAGCTGAGAAAAATTTTGAGCGAAAATTGACACAAGTGTAGACAGGAAATAGTGAATGAAAATTGAGACTGTTTTAGGAATAATTTATTAGATGGCTAAAAGCCAAATGTCCACAGTCAAGACAGGAAAACTCTGATTAAAAAACCATCAGAATTTTCTGACGAAGTGAAAACATGAAGTGGAAATATCTTTAGATAGGTATCTTTGTGTCTGTGTGCATTTATTATGTCCAAATTCTTCCTTGCTTCTTCTGTGCATACTGCACTTCTTTTTCTTTTTTTCATGCAGATGAAAAAACATGCACTGATGTGTTTTTCATAGAATCAGAGAATGGTTTGGGTTGGAAAAGACCTCTAAGATCATTGAGTCCAACCATTAACACAGCGCTGTCATCTTCACCACTAAACCACCTCCACAAGTGCCACGTCCACACGCTTTTTGCAAGCTTCCAGGGATGATGATTCCACCACTTCCCTGGTTCCAATGCTTGACCACCATTTGAGTGAAGAAATTTTTTCTGATATCCAATTTAAACCTCCCCTGGTGCAACCTGGTGTTACCTGGACCTTGTTAGGAGTTTGCTCAAAGCTTCAGCAAACCTGACTCCAAACACTTCCCACCATGGGGCATCCCCAGCTTCTCTGGACAGCCTGGTCCAGTGTCTCAGAACCCTTATTGTAACGAATTCCTTCCTTGTATCCAACCTAAACCTACATAATTTCAGTTTAAAACCATTTCCCACTGTCCCTTCACTGCAGGACTTGATAAAAGGTCTCTCTTCCTTCTTTCTTCCAGGCTTCCTTTATGCATCGGAAGGCCACAATAAGGTGTTCCCAGAGCCTCCTCCGTGCTGAACAACCCCAATTCTCTTCATATCAGACATTCCAGCCCTCTCACCATTTTCATGGCCCCCCTCTGGACAGGCTCCAACAGGTCCATGTGCCCACAATACCTGAGGTGGGGTCTTATGATAGGAGGGGAGAAACCTCTCCCTCAACCTCCACGTCTTTTGATACAGCTCAGGAGACAATTTGCTTTCTGAGCTGTAAATGGTCAGGTCATGTCCAAATTTCCATCCACTGGAGTCCCCAAGTCCTTCTCCACAGGGCTGCTCTTAATCAATTTATTACACAGCCTGTACCGATGTCCAGGATTGCTCTAACACAGGTGCAGGACCTTGCACTTGCCCTTTTTATGTACTCGTGTTCCATTCTTTACTTTACTTGGCATTTATTTATTTACATAGAAATCCCAGATGGGAGGGCAAAGAGAAAAGGACAATTAGAGTTTTCAGAAAGAATAAGTGAGGTGGGGAAATCTCAAACTGGCAGGAATTAGGGGTTGTGGAAGGAAGGGTTTTAAGTACACCAGAATAAAATAGAGTCGAGAATGTCAAAGGCCAAAAATATAACCATTTCCAACTAATGCCATTATAGAATATCCTGAGCTGGAAGGGACCCACAAGGATCATCGAGTCCAACTCCTGGCCTTGCACAGGACATCCCCAAGAATCACACCACGTGCCAACGTTATCCAAATGTCTCTTGAGCTCTGGCAGCCTTGGTAGTGTGCCCACTGCCCTGGGCAGCCTATCCAGTGCCCATCCACCCTCTGAGGGAAGAACCTTTTCTTATTATCCAACCTAAACCGCTCCTGACAAAACTTCAGGCCATTCCCTTGGGTTACCACAGAGCAGGGATCAGTTCCTGCCCCTCCTCTTCACCTCCTGAGGAAGTTGGAACTGCAATGAGGTCTCCCCTCAGTCTCCTCTTCTCCAGCTGAGCACACCAAGTGACCACAGCTGCTCTCATGAGGTTTTCCCTCAAGGCCCTTCACCATCTCTGTAGCCCTCCTTGAACACTTTTCAATAGTTTTATATTCTTCTTACATTGTAGTGCCCCCTATAAGGAAAAGCCTTGAATAAACATTTCTGTCCTATTTCAGGAACATCTCAACACTTGCTGAGATTTTCAACCTTGGCAATGTTAACCTTCCATACGTATTCTGGGATGGGATCTCTTGGGATCCCAGAGACATTTCAGAGTTTGCAGAAGCCAGTGCGAGTTCTGGCTACAGTGATGGGCCATGGGGCTGGGGAGGTCTTGTAGGATAACCTGGGCCTGTCACTCAGCTGTGCCCGTTCCAGCAAAACGCAGCTGCATCCAGCAAAATGCCAAGAACAAGGAGCATGGCCTGTGCCTGCGGAGCAGAAGGTGATTTTCCAGCTCACAGGGGCTGCAAACAGGGGTTTTGGGAGCCGAATGTCACTCAGCCATGACCTCCCACCACAGTGCCGTGGCAAGAGCAGCCTTTGGCTGGGTGACCAAGGGAGAAGCGAGTGGGAGTGCAAAGTGATGCTCTATTTACAGGCAGAGCTGGTCAAGCTGGTATTGCTGAATTTGCGTCACTTTGTGGCTGATCCTTTTCCAAAGGTCACTGGAGGTTCTGGAAAACACTGCACTCGAAGTTAAGATGAAGAGAAAGTTTCCTTATTAAACGAGACATAAAGAGGTCATGCCGTCTATTAAAAAAAAATAAAAATACATACAATAATAGCAGTGCCCAGGTTGTGGCACAGACGTACCTGCATCAGAGGACATTGTGGGTGTTAAGGGTTCTTTAATCTGGCAGAGAAAGGCAAAACAAAGACCATGAGCAGAAAAGCGAAGACAGAAAGATCCAAATTAGAGGAAAGGCACACATTATTAACAGTGATTAATCACTGAAACAAATTATCCAGGGAAGAGGCAGAATCTCATCTCCTGATGTTCCTGAGCAAATGTACTTGCTTTCTCAGGCAGGATGCTTTCAGTAAACATATGTTACTGATCTTGATACAGGGAGAACCAGTAAAATTTAAGAAAGTGTTCAAAAAATATGACTTAATGACTCTTATTCTCTTATCTGTTCTTCTAAGCCTTTTACGAGTCTATGAATTGTACCTAATTAGCTATATTCAGTCATTACAGAGATAATGAGAGCACCCTAGTTACATCAGAATTGAGATCATTTGCATAAAACACCTCCAAACAAGCACAAAAGTCTTCCAGGCAAAACCTGAACATTAATTGACAAGGGTAGGGAGGAAAATATCCTTTTTTTCCCTTTGTCCCATCAATTTTTGTTCTCATTTTGTCTCAGGGAGTTTCTCCCAACCTGGACATCTTTGGTCTGAGACAGCGTGTGTTTCCACACCTGTCATTTCACTTGCAAAGGTTTTAAAAAATTGATATTCTCTGCAAATGGAAGTAAGATCTCCTCAGCTGGCTGTTTGCTCCAGAAACTGAATGCAATGCCTGATTTTATTTGTCGGACTGAGTGTTCAACGCTGCTCAGAAACATCACTCAGGAGTTGTCCCACATGGTCACTCAAAGGTAGTGGATATTCAGATGACTAAAGGAAGGGAGTCATATATTGGTATTTGACAGCAGCACGAATATCAGGGGCTGCCATATCATGTCTGTGCACAGGTTGGTTGATGTTACCATGATCTCAGAGATAATTCTGCGGTCAAAAATTACAGCATCATTGTTGTTATATGACATTATTAAATAATGCCAAAATTAGCATTTTAAGCCTCTGTCTTCCCTTAACTAGCTAATCTTCACCCAGAACACTGCTCTGCAACAACAATAACGGCAAAGCTATCAGGCTGGGAACAGAATGATCCTGAGGGTTGGAGCATTAATTAAGAGCAACTGAATTCTGATTTACTCCATTCCCATTCATCAGCACAGCTTGGGTGCCCTCTTTCTGATTCCGTTTCTCCTGTTTACCTGCATTTCTTTGGCTTGTTAGTAAAGCATCCAGGATTCCCAAGCAGTCTCCCACCTAAATACCAGCCAGACTTTGAACGGGTTCATTTCCAAGAACAGATGAAAGCAGCACAGTTGTTCCAAAATGGGCAGAGGCCAAAACATTCACTGCTCACAGCCAACAGCTCGTGAACTGTCTACACACCCAGAGTTACTGGCAGGCAGCGTATGGCAAATGTGCTGCTCTTCAGAAAACTGGGAGCTCTTCATGAGCCACTTTTAAGCAGATAAACGGACCAAATGGTTTGTTATGAATTACACACGCCATTTCTATATGTCACCAGATGTGTTTCAGTGTAAAATCACCAGCCCACAATGATTAGTTAGCGAGCTGGAGAGGAGGAGAGCCTGGACAGGCATTTTCAGATGGCTGGTGCTCAAACCCTTGCCAAGCTAAATCAAATTATGCCCAGATATCAAACCGCGCCTAATAAACGCCAGAGCTGATAATGAGCACCTGTTTTTACTGCTGCGTCCCAGTAAAGGTTCATTGGGAAGAGAAATTATTGTGAGTGGGCACAAAAGTGACTGTTGTAAATGCCCTAGTAATTGCTGGCCACCGCATTATCACTGACGGCAAGTACATGAGGAAGAGTGGAAAAAGGTTTGTCGCTGTGCTAAATGCGGATGTGGATTCATATCACCCCTTGCCATGCTCAGAGGGTGCCCTTGTTCCTCTGTGTAGGCTTCAGCTTTTCTTCACAATATGTTTTGGCAATTTTTTTTTTGCTTCTAGATTTGTGCCCTGGAATTCCTTTCAGATCAAATTTTAGCCCTTCAGTCCTGATTTTGGTGAAGTATCTTCCAGTTTAGGAAGATGGATGGACAGTCACCACATAAGTCATAAACTTCTGTCAGTCTCATCATGCAGTTTTATAGACAAAAAAGTTCATGGAATCATTTGGTTTGGAAAAGCCCTCTAAGGCCACTGAGTCCAACCATTAACTCAGCACTGCCAAGGCCACCACTAAACCATGTCCCCAAGTGCCACATCCACACATCTTTTAAATCCTTCCAGGGCTGGTGGCTGCACTGCTTCCTTGGGCAGCCTTTTCCAATGCTTGACAACCCTTTCCATGAAAAGCTTTTTCCTAATGTCCAACCTAAACCTCCCCTGGTATAACCTGAGGCCATTTCCTCTTGTCCTTTCACTAGTTACCAGGGAGAAGAGACCAACCCCTGCGTGGCTACAATCTCCTGTCAGGAAGTTGTAGAGACTGATAAGGCCCCATTTGAGCCTCATTTCCCCCAGGCTCCCCATCAGACTTGTGCTCCAGACCCTTCCCCAGCTCTGTTGCCCTTCCCTGGACCTGCTCCAGCATTTCAATGTCCTTCTTGTCATGAGGGACCCAAAAATGAACACAGGATTTGAGGTTTGGCCTCACCGGTGTCCAGCACAGAGGGACAATCCCTGCCCTGGTCCTGCTGGCTGCACTATTGCTGGTACAGCCCAGGATGCTCTTGGCCTTCTTGGCCACCTGGGCACACTCTGGCTCACGTTCAGCTGCTGCAAACCAACACCTCCAGGTTCTTTATCACCAGTCAGGTTTCCAGACACATAAGTCTTTAGAGGAGACTTAGCTTAGAGGGGAATAGGTTCAAGCAAAAGCGAATAAGTTCAAGCAAAAACTTGCCTACTAGATCTGTCCAGAGGATGTCTTCAGTGGGAACAATTTTCCTGAAAAGCACAGAAGCCATAAAACCTTGGAATAATTAGAAAGCTAGAAAGAGGGATCTGACTATCCAATAGCACAGGAAGTTGTGTTGATCTCTTAGGGATCCTCAAATTAGCAGCAGTGGGTTTCCAAGAAGATCCCCCACCGCTTCAATCAGTGTCTCATCAATGAAGACTGCTGGTCCTTACCTGGACAGAGATTTACAGTGTTCTTGGAAAGGATTGTCCTGCCACCAAGGGTGGGCACCACCAGTGCCAGGCACGTCACAAACTGCCTGGGAAGTTCAGTGTTGAGAGCACTGGGGAACACAATCCCTGAAAAGCTGACTGCACAGAACACAAGAACTTATAAAACCCCCAAGCATTCCCTCTCTCTTACGCCATACTTTTTGTTGGAATGGCAGGTTGATGGATGCTGGGGTGTTCACCTGGGCTGGAGGGTGAACTTTGTCTTTGTGCTTCCGCAGCCTGATTTTAATTTAAGGTTTCTCCTTCTCCCTTGTGGGTTCCTCTCCCTGCCCTGCTCTGGGAGTTCTCTGGGGTTTGTGAGTTATACGCTAATCAATCTGCTGACTCTGTGCTAATTCATCATCTGGGCTCCAGAGGATGGAGGGAGCTGGGTGGCTGTTCTGCTCCTTCTGTACCCATGAAACCTGAAGGAACCTGGTGGTGGGAAGGGCTACACCTGCTGGGAAAAGTTGAGGAGGGACTACTGGGCAGAATAGAAAGGGCAAAGGTCGCCCACTCCTCTCCATCCTCTTGAAAGTGCATCTCCATAAAATTTTTCCTCAAGGCAAAACCATCCTCCTGAAGTCCACTTTGAGGGTGGGGTGCTGGGGAGCTTCTGGGAGCAGCATCAGTGTCAATAAGCTGTCAGGAACTGGCCTTATTCATCACAAGTTTTGGGGAACTGCCAAGGACCCTACAGTAATTCAGTTGAGTTTCTTCTCTGCTAAATGAGTTTACAGTGATGAATAGTGTTTTCTGGGTAATTTAATAATATTAATGGGATCTCATTAGGCTGGCATTAATTTACATTCTTGAAGGTGTATCCCCTGCTGGCAGCCTTTGGAAAAACTGGGGTGGAGAGGAAAACCGATATCCTAATTCATTCACATCCCTAAATACTACCAACAAGGCAAAGGTTTCAAGGCACTCTATTGGTTCTGTTTATTTAATTTACATTGCTCTTTATGTACTGTGCTTTTATTTCCTACACAGGCAGTAAACCCAATATTGTTTAGTCGAAAGCACCCTCAAGAAAGATGATATTAGAATGAGAAATAGATATCAAATGGCCACAATTATTATTGTGATTCTTATTATCCAAGGATCAGATGATGAAAATGCAATAATTTACTCAAAATCTGTCTTCAGAGCACTGGTAACCTCTCTGTGTGAGATAACAGAGCTGATAACACTGGTACCTGTCAGCTCAGCCACTGAAGAGGGTACTGGCACAAAAGGGCATTCACACTGTTTGTTTTGATCCCTCAGAACGAGATTGTCTCTTTTATTTGCATTAAATTACATGTCTCACTGTGTGGAACTCACTTCTCTTTTTTTTTGCCTCACAGAACACATGAAGGTACAATCATCATTATCAACAAGGAATAACAGTATCAGGGCAAAGAATCATCCCAGAAATCAAGGTGTCACCATGAGCCACGGCGCTCCAGAAGATCCACAGCAGCAAATTGAATGGAAAATGTGAGCTAAAAACTTATTTTCCAAGAGAAATACCTCAAAATATATTTCTGTGCTTCAGGTTCTCACTGGCCTCTTGGGTGAGGGTGGCCAGGTCATCACAGTGAGTGCAGTTTAATTTTCTGGTCAAATAAGAGTCTTCTGGAGAATTTTTGGTTTGAGGCTAGTGCAGGACATATTAAATTTCTCCCATGTTCTCCCTGACATTCTCATTATTGAATTTCTTCTAGATTTTCCTATTCACATTTCTCAGTACCTTTAAAGAAACCCTTAATCCCTGATGCTCATTCTACAGCCAACTAAAAAATTTCTCATTTTAGAGGGAAAGTCTTATTTTAAGTAAATATTTATTTCTCTTTTTTTGGGAAAAAAAAATTCACTCTTTATAAAAACTGAAATTTCAAATTTTTAATATTTTTATTCATTTTGTATTTTATTATGTTGCATGGCGATAAGCATGATTTTGGATGGAGAAGACTTAAGTCATTTCAGTGTTAGAATGCAAAAGCGTAGACAAAAGAGGGGATATTTTTAATAAAATAACGTTATTCGATAAAAATACTCCCACATTTTTCATCACAAATTTCAGATATAATTTTTTTTTTACGCCAGCTGTAGTTTACCTCTGTTACCAGAATAAAATCCCTATCATGACAAAAGCCTCCACACCCTCAGAGCTCATATTTCATGCCATTTTTGCACCAGAAGAGTGAATAATTCAGCAGATTGGAGTAATGAATCATTTTCTCATCCCAAGGTGGCTGCTGCTCACGATGATTAATACTGATTTATATATTACTCATGACAGCCTCAACCAGGTCGGGGCCTCACGGTGTGACATCCTGTACGGGATACACTGAATAAACAGTTCCTGCCCCAAAAAGCTGCAAGAGTAACGTTTTGTTCCTTTGGTCCTTGTCAGTGGAGGACTGACCTTAGGGAGCAGGAACCTGCTAGGGAGAAGAGAGAGAAGAGAGAGAGAGAGAGAAAAAGAAAGAGAAGAGAGAAGAGAGAGAAAAAGAGAAAGGGAAAGGGAAAGGGAAAGGGAAAGGGAAAGGGGAGAAGAGAAGAGAAGAGAAGAGAAGAGAAGAGAAGAGAAGAGAAGAGAAGAGAAGAGAAGAGAAGAGGAAGAAACATGTGGGAAAACATGATCTGATTGCATAAAAACCTTTCCAGTTTACCCTTCCTTTGACAAACACAAAATACTTATTTTTTCCAGCAGCCTCACCTTAAGTTACCTGGGAGAATCTGGATGATGAGATGTTTTTGCAAACAAGGAACACAGAAAGAGTCATTTATAGGCTTCCTGACAGTGTTGTTGGAGTTGCACTTACATTATTCAGATGCCCATGCTGGGCTGCGTTTAGGCTTTTTGGCAGGCTGAAGTCCCTGGCCAACAAGGAACAGAGAGATGAAATACAGATTATGCACAACCCCATTGCTCTGCATTTATTAATCCTTTTATACAAAGACTAATATATCTTCAGTATAAAAATTTCATCAATTACATTAAGGTTTCTTTCCAAAGATAACAGTTTGCACCCAAAAAGAGAGCACTGGATAACTGTGAGACATTCCCACAACCACTGCACCTTCTCAAAGTAGCACAATGGACTGTACTTTCCAACAACAACTGTATAGAAATTGCCAAAAAGAAGAAGGAAAAAAAATGGAAAAAAAGGGGAAAAATTAGTTCTTTGTTTCAAAGTGGAAAGTTTGGCTTAGGAGTTCACATTTTATCACAAACAGTGGCATTATTATTATTATTATTATTATTATTATTATTATTATTATGTTATTATTTCATTATTATGACTACTATTATTAGGAATTAATTTTATTACTTATTATTACATTGAGCATTATTATTCTTGTGTCCCAAGCAGAGATTACAAGAGCTATTGCCAAACAAAAAGGATAAAGACATAACAGAGAGCAAGCCTGTCTCTGTCCCCTGCTCTGTTTGGTCCATGACAAAGGACTGCCCTGATCCCCCTGACATCCCTCCAGCCCGTCCAGATGCTCTTTCCACACCAAAACAGGGGAAGCACTGCATGACTGGTACCTTTTAAAGTTCTGCTTTACTTCTCAACCTCATACTGTGCTCAGCTTTATCTCTTAACTCAGCCAGCCTCATCCATGACTCCTGGCAGTGCTGGACTCAGTGGTGTGTGATTTTAACCCAGAATCTCATCCTTCTGCCGCCTTTGGTGCTTTGGGGGAAAAAAAATAAAAGCTGATATAAATTCAAGATAGTAGAATTTACCCACAATTCTTCTCATCCCTGTCACTCCATGATGAGGAATGGGGTTTCTTTTCAGGAATCCTCTGTAATTTTGTCCCTGAAGGAAAAAATGAACTTGAGGGAGCCTGACTCACACAGGCTCAGCTCACATGTGAGGTGGTATCTGCAGTCTGGGATCAGGTCTCATCTGTAAATAGGAGGGTTTAGCTGTGGATTGAAGTCCTGTTATCTGTGGAGGAGCAAGATAACTTTATGATTCAGGAGTGTCTGTCCCAAAATATCCAGGGGCTGTGGCTGCAGGGCTTCACCAGTGATGTATCGATACCGGCACAGTGTCTCCTCTGCTGCTTCCTGCTCAAACCAGCCTCGTTCATCATGTTGTCCTACACCAGGGAGGGACAACTCAGCACTGCAAGTGCCTCTAGTCAGCTATTGCAGTAACAGGGTTATTATTTCTTACCAAAAAAAAAGAAAAAAAGGTATTTTCAGCCTGAATGTTGTGCCAGAGAGCCCAAACTGCAGTGTTGTCAATTAATCCTGGTCAGTCTTTTCCAAGTACATGTTCCAAGCTCATGTGCATACTCTAAGCCTGGCATGTCCTGTGTCTTTTTGGAATGGATAGATCCAGGACTGCCCGTTTGTTGTTCTTTATCTCACCAGCTTCCTTTCTCTGAGCTATTTATTGTTACAGTGTTAAGATTTTTTCTGGTTTTAAGATTTTGTTTCCTCTGCGTTTCTAGACTCTGATCTTAATATGTCATATTTTTTTATGTGGTGGTGGCTCTCCAGACCCCTTCTCACCACTTTTCCCCAGGAAAATTAATCACCAGACACACATTTAACTATTGTTGTTAAATAAGGATCCCATAAAAATGCTCATCTTTGAGAGCTGCATTCCAAAGGGGTATCTCGTCCTTTCTCCTTGATACTGTCCCATAGATGTCCCATTGTCTGCTCAAATAGAGCTAATTTTGACTTTCATCCCAGGAGTTTCTATTTCTAACTCCTTACTATAAGGATTTTGAGGCCCTGACACAGGTTGCCCAGAGAAGTTGTGGACTTCCCATCCCTGGAAGTGTCCAAGGCCAGGTTGGGTGGGGCTCTGTGCAACCTGATCTAGTGAAAGGTGTCCCTGCCCATGGCAGGGGGCTGGATGATCTTGAAGGCCCCTTCCAACCCAAACCATTCCGTGTTTCCACGATCCTGTGACTTCCTCCCTCTCCTGAATTCTTCAGCTGAAAACGCAAAACACCAGCAAACCAACACAGCATTTTCTCTTGGTTCCTTCCTTGATGTCCTTGTGGCAAACACCATTTTCCTGACTTTCATACTGACCTCAAATGTCTCTCAGGCCTGTCTCTGATCCGCCCACCCAAACTGTGCCTTGGTTTTGCAGCTTCACCTTGATTAATAACTTCACAATCTCACCTTTTGCTCCCTTCTGCTAAACCAGTGGGCCAAGGTCTCTTACACCATCCCCAGGGCATTTTTCTGTGTATCCATCACACACAACATCGTGAAAGTCACTTCCTCACACTATTTTACACACCTCTGTTGACTCCATCAGTTCCCTTTGTGCATAAAGGTACTCTGCACTTTGTTAAACACCATCTTGCTTCTCACCTCCCTGATCTTCTGCTATCAGTGTGCTTCCTCATGGACAAGACGGTCAGGGGAGGTTCAGGTTGGACATCAGGAAGAATTTCTGCATAGAAAAGGTTGTTAAACATTGGGAGGGGCTGCCCAGGGAGTTGGTGGAGTCCCCATCCCTGGAGGTGTTCAGGAAATGACTGGACGTGGCACTCAGTGCTCTGATCTGGGTGACAAGGTGGTGACTGGTCAAAGGTTGGACTTAGTGATCTTGAAGGTCTTTTCCAGCCTAAATGATTCTGGGATTCTATGAAAAGATTTCCCCCTCCCTGTGTGCGCATCAGCTTGAGAGCCCAGGAGCCACTGAAAACTGCTATTTAGGGCAGGATTCATCTCACCCACCCTGCAAAGCCTATCACAGAAACATCCGTACCAGAGCTCATTGCTCAGAGCTTCCCCGTACAGTCAGTGGGAAAAAAAAGGAAGATACTCCAGGGTCCAACTGACCCACTTTATTTTGGGATGACTATTCTTAATGACAACAGGAATTGTACCCAGCCCTACAAGCTCCATGTTCTATATTGACCGTATCTCTCCCAATTACAGTGGAGCTGAGGGCAAGTGTTTCCTGTGAAGACATCACACCTGGATGAAACCTGCTTATATCACCACGCGTAAAAAGAGTTTGTTGCTGTCAAATGCACAACTGTTTTTTTTTTTTCCCACACTGAGGTGAAAGCATTTAGCTTCCTTGCAGGAAGAAGCCACTGGCAAGGTGTGGGCCCTGAATACCAATCCAGAAATAACACTTAAAGACCTGACTGCTTCCTTGGGAAAGAAAGTGCAGACAGAAAATTTATGTGCATTCAGCCTGGGCCTTTTATTCAGCATCCACAACAATTTCCACACAGGACATTTTGGGTTAATTAGGTCAGCTCAGATTAGTCACAGCCCTCTTAATGAACATTTTTAAATAGGTTTCACTTCTCAGGGCTGTGTGGAATTAGTGAGAGTCTCGTCGAAATACATGGATATAACAGCCTTTTCTGGGCTGGGGCTTTGGAAAGTTTATTTAGAGAAAGCCATTAAAAAAAATCCGAGTTCTAGTTCAGCTGCCCTTGAGCACAAGGAAATAAATGGTGCCCCTGTAGTGCTGAGATGTGTCTCTGGAAGTAAACAAAACAAGGGATACTTGCCATCTCTGCCCTTTGACTCCAGACCTCCAGACCAGACCGATGGCTGGTTGCCCATGGACTCCATAAAATGTGCCCATTATTGCAGTCTGTAAAATAGGGCACTAAGGTCATTCTGCCCCGCACAAAACACTCAGAGGAGGGGAAAAAAGGTCTTTCTTTCTGGTTTTTTTTTTTTCCTTTTTTTTTTTTCTAATCTGAGTGCTGTTTCATACCACCTGTGCCAGCCTAGGCCCTCCACTCCTTGTCCCCCGCTGTCACACTGGTCACTGCAACTCAGAAACAGCCTGAACTGAGGCAAAAGATTTTGTGGGATATTACAGGCCCATATCTAGATGTGATCTTTGTGTGTGTCCCAGTGCCATGGCCCAAAAATCTGGGGATCCAGCTAACACAAATCCCTTCAGGACCATGTCCTAGAGGAATGCAGGAGGCCCAATGGCCACCGTGTTCACAGTGGGGCACTGACACAGCTGGGAGCTATGGAATATCCTTGAAACCTGGCTCCTTTAGTTGATCTTCATCCACACTCCTGAGGTGTATGAAACAAACCAAGAGCAAAAAATTGCTTTTAAAATAGCCTTTTCACTCTGTTTCATTGCAGCAGAGAGAGGCAACATCTGGAACTAACACTTCTCCCAGATCCACTACACGCTTTGGGATTGTTCTCACAGGAGGGAGTCAAAGTGCTCAGGTACCTTCAAAGCTGCCTTATACAACCACTACAGGTGTGTTCAGCACAGTAAAATAACATCAAATAAGGAGAGAAGGCAAAATGTATCAATAGAATGCACAGAGATAACATCACAAGAACCGATGTTCCAAAAAGGAGCAGCACTGTTTATGAAGGCCTAAAAATTATTGGCACTGCTGTTGTGGACTGAAGGGGTTCCCTGAGTTTAGTTTTACATCTGCCTTGTTGTACAGTGGCTACTGCTGTTACCTCCAGGTAATGGTGCAGGTAAAGACACAGTTCACAACAAAACAGCTTGGGAGGAGTCCTGGGGAGCAGAGGGTGAAGAGAAAATAAGGATAACTTCTGCGTAAATCAGGATCAGGGATGTCCTGGAGGCTTTTGTCACTTTTTGGCAAACAGAAGCCTTTTTGCTTCTGGAATAAATTCCTTCCTGCCTCAGTGGATCATGCACTGACATGAAATTTTACAGGTTAGTGCAAAGCTGGATAAACACAGACAAGACATTACAGTTCAGCAGCTTCGTGTGAATTCCTGGACGACAGGAACAAGTGTCCAGGGAAGGTCTTTTGAAGCAAGCCCCCACCTGAGTGCTGCAAAGCCCACCTGCAGCTGCTAAAGGGGTCAGGCACTGGCTGTAGGTGCATCATTCCAGCTCCTGACACTTCCCAGACCCTGTTCCAGCCCTTCTGTTCTCAGACACCGCAGGATGCCCTGCCACCACAAATGAGAGCTTTGGGAGCCCTCGGGAAACTGGCTGAAAGCATCTCAGGTGTGTATTTTTTAGCATGCTGGGAACCCAGCTCTGGGATTTACTACTGGGAAGGCAAGGGAAGCATGGAAGCAGGGAGAGGGGAAAGTATATCCTGGTAAGGAAGGAACAGCCATCAGAGGATCATCATTTGGGTACCTGAGACCTGATCCTGCCCTCCAGCTTTAGCATCTTCCCCCCTTCTTGCGTCAGCAGAAATGAGGGAAGGGTTAAAGTGACCTTCAGGGTTGTTGAACAGAGAAATGGATGTTCTGGGGAGGGAGCTGCAGTTCCCTTAGATTCCCTCATATTCTTATTCTGAATGTTCCACCAAGACTTCTGCAAAGGGTGGTTCTTTCATCACTGTCATTTATAAAGGGAGTTTTCAGGATGGGGTAGGAAAGCACCTGGTTACTAAAGACCCTCCAGACAACAACATTTGGATGGTTTGTGGCCTAGGACTGATGTTATTTGAAGGTCTGGGGGGTCTTTGTGCAATGGGGTGAGATGTCAGTCACCAGGAGAACAACCAGGAGAGTTTAAGCCCAACCCCCTTGGGATAGACTGAAGTCTCAACAAGTAGATGAAAGATAGGAAGAAACTCCTAAGAAAAGTATTGATACAAAGTTAGAATAAAACTTTGAACCTCTTGTAAATTGGAAGTCCCTTGAAATGACTTGATGACCTTAGAGGCCTTTTCCAGCCTGAATGATTCTGATTGAAACAGCCACAGCCAGAAGGTTTTTGGTGGTGGTTCACTGGTAATGGTACAGCAAGAAAAACAGTTGTTTGGGGGCTTATTTCAAGTGGGTGGGATAAATCCAGTGATGAAGACAAGATTCAAAGACTGGTGGATACAGCAAATGGTCCATGGGAGACATTTGGGACGCAAGTCTTACATTAAATGACAATACTACAGCCTCCTCTGAAAACAGGCTGTTTCTTGACCTTGAGATGCCTGTCAGAGCCCTCTGCCTTCCACTATGCTTCCACTGCTCCTTGATTATTAAACACCCACAGAGATTTTGGGAAGTCCTCTGAATACCTGCAAATACCCGCACCTCAGGCAGAGAATTTCAGAGCTTTGCATGTTAAAAAAAAAAGTGACAGGAGGGGTGTGAAAGTGAGCCACACATGCTGTTTTGCTGGCTGAGACTTGATGTGCCTTGGATTCAGCAGAAGTCCTGATTAATACTCATCCTGCATTTACAAAATTAAATTAGGCCGCTTAAAATTAAAAATACATATTTATTTTAACCAGTCTGGGTATTCTGAATGAATTGAAAAGGAAAAGAGGATGGAATATTACAAATGAGACAATTAAGCGAAGCAGGCAGGAGAACTTGTATAAATTACAGTCCTGTGATGAAACGGTGCTTTGATGCAAGGGAGGGGAGCTGGCAGGGCTTCCAGAGATGGAAAGTGGTGGGGAGGGGTGGTGGGAAAAGGACTTAAAGTGGGAAGGAAAAAAAAAAAATTAACTCTGAGAAAATCCATTAGTATTGATTTAAGGAGGTAATCAAGGGGAAACAGTCTCAAACAGACAGGAGGGAGTGTTAACGGTAACACATGAATGCCGTGATGCTCGGAGCCTCACACAGCTCTGTAAGCTGCAGAATTACCCTTCTGGGAGAGCCTGGATCCACCCCTGGCACCTCCTGACCTGGCTGGATTCCCAGCACCTGCCAGGTGTGATGAAGCTCCGGGGTGTGAAACAGGATTAAGTCAGACCTGAAAGCTCTTCCCTTGGACAGTGCTCAGGGTGGAGCCAGAGCAGGAGTGAAGGTGGTTGCTGCAGTCACAAGGAAGCCAATGGGAGAAGAAACCCAGCAGCTTTCAGAGCAGCATCTTGCCAAATTTTGCTATTTTTGGAACAAGTAGAATTCCCAACAAACCCAGAAGGAGACGACAAAGTTGGCCATTCGACAGCGTTCACAGCTTCCTGGAGACTAGAGATGCTCAGCGCATTGAAGAATCCGGCTCCAGACGTGTGAACTCTTCCTGATTACAGAGCAAACAAGATTTTCTGCTGAATACACTGAGAATGTTCCCCAAGCACACAAGTTTTACTGATGTGAAGGAGGTCTTGGTTACTCTGGGGTGCAGTTCCCTATAATATGGGGGGAGAGGGCATGGGGGGAACCTAAATCAATCAGCCCAGTTCCACCGGACCTCATGGAGAAAGGAAGAGTCTCTGCTCATGAAGGTGACTTTAAACTCCAATCTGGCCACTTATCACTGCTTTTGCAGAGAATCATTGAATGGTTTGGGTTGGAAGGGACCTTCAAGATCATCAGTTCCAACCCCCTGCCATGGGCAGGGACACCTCCCACTAGCCCAGGTTGCTCCAAGCCCTGTCCAACCTGGCCTTGGACACTTCCAGGGATGGAGCAGCCACAGCTTCTCTGGGCAACCTCTTCCAGTGCCTCACCAGCCTCAAAGTAAAGAATTTAATTTCCGTTGCATGTGTGTCATTGTGTAATTTCTATGCATGTTTAACATATATGATTTACATTTATTCCCTGGACAGTACAGCACAGTAATATTTTGGTCACAGCTGAATCAAAACTCATTGGGATTAATTTTTCAAAGGCGAAAATATTTACCATGCAGAGGCTTGGACTGTCAATGGAGGAGACTTAGAGACCCTGGAGTAAGGCATGAGATAGATTAAAGTAGTATCAGGATCTTCCATACTGATTTGTGTGTCAATCAGACATTTCCACCTTTCACGAGTCTCACTGTAGCTACAAAATCCTAAAGTCACATTTTCCACTGCACCCAATTTTCTTTTTTTAAGGGTAGATCAGGATAACAAAAGCCTCAGGACACCTGGCTTCTACTTCTGTATCACTCACAGACTGCATCACCTGCCTCATCCCAGTTTTTCCAAAGTTCAAACTGGAATGGAGGAACTCGGTTTACCAGTATATGAAAATCGTGGATCAATTTCTGTGAAGGTGACAAATCCCCAAATAAATGTCAGTGCCCTCTTTGAGAAAAGAGCATTTTAAAGAGCATCAAATGTGGGAAAACCCAGTGAAAAGGTAGTTTCTTCACTCCTGAGAGCCCGAGTTGGGTTTTCAGGGATCTTTGCGCTCAGTCCTGTCTGCCTGTCTCTGTCCTGGCACTCATTCCTTCCGCCACTCTTGATCACCCCTGTTTTCCCTTTTCATCTTTCTCAGCCCTCCAAATACATAATATCAGATTTGAAAATCACTTTCGACAAGGAAATGTAGTGACAGGAGGAGGGGGAATGATTTCAAACTGCAAGAGAGCAGGTTTAGATGGAACGTTTGGAAGAAAGTCATCACTGTGAGGATGGGGAGGCCCTGGCACAGGTTGCCCAGAAAAGCTGTGGCTGCTCCATCCCTGGAAGTGTTCAGGTTGGATAGGACTTGGAGCAACCTGGGATAGTGGAAGGTGTCCCTGACTGTGGCAGGAAAGTTTAAAACTCGATGGTCCTCAAGGTCCCTTCCAACCCAACCCAACTCATTCTGTGATTCTCTGACTCAACAAAATAGTCCTAGAGGAACTCTTTTTAATCCTTCAACACAGATTGGCAGATGAGTGCTTTGCTTTTGATTTTTGTTGTTTTTTTTGATCCTGTGGATCATTGGCTTGGAAGTAGATTTTATTGACTCTGTTACAGATGAAGGGGCACTTAAGAGCTCCTTCAGTCTGTCTTGACAGATGGATGGTTCCTTGCAGAGTTGTTAACTGTGGGTCTAAGATCAGAGATCTGCTTGATCACTAAATATTAGTCTCTTGAACACAAAATTCACTTTCTTTGAGACCTTCCTGCAAACCCCAGCTTTGCTGTCTAGTGCAGAATTAGATATATAAATACATATATAACTACTATATAAATGCAAAGTGGTATTATTAAGGGGAGAAGAGAATTGCCATATCAATCTAAATAATAGGCTGGTAACTGTCAAAGAGCAAGTACACTTTCTGTTAACAGGATTTTTCTAATTCTAGGGGAAGAATAACAAGGCTGGAGGCTGGAAGACATTTAGCAGCAAATACGAAAATGGGTTTGTTTGTTCTCCTCCTTTGTTCTGTCAAATTCTCAGTGCTTTGCTGCCTGCCTGTTTCACAAAGCTCCAAAGCACTTTCAGCCTGCAGCAAGCTCTGAAAGCAATTTCACATGGCCAGCAGAGCTGAAGGAGGGAGTGAAGGGGAAACAAATTAACTTTTCAGTCCAAGAAAGTGAAACAGAGCACGGAGGGACCTCAGAGACAACGAGGCTTCATGAACCGAGAATGCAGCGGCAGGTCTGTGTCTCCCAGGGCCTGATTTCCCTCCCTTTCACTGGTTGGTGTTGGTATTTGTGTGTTCATTTGGACATCTTTTGGGGACAAGTAGTTCATGGTGGAGGTATTCTGCTATTCCAAATACTTCTACTGAGTCCATGTCTGAGCCCTCAACAGATGAGGATCTGCTAGAGTGGGTCCAGAGGAGGAGATGATGATCAGAAGGATGGAACACCTCTGCTCTGAAGACAGACTGAGGGGTTTGGGGATGTTCACCTGGAGAAGAGAAGGCTCTGGGGAGACCTTAGAGCCCCTTCTAGGGCCTAAAGGGGCTCCAAGAGAGCTGGAGAGAGACTTGGGACAAGGGCCTGGAGTGACAGGACAAGGGGGGATGGCTTCAAACTGAAAGAAAAACAAATTAAAGTTGGATATTAGGAAGAAATTCTTCACTCAGAGGGTGAAGTAGCACTGGTTGCCCAGAGAAATTGTGGATGCCACATCCCTGGAAGGGTCAGGTTGGATGGGGTTTTGAGCAACCTGGTAGTGAGAGGCATTCCTGTCCGTGGTGGGAAGTTGGAAGTGAATGATCTTCAAGGTCCCTTCCTACCCAAACCAATCCATGATTCTACGGTGAGGGAATTATAGTTGATGCAACAAAACCCCTTGTTTCTTAGATGGGTTTCTGCCCACCCCACATGCCAACAGAAGGTAGAGATATTCCCTGCTGCTCTGTCTTCATCAACTGAAAACCACACAAAAAACAAGGTGAGTCTTAACATTTGGTCAAAAAGTTGGGTGATGATGTTTTCTTCTGACCTAACTACAGGTCTGCAATGCATCCTCTTCTTTTGATACCAAATGTCCTCTCTTTAAAACTGGACATGGTGTTGATTGAAAAGGACATTTTTATACTTTTAAAATAACTTTTTCTTGCTGTTTTACTTTACTTTTTTTTTTTCCCCCTTACACAGAGTATCGAGAAAGGAAAGGGAAGCAATTCTGCAGTGAAGTGATGTGTGTTTACAGACTGAGGCAAAGAAAAGGTGCTGTCAATCGTTTTGCTCAGTGAGCAACAGGAGGCTGAATCAGTGCTCAAGACAATTTATGGGTGTTCCCTGTGATTAAATTGCCACCCATCCAATGCTATTTAGAAGCACTAAAATGAAACAACAATGAGGAGGCACTACAGAGATGTCCAGCTCAAATCCAGACGTGGTCTAACACAAGTGGCCAGTGTTGTACCTCATCTAGCAGCCCCTGACTCTTCTCAGGGTATTTTGGCCTCCTCAACACCTCTTCTCCATGTTCCAGCATCTTGCTGTTATTTCAGGCAGGGATATCCCATCTTTATGTCCTAACAGGTGAGGAGCAAGAGGAGTAAGTCAAATGTTACAACCTGTTCTTTGACATGTGGTGGGACTTGCAGGGATGTGCTGCACAGTCTCTGAGGGTATGAAAAAGAGATGTTCCACAGGAGAACTGAGATTCTGCAGTGCGAGGACCTGCAAGGTCCAAGCTGATGATGACGCTCATGTTTTGGGTCTGGAAGATACGCAGGATGTCGATACCTGTCATAAAAAACCAGCGAGTCGGGAGGGTTGTGGCTGAGGGATATTTAAGGCTCTGTTTTGGTCATATCAGACCAATCTGAGCTTATCCACAAAGAGATGTCAGAGGGAGGCAGCATTTATTACTATTTTGGGCAGAAAGTTCAACATTCATCACATTTAACTTCAGATATCTGCACTGCAGACTGCCTCTCTCAGTCAAACACTGACAATCCTACAGCCACTGGAGAGACACAAGTATTTCTCAGTACCTTTCACCACCTCCTTGGGGAAGGACTCACTCTGAAGTAGGTCTGAAGAACCATATTCCATAAGTACCTGTTAATTCCCATTAAGTACAAAAGGAATTTTCGTCAGCAGCTCAGATGCACAAGTGTCTCTCATACCTGCAAAAAACCAGGCAGTGTTAATCCCACCTCAGGAGACCATCTGATGGAAGAGGAATTCCTGAGACAGATACACAGGGATGGCAATCCAAAGGGCAGAGGACAGTTGCAGGGCCACAAACTGGTGGGAATCCCCTAAGCAGCTGGAGGATAAGGAGAATCCTTCCCAAGAGCCATGGGAGGAGCAGAAGGCAACAATCATGGAAATTAAAAGAGGACAAGAAGTGTCCATGATGAGTGAAGAGTAAGGTGCAGTGCCTTTGGCTTGGGAAAGGTCATTGGAGGCTTCTGAGTAAGTAATTTCAGAGCTTGGGCAGGCAATGGAATGCACATTTGGGGGTGTAATTGGCAGAGAGGAGATCCATACCTTGAAAATGAAGGATCAGGGAGGTTGGAGATGAGTGGGAACAAATGAGGCACCTTTTCCTTTTGAGAAACAAATAAAACAAAGCCATTCAATCTGCTATCATAAATATATATCTGAAATAAGTAAATAAATAAAAGTTTGGTGAGGTACAGGCATCATCCTTCTGTTCAGTAGCCCATCTTTTGAAAATCCCTGATTAGCACAGAAGTGGGCCAGACTCTGGACTTAGGCAAAGGACAAGGTGGAAATTTCCCCACAAACGTAAGCTGGATTTTCCAAATTTTATCAGAATTGCTTTGTTCAAATGGTCCCTAATGTGGATGTCATTGGTTATATCCCATCCCTGACAGTGTCCAAGGCCAGGTTGGACAGGGTTTGGAGCAACCTGGTCCAGTGGAAGGTGTCCCTGCCCATGGTAAGGGTGTTGGAACAAGATGATTTTTAAGTTCCCTTCCAACCCAAACAATCCTGTGATTCTATGATGTTATTTTAAATAGTTTTGGGAACAGCCTTTGACAGTGTTCTTATCACTGAAGGCCCTGATCGAGGGGAAAAAGGTGAGAATCCACTTATTGACTGTGGAACCACTACCCTCTGTAGTATCAGCTTAACCTATTAAAAACTCTCTGCCTCAGTTTCCAATTGATAAACAAGTGTAATGTGTGTCCTTTGTCCTGCTTGTTCGGACTAGAAACGCTCTGGGTTACTTCAAGATGTGCAGAAGCCCAGTCCTGATCTCATCAGGGGTCTTGGAAGCACCATGTTCCAACTAACAACCACAACCAATTTCTTCCAGTCTCACTGAAAAGTTCTTTTCTCCTTCTGCCTGTCTCCATATAGATATGTATGAATATCAATCCTGCCAAAAGAAGGGGCGGGGGGAGAAGGCAGACAGAGGGGTGATAAAAATTCAGTACATCAAAGTGAATTTACTTGATTTACAACAGGTAATTACCATTCTTCACGCACGGCTGGACTCCTGTTGTGAGAAAGCAGAGCAGGTGGAGCTGTGCCTGTCCCAAATCCTTCCTCCAGACAATCCCCTCCACCTGTAAACTCCCCGTGCGCCTGCAGGAGAGAGGAATTGTCGAGACCAGACGGAAGGACAGGTGGGAAAGATGGATGGAGGTGGCTGAACAGAGGCAGCTGGAAAAGTTGGGTTTGCCCACACTTGAGCAGACTTGAAACCTTCCCAAACATCCACTTGCTTACTTGCCATGGTAATGGCTCTGTCCGTTCACTGTGGGGGTAAAAAAAAAAGGCAGTGAAATTAAAGGTCATAAAACTAGTGTGGAATGATAATTGGAATTATTCCTGTAATGGATTAAAACTATTCCGAGTACCACGATCTAAATCTGAATGGGGAGGGAGGGGGACGAGGGGAGTAAACGAATAGAACTTGCAATTGATTTTCAAAGAATATCAGAAATTATTACTGGTACAAATTTACAAGGGCTGTAGATCACGCTCGCTGCTGCCTTGTTTGCAACAGAAATATCTAATTCCAAAATGAATTGGGCTCTGCTCAAACTAACTCTTGCTGATGGTGGCAAGTTGTTAATTAAATGACACTTTTGTGCTGTTCATTTTGAAAGTCTGTGGAAAGATAACGTGAAGTTCTCAGCTTCTGAAATGAGTGGGGAGAAGTGAGCAAGCACAGACTTTTAAAGACTCCAGGGGAAGGGAAAAAAGCGAAATTCCCTTCAGGGAGGTGCCCACCAGGATGGGACTTTATCACACAGGCACACCACTGCAGGATTTTATCACGCAGCCTGAGTTTGGCTCAGGCCATGTAGCTGTAGATGTCTACAGAGCTGAGACTGAACATGTCAAAGCAAGTTGTCTTTATAATTAATGAAGAGATATAGACATTTTTAAGGAGTGAGTCACCTGACCTTTTTTATAAATCTGCTTCATGATCCAGTGAATCATGTCCTAAATTCCACTGTCTGTGTTGACTGGCTGTCCATTTACTGACTCAATTTATTCCCCATTTGTTTTGACAAAGATGTTTATTTAATCAGATGTACTCCCAGCCAGGAAATGTAAGAAATTACCTCTTTATACGTCCCATTTTTTGCTCTCAGCCTAAGTGCTCATGAGCACCAGCTGTCACGGACAGGGGAGTTGGAAGGGAGACAGGCTGAGCCACCAGAGCTGGCCCTATAGACCTCTTTAAATTATGTTTCTGAGTTATTGGCTCAAATTATGAGTAACGTGGGCCCTGTTTGAAAGTGGAAGGCTTCCTTACCGCTGGAGCGGAGTCGGAACTCGGTGATCTCTCAGGCACCGTCCAACCCAAAGCAGTCTATGATTCTATGATTCCCCACCAAGTCATTCTACATGTAGAAGCTGGAAATCTGAAATTATTCAGTGGAGTGACTGGAGGAAAGACATTTCCAGCTCTGTACAGAGGCAGAGACGAGTATCCCAGTTTCCATTTCCACAGTTGCCCTCTATCAATGCAAATCCAAGGGAGTACTGGGCTCACAACACCTTAGCAAAGACATTTCATGGAATCATTGTAGGATCACAGAATCTTTAAGGTTGGAAAAGACCTCCAAGGTCATCGAGTCCAACCAATTTCCGTCAATAGTTTTAGGTTTCCAACGTGGTGATCACACATTCACTCTCTTTACCTGCTTCCCCCAAGGACATGAGCACAGCAAGGCCACCTACCCTGGAAGGCTTTACTATAATTAGGATAAATCTATTGGGAGTTTGCTTCCCACTCTCTTTAGAGAATCTGAGACTAAAGGTGCCAGTTGTTGGAAGTAGGGACGTGATCTTCCGCTATGAGGAAGAATCCCATGTGAGAATCTCCACTTCAGATCCCTCCGCAGGTTAATTTTGATCTTCAAATTGTAATCATAGAATTATAAAATCTTAGAGTGGTTTGGGTTGGATAGAACCCTAAAGGTCATCCAGTTCCAATCCCCCTGCCATGGGCAGGGACATCTTCCCTCAGAGCAGGTTTCTCCAAGCCCCATCCAACCCTGACCTTGAACACAAGTAAGATTGGAAAGGTCTTAGTGAATTTTCTAGTGGTCACAACTTATCATTATGTGTCTTCCTCATTCCCATGACACATCCCCCCCCTCCAAACAGCCAAAGAGCAAGAGAGCCAGCTCAGAGCAGAAAACTCCTTGGAATGTGGGACTGGGAAGGAAGAAGGGGGAAGCTTCACTCATCAACAGGCCACACTGATTATTTTGTGGCCAGAGCCAACCCAGCTTTACTGGTGAGAGCCCCATGCGCAGATTTGTGGGGTGAGGGAAGCAACAACACCATAAAATGCGCCACACCATGAGCGTGGAGCAGCAGGGGATGGATGCAGAGGGGAGAAAGAAATTACAGCATGAAAAATTGCTTTCTTTGACAGAATTATAAAATTACTGGGTGAAGGGAAATTTGCAGATTTAATATGCCAGTTAATGACATGACATTTGAAACAGTCTCACACGAAGTACAGCTCATGATATTAATTGGTATTGTCTGTGAGAGGACTGCTGAGCTTAAAATTGGTGGATGCATGGAAAACAAAGAATAACCTTTATCCAGGCTCCTGTGTCCCCACAGAGTGGTCTCAGTAAATTTTAGTTTTGGTAAAAAACATTAGTAAAGTCTTTAATTAAGTACTAAAATCCAGGGGGTTCTTTTGCCTTCTTTAAAAAAACCCTCAAACATAGAAAACTCAAGCTTCTGGGAATTAAAATTAATTCACTGCACATAAAATTTGTAACATTTCCCCTCTCTTGGTGACTGAGGCAACAATCAGAGCAGAAAGCTCATGAAGACCCTCAGCTCTGGTCCCTTTAGCTCTAGTGACTGGCTGAGGTGCTGCACACAGGCACCTGAGATGAGAAAAATTCTTATTTGCTGTTTCCTGAGAAACCACAGGATGATGAAATCTCCATTTTTTGATACACAGAAGCAACTCCAGACTGGCCAGCAGGTCAGTAAACCATAAAGTCCTCTTCTCAGTGTGGGTATATTCATGTGACCAATATGAACTTCAATAAATATGCCCTGAAAATTCTTCCCTGGGGAAGGGCAATGTTCTTATCCATCCTGTACCAAGGGAGAAGCAGTTCAAAGCAAATAAATCCCCTGTGCAAACACAGCAAGAAGATAAATGAGAGATGGACAAATGCCAGCTCTCCAGAATCCAAATCCAGAGCCTTAATAGCAGCGTGTCCTACTTTGGGATAGAAGGTGAGTCACAAGGAGGTGTCAGTTGGATCACAACGTGAATCAATGTTGGATCAATCTCCTTAACAGCCTCATTAGCAGTATGGAAGAATGGAGAATCCTGATGGCCACTGTGGGTTGGAGACGGGTACAGGAATCAAGACATCCCCCACAAGGGAGCAAACACCAAAACGGGCTTAACTTCTCAGGAGCTGAAGTCCTGTCAGGAAGCCTGCTAGTGGGGAAGACCATGGAATCCTAGAATCATGGAATGGTTTGGGTTGGAAGGAGCCTTCAAGGTCATCTAGTTCCAACCCCAGGCCATGGGAACCTTGCACTATCCCAGGTTGCTCAGAATCTCATCCAACCTGGCTTTGAACACTTCCAGGGGTGGGGCAGCCACAGCTTCTCTGGGCAACCTGTGCCAGGGCCTCACCACCCTTACAGCAAAGTATTCCTAATATCCAGTTTAAATCTACCCTGCTTCATCTTAAGGCCATTCCCCTTTGTCCCATTTCTACATGCCCTTGGGAAAAATCCCTCTCCATCCTCCTGGTAAGCCCTTTTAGGCACTGGAAGGTACCATAAGATTTCCCAGGAGTCTTCTCTTTTCCAGGCTGAACACCCCCAGCCCTCTCATCCTGTCTTCACAGCAGAGGTGCTCCAGCCCTTTGATCCCGCCTCCTCTGGATTCATTCCAACAGGTCCATGTCTTTCTTGCACTGATGATGTGTGAGAAATGTGCGAGAAGAACCAGTCCTGGGTGCTCTGCACAAATGTTGCAGGTGAGGTGTTGAGTTTACATGGGAAAAGACCTGTGGTGAAGGTCTGTAGGACATCACCAGGACCTCCCTTTGCAGGAGGCAGAGGCAGCACTCAAGGAAACGCTGCAGAGGTGGAGTCAGGATCAATCCCAACTTCAGGACAAGGTAACAGTCTAATTTTTTTTTCCCCAGTGACACAGGGTTGTAAAAGTTGGTGCTACTGCACGAGGTATTCAGTAAAACGCGACATACCTCACATTGTGAGCAACCTGAAAGTGCTGATTAGAAACTCAGAAAAAGATGTAATAACTTAGAATGAAAAAGGAAAGTGATGAAAACTGAGATGAATAATGATATCCGAAGCGTTGAGAGGCCATCCAGGAAAAAAATCAAAAACTGAGGGCATCAATTAAAAGGCCAGGCACTTCGGGATAGAAAGGAAAAATAGCAGTGATATCTGACCCCAGTGATAGATGGAGATGGCTTATGATGTCTGAGAAAAAGTGCACAGTGACTATTTCTTTTTATCCCTTTGGAATAACAATAATGGTAGGAAATTAATATCACCCCCAGGTGTCAAAGCCTTTGCAGTCTTTCAGCAACCAAGAGCATTGTAATGCGTATCTGCTGAGAGAAATGCATTGGATGTTCAGGCACAGTGATTTACACCCCGAAATTCTCAAAGACAGGGCAAATGGTTGCACTGAATTTGGGGTCAGTTTTTGAGAAGTCTTCCCACGTGGGTGAAAATGCAGAAAGTGTGGGAGTGTGGGTGTCACACGTCCGATGAACTGCAATTAAACTGATCCGGTGCTGCAAAGATGCCTTGTGCATCCTTCTACAGAGCAGCAAACCTTCCCAAAGCATTTTATTGTGAGTAGTGATGACAAAATTAGCAGCTGGAGCTATTGGTAAAGCACACATGGTAAATAGATCATCAATAGCATCTGATCATCAGTGGTGAAAAGAGGTGGTTCTAGAGGGGTGATTTCTACACCTGATCTACAGAGTGTGTGCACCATCAACAGTAGCACGAGTAAAAATGGATAAATAATGGATAAATAAAAATAAAATGATTCAGTGAAATAGCATATGAAGAAGAGCAACCCAACTCTAGACATTGCTCTCTCCATCAATGGGAGACCATGAACTCCAATGCTGTGGCAAAAAAGACTTAATTCAGTCCTTGGTTTTAGAGTGGTGAATATGAATAAGAATTTATTGATGTCACCTGGTCCTCTCTTATTTATTTTTATTTTTATTTTTCTCATTAGGCAAAGAGGAATGTAGAAAAGCAGAAAGAAGGAAAGGATGGAAAAATTGCATATTGAGTGCTGACAGACATTTCAAAAGGCTTCTCCAGATACCACTGAAACCAGGAAAATGTGAAAACTACAAACAGTGGTGATTTTTGTTTGTTTGAGGGGGGAAAAAAAGCTGTTTTTATCTAAAAGAAAACTTTAAAAGAAAATCTTGCAAATGGCTCTATTTAGGACTCTGGAAGCAAGACTGAACTTAATGCCAAGGAAAGCTCTGTAGAAAGTAAATGAGGCACCAAAAGACTTTCTAACTGCTCCATTAGCCTTTCATCTTCTACATCTATGACACAGTCAACAGAGACACCCCGGGAGTCTGAGAGTAAGAGTTTTCACTCCCTTGCAGGGGGATTCTATCAACCAGCTGTGCTACAAACCATCCAATTTGCACCGAACTCTCCCAGCCCGGTTAATTTCTGCTGTCATGGGACAGGCAGCAACCCCCAAGGAATTTATCATTTCTTCCCTTCCATCCAGAAAAATACAGGAACGAAGGGCACTGCCAAGGAGTTGCACGGTTGTCATTTAAACTGTAATTCACCCAGAGCCGCTGCAGGAACGTCAGCCTTGGTGGGCCTGGAGCTGGGAGGATTAATGGAGCTGGAAGTGGAGCAGAAGCTTTTTACATGCAATTCAGGAAATGTCTAGACTTTGTGAGAAACCTGTTAAATTAGAGTGGCAGGCTTTCGGGAACAGGGAAGCTCTTCTTGCTCTTGGCAAGAGGATGGGTTGGTGGAGGCGGGGGAAGCAGTTGGATTGATGGCTGGGGGGGTGTCTGGGTGTTGCTGTTTGGAGAGTGATGGAGTAGTTGGCAAAGTGAGGCGTTATCTGACTCAAGGCTCTTGTCCTTAAATAAAGGGGGGGGTACGGCCAGAAGGAAAATAATTTGGGGGCATCTCTTGTGGAAATAACAGCCCTATGGCAAAACTGACTCCAGAAACAGCTGAAGAGGGAGGAAGAGGGATTGATAAGGTTGATCGAGCAGAGAAATCATTTCAGGGCCTCCTTTCAGCAACCATCCTGCTTAATCTTGATTCCTCTTCAAGTTTTCCCCAGGTGAGGTTTTTTAACAAGCACAAGAAAAACAAAAGCTGCCCAGACCAAAGTAGTGGCACGTATGGTTGCCCCATGAGACCTGGTGGTGGTCTCTGTAAGAAAACATGTGTAGTAACCTTCCAGCTGGCCAAGAATTCCCACTATTTCAGCTGGTGTTTGCTACTTGAATTCCCTTGCTGTTTCCTCCTGTCCCTGCTTAGTTTCCAGACTCGTGTTGTTATCTTGGTTCCTGTGGTAGCTCCAGATCTCCAGCTTATCAGGACCAATTATGTCAGACAATTACAGTTGTTTTCCCAGGACAGGGTAATGGGTTTTGGGAGCAGAAGGGAAGCAGCAGAGGTTATGTGCTGGCATTAGGAAAGGCTCTGGATAGTGTTTCACATGACATTTTCCCAAGCGGGATAAGAAAGGCTGGTGAAGATGGATGTGAAGGGTGGGTACTCACAGAGGAGTGATGGGTGTCATCCTGTCAAAATGAATGTGGGCATCCAAGAGGAACCTGCAGGAGGCTGCTCAGATCTCCTTACATGACACACACTGAGTTTTGCCCAAGGATACCCGTCCGATCCTTTGAGCCCAGGAAACGGCTCTCACCCAGCTGAGGTTCTGAGCATCATACCTCAAAGAATGTGGAGAGTTGTGAAAAGCTGGTTAGGGGAGAGCAGGAAGGAGAGAAAGACTTATAGAGCCTTCCAGTATCTAAAGAGGACTACAAGAATTATGGAGAGGGACTTTCCAGAAGGGTGTGTAATGGGACAAGGGGAAATGCCTTTAGGATGAAGAAGGGTAGATTTAGATGAGATATGAGGAAGAAATTCTTTATTATTAAAGGTGGTGAGGTACTGGCACAGCTTGGTCAGAGAGCTTGTGGACTCCCTGGAGGTGCTCCAGGCCAGGTTGGATGGGGGTCTGACCAACTGGTCTAGTGGAAAGTGTCCCCGCCCATGGCAGGGGGTTTGGAATTAGATGATCCTGAATGTCCCTTCCAACCCAAACTACTCAGTGATTCCAGGATTCTACAAGAGTTAAGTGTCACAAAGGTGCCTTCAAGGTGTCTTGGCCATGTGATGCTTGGCCTTTGAACTGTTTCCTCATTATGAAAACACCAGTGTTCCCATCCCCTCCAGGAAGAGCTTAGTCCTGCTTTAAGAAGAAAGGTCTTATGTCAAAAAGAGTTTAATCCAGGCATATTCTCGAGGCCTTCAAAGGTGGTTCTCCATCTGTGGCTCACAGGACATCACTCAAGGAAGCCTCTAAAGAAATGTTTTCAGAATCAAGGAGATAGGGAGATCCTGGGGAAAAGTTCTCAGAAACTCTGCTCTTCAGGTTTGATCCTGCACAGGGAGAAGATTAAGCCAAAGAAAGACTAATAAACCAGGGATGATCCTGTAGCTGCCATACCCTCCTTTCTGTGGGCTGGAAAATGAAATGAGAGGGAAGAAGATGGGAATGGGGATTTCTGTGAAGCTTAAAAAAGCAGTGAAAGATGCCATTTTACACCCAAATCGGCTGCTTTGCAGAATCACTGCTCTGGCTGGGGGTGGGAACCCAGGCAAGGCAGAGATTTAATCTGGGAATCAGAGGGAGGGGAACATTTGGGGGCCAGACAGACCCACATCACCTGATCTACCACAGCAAATCGGTCATTTTCTGAACCTTTCCTAGAAGACACCTGGGAATGGGCCTCTTTTTTCACCACCTGCTCTCATTCTGTCACTGCTCTTTTAATTTTCTTTATCTATAACATTAATAATCCTAAAGGTATTTTTAGTGGGTTCCCTAGGAGATATATCTCTTCCAGTCTATACGTTTCCTTGAATACCAACACTTGAATATCCTGATATCATAATTATCTGCTAAAAATGATCTAACTATTTTTTTCCCATAAAGAGTTTCCCACTAAAAATATCCAATAAAATTTGTTTTCTAAATTACCTCCATCCTGCGAAAGTGCCTGTGACAGAAAATAGTTTTTAAAATGTCATTTGTTGCTGCTAAATTTTCAAATTAACTGCAAGTTTAATGAGAATTATTGCTCCAGACAATCCCATATGAGATATTCCAAACTTTTATCTGTTGATATTTGCCAGCTATGATCATCCTTCATAAATTAGGATGCAGAACTATTCAGGAGTTTTAAGTCTGAGAGCTCATTTGCTTGTTTGTTTGCCAAAAAATATGTGAGGAAAAGCCTCTTTTTTTTACTGAATAGGCATTTATTCAGCAAAGGGTTCCAACCTCTGCTGTTCTTTGCAGTTCTCTCCTCATGACTAAACTTGAACAACTGTGCATTAGGTGGACATCTTTTTATATTGCTGCTACCTATTTTTTTCCAGGCCACATCCATCCTTCTTCTTGAGACCTTCTCCTTGTTAACACAGAGATCACAATTGCGCATTCATAGAATGAATCAAGGAATCATGGAACGGTTTGGGCTGGAAGCGACCAAGATCATCGGGTTCTGACCCTGTGACACGGGCAGGGACAGCTTCCACTAGCCCAGGTTGCTCCAAGCCCTGTCCAACCTGGCCTTGGACACTTCCAGGGATGGGGCAGCCACAGCTTCCCTGGGCAACCTGTGCCAGGGCCTCACTCCCCTCACAGGGAAAAATTTCTTCCTCATATCCAGTCTAAACCTGGGCTCTTTCAGCTTAAGGCCATTCTCCCTCATCCTCTGTCTCCATATAATTTTCCAAAGTCCCTCTCCAGCTCCCTTGGAGCACCTTTAGGCACTGGAGGGGGGTCTAAGATCTCCCTGGAGCCTTCTCTTCAGGATGAACACCCCCAGCTCCCTCGGTTTGTCTCCAAAGGAGAGGTAGCTTCTTAAGCATCTTGCAGACCATGACAGCCCTGCAACACTTCTCCCAAGGCCACACAGATTCTTTATAGTCTCATGCCTGACACTACCTCAAGGCTTTTTTTTGGCAATCCAAATAAATCCAGCAGGACTTCACCTCACAGCCCTTTGTGATGGATTCTCATTGATTACTGAGATATGTCTCCCCTCCAGAGGACATTCCACGTTGCTTATTTCTTCTATTGCTCCACTGCAACCAATTTTCCCTCTATTGAAATCATAACTTCCTGGGCAGCCTTTCCCAGGCTTATTTGATACCTTTATAAAGCTACACTTTGGTACTGAAAGTGCAAGTTTAATGGAATCAATCATAGAACTGTAGAATGGTTTGTGTAGGAAGGGACCCCAAAGATCATCTAATCCCAGTCTTCCTACCATGGGCAGGAACACCTCCCTGGTGGCAATATTCTATGCCAGAATAACTACAATCAATAATTCCAGGAGCAAACCGGAATCTAGAAGTATTCTTCAAGTATACTCTGCATGACAAAAAACCCCCAGTCTATTGCCTCTCATTGCTATTATATTAATGCATTGCATTCAGACTGCAGCAGCATCCAGACACTATATCAACATACTGCTAAAGGACAAGCCCTTCCCCAAAGAGCTTAATACTGTACCAGTTTTATCACATTGCTCAACATCAATTATGCTCCAGCTGCTCTCTCCACAAAGGTAATAACTGTGTTCTTTACAGACAGGGGCCCAGGCAACTTTTTCATATCTCAAATAAAAAAGTCTTTAGTGAACCGATCTGATTCCAGATTATGAAGGGACTGGGAAAGCACTGACCTTGCACTTTTGGGATCTGGCTTAAGGAGGAGTATGAAATAACAGCAAAACTTGTGGATCAGACAGAATCTTTTCTCTTCCCCCAACCCCCTTCAGGAAAGCTTTTTCCACCTGATATTTCCCATCCAGGCAAAGGCTTTCAGGAGAAGGAAGCAGGGACAGCTAGAGCAGAGAAGATAAGGCAGCAGTGATATAAAATGAAGCTACAAGGTGCCCCCAGCCCTGCATAATCAATGTCCTAAATCAGCCGAAACATTCTGCCTGGGTTCAGAAAAAAAGCAGCACTTTCAGAAGGTGCTTTGTTTGCCTTCTGCTCGGCCAGGGAGAAATTTGACAGTTTGGAGCAGTAGCTCAAACTAACAAGTGTCTGTGTCCTCACTCTGCAGGAGAGACAACAAGCAGGCAGGGAATTTATGTGCTGGTGAAAAGCACCTTATTATTTTCAGCACTAAATTAAACTCTGCAGACTAAGAACTCACATAATTTGGCTCAAAAACATCAGTGCACACTTACATGAAAGAGTGCAAACGTATTAGTGATGTTTGCATAAGAACATACACAAGCCCTGAGAAATGCATTCATGGAATCATAGAATGGTTTGGGTTGGAGGGACCTTCAAGATCATTTATTTCCAACCCCCTGCCATGGGCAGGGACACTTCCATTAGCCCAGGTTACTCCAAGCCCCGTCCAACCAGACCTTGAACCTTCCAGGGATGGGGCAGCCACAACCTGTGCCAGGGCCTCACCACTCCCACAGGGAAGAATTTATTCCTAATATTTAATCTAAACCTGAACCCTTTTGGTTTAAAGCCATTAACTCTTGTCCTATAATTCACCAGGTCATGTACAGTTAAGGATAAATCCCTGGGTAAAGATGGAAATCAGTAATGCAAAATCTCGAACAACTGCAAGGCTGTGGGGAATCGTTTTCTAATGGCAATAACCAAGCCAATGACTCCCTCAGATTAGGGTGTTCAATAAATACAGGACAGTTCCTTTCAAGAGATTTATTATTTATTTATTCTGATAACTATTCAGACTCATTCCTTTTGATGTCTGTTAATTCCAGACTTGTGAGGCCACAAACAAGTCGATGCTCGTCTATGGACAGCAGTGGCTGAGTCCTTCCACCCACATGGTTGAAAGAAATGTTTGTTTTAAGAAGCATAAGGCTCAGCTCTGCCGTCCTTTCAGTGTGTTCCCACCTGTCGGCTGGGCTGTGGTAGTTCTCAGGCTGTATTCTTTCCATGTTCACTGTGGCTCAAGCTAAATCCCAGTAAATCCCAGCGGTATTGGGCTAAGAGCACACTCAAAACCAGTCCCTGCAGCTGAGCTTGTAGGCTCAGTGCTCCCCTAGCTCTTGGGACCAGGCCTGTTCTGGGAGCTCTGCTATCCCTGTGGGTACAGACTCAGATAGTGGTGGAGGAGATGCTGGAAGGTGACTCAGTGAAGGAATTAGTAATTCCCAAGTGTGCAGATTCCTTTATCTCCACCACCCCTCAGTTTGTTCAACAATGCCCAAGCAGCTCGAATGAATCGGTATCTGCAGAAGGGCAGATTAACATCAATATGTGGCTCTAACTGCTTTTTGTTTTGTTTTGCACCAAAATAGCTTCCCTACATATGGCAGAGCTCATCCCAATGATTGATCTGCCTCATTTGACTTCCCAGCTCCACGGCTGATGAAGATGTGGGGAGGAAGTCCATGCAAGGATCAGAGAGAGGCAAATTGGGTTTTCATGGCCCCATGCTACTTTATCCAATTATGGTTTCCCAGGCGAGGGCATCCCACTGGGGTCTCACCCTTGGATTCACTCTTCTTAATGACATTCAATCATTTTGTGCTGAAGACAGTCATTTTCATAGCTGCTTGCATAATAAATTCAGAGTTACATGCTCACTGGTTCTCTAATTACACCCCGTTCCTGCAAAACAAAATGATTAAACTGAGTTTTGACTGGAAAAAATGTGAGTCAGCAGTTTTGTTTTACTGATAAAGTTTGATCCTGTTTGGTTTTGTTTGATATTTTCTTTTGCAGATTGGGAACTCACTTGTATTTAAAGGTTAAAACACAGAAAATATTGGGCCAGTGGATAATTGTCCACTGAGTTTGTAGGACATTCTGAATTTCACTCCTGGCCTAAAATGATCTCAGTAGCCTTTGAAAAGTTAATCTGCACTGAGTTTGAAATTTGTGATGTTTGGCTACACAGGGGTAGCAAGGCCCATTTGAACTAAATGAGTTTCATACCCAGAGAAAGCAAAAAAAAAACCAAAAAAAAACAAATTAAAGGTAAATAAATAATTCAGCAGCTGTCTGGGAGATAATGGATCATGAACTATTCATCTATATTTAGATTAATCTAATCAACACCTTCACATAACCCAAACCCAGTAACTTTTTATGTTTATGGGATTACTGGAGAATAAAACTGGGAGGGTAGTGGAAACCAGCAGACCAAAATCAGAGTGATCAGACTTCCTACTATTTTAGGTCACCAATGATGAGTTTTGATGGCTCAGAGGTCTCCTGAGCATCTTTCTTTGACACGTTACTGAAATTTCCTTTACTTCATTGGTTCTGCAGTGGGTTGAGGATGTAATTGTGGGTGTAGAGGCACTGAAATGGGTCATTCCAGGCGTTAGTTGTGCCAAGATACAAGATAAACACGGTTCAGAGCCTAAATCCAGTAGAGTGTGGGGAAAAAAAATAACCCAAGGGGTAGGCAGAAACAGTAAAGCTCCATTAGGAGGGGTGTGCCAGCCTTCCTAATACATTCCCCAACGTCATCCCAGCCTTCTATAAGCGGCCCCAAAGCCCTCCAGCACTGCTGGCTACGGGAGTTTCAAGATCTAGGACAGCATTGTCACAATGGAAGGAGAAACACAGCCCTGTAGCCACGGCCACGTCACTCAACCAGCCCTTAATGCCACCCACGTGCCATGCAAGCGGACCTTTTCCGTTAATTATTTGTGTACATTGTAGAAAACCAGGAACCGAGAAGGTGGATTCCTAATTTACAGGTTTCCCTTGCATGAACAAGTGAGTGGGTTTCCTTTCCAACTTGAAAATTCTGGTTAAAAGCACCTGTGCCATCAAAATGGGAGCATTTTCTAGACACAGGTTTCACGTTTCACTATACCAAACGTTTCTACTGCAGCTCGGGAGGACTTTTGCAAAATATCATTAAATTATCCCACTTGGGTATAGCCAGGGGTGTGTTTGTGGTAGCAGTGAGGGTTTAATTACCTAAGGTAATTAAGTTTTCCCAGGAATTATCACTGCATCTGTTGCAGTGTCTGTACCTGAGCAGGTAACTCAGGCGCATCCCACTGCAAAGGTAGCAAAGCAGGCTCATCCTGGGGTGGGACTCATCTCACCTGTTGTAGAGGACAGGCTGTGCCTGATCAAATGGAGATGGACATGAGATGACTAATGTCCTAAGAACCCCTGGCTCTGCTGACTCACTCTTCCTTGACCTGAAAGGGAGTCGGCAGCGATGGCCTCAGATATTGGCACTCCCAGGAGAGACATCTTGTTTACTCATGCAAATCATGCCCTGAGCAAGTCCAGCTCAATTCACCCGCCCTCTTTGCACACCCACACAGAACATATTCTGCCCTTATGCATCCGTTTGGCTTCTCTCAACCTTGGCAAAGACATGTTTTCACGTGGTTCTTACGGTAGACATTGAGATGGGAAAAAATCCAAATCCCACTTCTTCTGGCAGGGTATTTCCTACCTTAGTGGGGTCCCCCTGAGCTGAGGTTGTGTTTTCTAAGCTTATTGTGAAGCAGCTTAGACAACATGCTGCCTGGGAGAGCTTGGCATGGACAATTTGCATCCACATCCGTCTTGTGTGGACCCAGTGAGCGTGAACCGAGCTCAGTAAGCCTGATTTAACCCAGGTAAATGGGTAAATAAGCAGGAGTTTGTCTTCTGGGAGAGCAGTGGGTACATCTGCAGTGGGCACATCGCCTTGGGCTGAAGGTGGTGGTGGTTGCAACGGCAAAATGGTTTTCACTTCCCCTCCGTGTCTCATCACAGATCTCCTCCCTAAATGTCATACTTCCAGCTCCTGCATTTTTAAGGCCTTACTGGAAAGCTCCTCAGTCCTTGTGGGCAGGTCAATAAATGACCAAAGTGATTGTGATTGTTGCTGTGTGGAGGGAGGATTTATGCCACCACTGCTTGTTTCCTACCGCTGGCTTCTGTCACCTCCCATCCCTCATCTTTGCTGCCTCTCAACATGGTAAATTCTTCCCAGCACAGAACTTGCTCTCTAATTTGTCTGTTAAATGCCTAGTCTACAAATGAGTCCCAGCTATCCTCATTAACAATAGTTTGTACTTATTCCTTCATAAACTGATGGATGAAAAGCTCCATAAAAGAGCAAAAAGATATTATTTCCCCCAAGAGGAGGGTTTGCAAAGTCATTGCTCAAAGGAAGCCAGCAGACTTTTCCATCTAACTCAAATCCACCACAGCACAACTCTGTCGCCAGAAGCATATCTTGTTTTCCTCTCTCTCTCTTTTTTTTTTTTTAATGTTACTTTATCTGCTTGTTGATTTGCTTATGAAATTAAAGGAGATTATGATTTTAACTCTTTGGTTTTAGAGCCACGAGCAAGAAAAGCTACTAGAGCTGCCATCTGCAAATTGCAAGAGACATAAAACCAGTGTAAAATAAAGGCAAAAATAAGCGTTTTCCACTTGGCAATATATTTCAGCCGAAGATTAATTCGCTGTCTGACACTTGATGCTTATTGTTTGCAAACTCCAGATCTGCAACCGCAAATCAAGCTGAAAAGCATCATCTAATCAAAGAGGGGATAATTTAGCAAGAAACCACTCAGATGTGTGTTCCTTTCAGGTTATCCGTGTGAGTGCACGTAAGGACAGAGCGCCACTAACCTGGCACATATTTGTGTCCCTAACAACCTCCCCGGACAAACTGTGACTCACTGACCTTTATTTCAGGTGAGACAAAGACACAAAAACTCTGGAAAACACCCAGTCCTTGAGCTCTGCCAGATCATTATCCCAAAAGGAGGCATCATCCAATGGGAATAGAAGTGAAAGTCTAAAAGAGGGAGAAAGGGAAAGGGAGACCCTTTGGGTCGCAACATGCCTGATTTTTAAGGTGTGATGGATAAGGTGAGAAGCTGACACAGTGATCCAGGAAATTCCTCTTCCCCCACCTTCCCAGATACGTAAGGTGTTATTGCAAGCCAAGCAGCACAGCCTTGGGCACACTGCATAAAAAAGTACATTAAAAAAAAAAATCTAGACTTGTTGGAACCCTATTAAATCTTTGCTTCACTGGTTCTAAGCCTGTCCAAGCCAACCTGAATGATTATTGTTATTATTAACAGAGCACAAAGCGAGAAAAGAGAGGATTTTTTACTTAAATAGGTTATTCTGCCTGCAGCTGGCTCTGCTGCAGAGGCCTGGCACCAGCTCATATTACAGGCATTACTGATTCCTTGGAGCTTTTCATGGGAGAAGCTTACTTTGACATTCTCATCAACTCCTCTCTCCCCTATTTGTCATCCATAGATTGGATGATGTCCTCTTGTAGCAATAACTGCATTTTTAGAAGCTATCTATGCAGTTCTGTCTTCCCACTTTTCTGTGGGATTTCAGTTTCCTGCTGTTTACCAAATAAATAATTTTTGTGGTTTCAATGAGACTTTCCTCTCCTTTCCTACCTAATAAAGTCAGCTGTGACTGTATAAATCTTTGAGAATTCAGCATGAAAACCTTAAATAAAAGTACATTAAAATAAAAATACTGTGTCTGATCAAAAAAACAATTTCAGCCCATGTCTTGACTGAGAGTGGTTACAGAGCACAAAAGCGAGGCAGGCAGGCTCTGATACTGCACAGTGTATTAATCAACCTCAATAGGGTTTTTTTCCATGACTTTTTCCCTGGAAACAGCACTGTCCCATGGCAAGGAGTGCCCCAGCTCAACCACACACTGCCTGTGAAGAACCTACTCCTTTCCCTATCCCTGCTTCCACATCCATTCCACGATTTTAGCCTCACAAACCCCCTCCCCAAAATGTCTTTTTGAGGACTAAAGTCTGCACATCTATTTAATCCTTTTCTGTTCTGCTGCAGCTGTTCCTTCCCATCCTTCTGGCATCTTCTCCGAGCCTTTTCCAAGGCCTTTAAAGCCTTTTGAGAGGGGAGGACAAGCACCACAAACAATATTCAAGACGCGGGTCCGAAATGCGTTTGTTCCGTGGCATTATGATGATTTCTGTTTGGTTTTCTATTCCCTCCTTAATAATCCTTAACATTCAATTTCCTCTTTTGATTGCTACAGAGCAATGAGCTCATAATTTCATTCAACTGTTCATTACAAGACCCAAATGTCATTCCTGGGTAGCAATAATCAGCTCAGAGCCCATCGCTGCGCACGCTGGGTTGAAGCCGTTGTTTTCCTTGTGTGCAACGCTCTGGATTTAATGCCACTGAATTCCACCCAGTATTTTATTGCCCAGGAATCCGGTACAGTGGGATAATGCCGAAACTCTTCACGGGTGGCATCAGGAAGCTGCAAGTGGAGGCTGATCCACAAGGGAAGGTGAGATGAAACACAAGGGCAACAGCAGGGCAGGGAGAGACTTCACCAAGGCGTGGTGGTTTTGTAGACTAGTAGAATTATTAGGGTTGGAAAAGATCTCCAAGATCATCAGGTCCCACCATTACCCCAAGACTGCCAGGTCCATCGCTAAACCAGGTCCCTAAGCACCACATCTACGCATATCTTGAACACTTCCAGGGATGGTGATTCCAGCACTTCGCTGGGCTGCCAGTTCCAATGCTTGACCACCCTTTCAGTGAAGAATTTCTTCCTATTATCCAATTTATAACCTCTCTTGGAGCAAATTGATGCCCTTTCACTGCACGTGAACAGAATTCACTGCCCCTCCACAGCTCCCTTGGGCAGACAGCTGGGATATGATCCTTTCTGGTCCAAGGATTCCTTCTAATTCTTTTTTTTTAAAATTCATTCTTTTGATAGTGCTGCCTTATTTAAAGGTGGGTGTTTGAGCTTTGCAGTCTAATTGAGCAGTTTACAGCCTGCCCACCTGACAGCAATAACTCAGGGTGGTGATTTTGCAGCTCAGTCCAATGTGTGTGAAGCACCAGGTCACACTGGGTGTCTCCACTAAAGTATCTTTGAAGCATTTGCTCTCCATGTCGAAGAGTGTTAGAGAGAAAATCTGAATGCTCCCAACTCTGACCAAGACAAGGGGAAAATCCTTCCATGTAGCCAGGTAAAATTATGTACAAATTTAGTCGCTACAAATTTACTCCCTCGAGGAGGTGATATTATGGCTTTTTCAGGCTGTGGAATCCTTGAAGGAAGAAATGTGCATCATGTCTTCTGCTTGGTGATGCCACCAGAGGTTTAGATAAAGCTTGTCCTGGTAGCAGACCTGTCTGCAAAGCTCGTAAGTGAGCTAAGTGTGGATGCCAAAAGCAAGGTGCGACCAAGCTTTCCCTCAAATGATTCCTAAACAGGTTGCCCAGAGAGATTGTGGAGTCTCCCTCACTGGGGATGTTCCAGAACTGTCTGGACACAATCCTGTGCCACGTGCTCTGGGATGCTTGAGCAGGGAGGTTGGACCAGATGACACACTGTGGTCCCTTCCACCTCACTCTGGTCCCTTCCAACCTGACGCATTCTGTGATCCTGTGTTTCAGGGCCCCTCTCCTCCTTGGTGGAGGTCAGTGAAAAGCTTTACCTAAGGCACGTAATGGTTGGAGCATCTTCCACAGGGAAAACATGCCTGTGAGACTTGTTTCTGTAAAAACCTGTATTTTCTTCATGTTGTTCCCTCCTCAGCAATAACGCAAGAACCACCCCAGGGGAAGTAGAGCAACATCACCCCAGCACTGTTTAAGGGGATTTGGGAGAACAAGTAAGAAAATTATTCTTATTATAAGAAAATGGGCATTTGGAAATGTGCTGAAAGCTGGGATATTGCAGTGCTGTTACTAATGACTGCAATACATCATTTCAACTTGTTGACTTTTCTTTCTTTAATTTCTAGATTATCCGGCTGTTGCTTATCCTCCACCCATCCTGGGAGTAAACAGAGACATCATGTGCCTGAGCTGCAAAAAAGTTACTTTCAGCAGCAATTAACTTGTGATTTTTTTCCTAGTTTTGTTTGTCTGTTTGCTTGTTCGTGTTGTTTGGTGGGTTTTTGCTTAAGGAAAGACAATCTTTCAACTCCACCTTTCGGTTTTACCTTTTCAATTTCATCTTTCAATTTTCTTTTGCAATTTTGCCTTTGTAACATTTCAGTGATTTAAGAAAGTATTATTTCTGTTCTAGAAGTAAGAGAAATGCAGGCAAAATGTAGTTGAAATCTCTTGCATGAAGTGCCAGGGGAAGGCTCTGAGGGGTCTCGGAGGCGAAGCTGCTGCCTGGGAGTCCCAGCTCAGAGCACTCAATGGTGGGCTCAGACCAGATTCCAGCAGGAGGGGATTTTTCTCACACCTTACCAAGATTCCAGGCATAGGAAGCCTCTGGATCACTATAGGAAATCTAACTTTCTTTTCCTTAGAACCTGAGTGTGGTTTGCATTGAAAGAGACCTTAGAGATTGTCCATGCCATGGGCAGGGACACCTTCCACTAAACCAGGTTGCTCAGAGCCCCATCCAGCCTTGGCTTAGACACTTCCAGAGATGAGACAGCCACAGCTTCTCTCGGCAACCTGTTCCAGTGCCTCCCCACCCTCACAGTCAAGAATTTCTTCCTAATATTCTAATATTTAATCTAAATCTACCCCTACCCCAGGGTCTTAGAGAAGTCCTGCCAACGCCAGCTGCGAAAACTTACGTGCAACTATTTGTCACATGAATAGCTCAAAAAAATATAGGAAAATCTCCACTAAGAGTCCAGGGCTTTTGGTAAGACTGCACAAAGGGCCTCTGAAAAAAAATTAAATATGGAAGATCTGGATCTATTTGTCAGTCTTTCATTCTCTGCTTTGGAAGTCACCCCCTCCTGCTGTGCTCACAGCGGCTCTCGCAGTTCTGTCAGGGAGCAGCCCTGTTTTGAAAGGGCCGTGAATCACATCCATCAATCTTCAGGAGAGAAATAATCAACAGATGGTCATTACAGACCACGTGGTGCCACTCAGATCAGGAGATGCAGCAGGAAAGGAGCTGTCTTTCCATCTTGGTTCTGCTTTGATGCGCTCACATGTTCAGCCACATCCAGACTGGGAGGAAATGTGACAACACCGGTGTTTAAGTGTATGGTACCAAAATCAGTGCATAAAGCTCCAGCCTCACTCAGAGAAGAGTATTTTCCCCCTACTAACGAGAAGAAGAAAGGGAGGAGTGTCTTCAGGCCACATAAAAGAAATACTGGATTGCTGAGGACCAAGCAGAGTTTGGGCTCTGTACTCCACGTGCAACCTGCAGCTGTATCTCAACCTGCCATCCTCCATTCCCATCAACATCAGCAAGCCACATCCATCTTTAATGCCAACATGTATAAGAACCCTTCAAAATGCAAATTAGACATCTCTTATGGATGTATATTTTAAATTAGATATTGTTTTATTATTGGTTTATTAATTTATATTATTATATCATTTAAGTATTGCATTATTTTAGCTTAGATATTAGGAAGAAATTCT
>VZRE01013130.1:0-94150 GCA_013396775.1 Cephalopterus ornatus
TTTGCACGAATCATCTTTATTTATCACATTGACAAATTCATTCAACATTGTTGCTTAACTCCACACTGAAGTGGTGAGGTCTGTGGAATCCATGATGTTTATCTGGGCTCAAGCAAAAGGTGTGGGTGTTTATGGCTCTTGAAGCAGAGATTTTCAGAAAAAATTACACAGGTTTGGTAAATTTGGGGAAGAATGTTGGTAGAATGTGACAGTAAGTATGGCTGAGGGTGACAATCACTGTAAGCTGAGGGGATGGTGATCCTGGGATGTACTTATTGAGAACTGTGTACACAGGAGCCAGAATTCCAACCTACTCATGGCACATGAGCGGGGAGATTACGAATATTCCAATTCAACATTCCTGGCCACAATAACATTTAATAGAATAGTTACAGTAACAGCAGAAGGAATTCAAAATGCAGGAATTGTGCATATCCAAGTACCCCAAATGACCCTGCACTCTAAACCCCTGCTTCTTATTCTTGTGGGGATTTGAGCAATTGGATTGCAGCTGGACTGGCTCTGCCTTGGATGTTTCTACCAGTCATAAACACACCCACTGCTGTAATCCTACAAAAGTGAGGGCTTTGTTCTGCTCCTTCTGGCATTAGAGTAGCACTTGAATACAATTTGCTGTCACAATCACAGTGCTCAGTCAGGCTAGTGATTGCAAAACATCAGTACTTGCAATAACTCTCGTTTTGCTAATTAATCTTACCCTGGTGAGGAAATTAAGACAAAGACTCAAGTTAAAATTACATGACAGTTTTATTTGTGGTCTCGTTCACCCACTTCAGTGTTTTGCTGAAGTTTAATACAGCACCCAGACTGTTTGTGACCCAAAAGCCTCAGCCTCCAGTTTCACCAATGTGACAAGCAGAAGTCCCGCTCATGAAAAGAAATACTCAGCAGGTAGGTATCTGCCTGGTCCTAAAAATTCCTCTGTGAAAAAGCACCAAATATTTTACAAACCTCAGGGCTTTTGGTATATTTATGAACCTGAATTAATTTTTTTCCTTTATTTTTTCCCCTGTTCTTTTGTCACCTGAATTGTGCTTACATCCAGTGTATGATGTGACTACTTTATACCATGTGAATGAATGGGTCAGTCTATTTTCTCACCAAGTCACATTTAGAGAGGATTTTAACCGTGATAAAACTAAAGAAGTGTGGTTCTCTCACCCTGTTTAAAACTTGATTTTTGAGGGAAGGTGAAAACAAATGTAAGTGCTGCTTGAATTTTGTTTTGGCTGATATCTCATCTGATCCCACCTGATCTTCATTTCAGGAAGGATTCATACAGAACAAAAATTGACTGAGGGCTATTTATATTGTCACTTTATATTCAGGGCTGTATAATGATGAATATTCCTAACTAGGAATAGATATGTTTGTCAACTTGTGATTATTTGCTTTCAGGTATAGCATGTGTTAGGTGATACATTACACTCTTCAGTAGAATTCTTGATATTTAAAACCAGGAATGACTATTTTTTGTGAGTACCATTATCATAGTTTTTCATATTATTGTTCCAGAATTAGAACAAAGCATTTTAAATTGCAGTAGCAGCTCTTAACTAGCTCTTTAACGCAAGAATGTTTATCACACTTTCTCCTTAGGAGAAAATACTTACTGGAAAGAAAAAGTAACCCATGACCTTGGTGTTGTTAGAACAGGTATCCTTTCTCATTTCTTCTCTGGGAAATACCTCTATTTTAGAAAAATTTCTGGAGGAGTAAGACACAGATTACCTGAAGATGAGAAAGAAAAAGATTGCTAGTTTCCTTGTAATATGGAGCTCCTGGTAGGTTATTAAATACCTGGTATGAACCAAAGAAGTTCCTTGATAAGTTTATAAAAATTCTGTCAGCTCCCCCTGGCATTAATAAATCAATCTGAGAACAGAGATTTATCTGTTGCATCTCTTTCACTGAAAAAAACTAAGGAGTTTTTCACTAGCTGGCAAACCAGTCAAAGATTGGTTATCCCAGATAAACAGAGTTTTAGGCCACCTGAGATTACACCAATTTTGTAAAAGTGTCACACCAAAAGGCTTGGTAGTTTCCCATTTACCTGCCAACATAAATAGGGATACAAGAAATTCCCCTTGTCCTTCGAAGTTCCCTTTATTCTTAGCAGAATGTCCTCACCATTTGCTGTTTAAGCCATCGTACAGCTTTGGGCAGATTGTTCCTGGTCTGTTCTGCTCATTCCACTTGTCAAAGGACAACTTCCTTAGGACTGGGAACAAGGTGAAAAGTTTGGCTTCCAATCTACTCTTTCCCTGATTCAACCCAAAACTTTCAGATGGGTGGTTTATATTCACATGACCTGTGTTCCTTAAACAAATGTACGGATGGGAAAACCAAGATTTATTTGCCTAACTTGGTCCAACTAATTTCCTTTTTGTTCCCTTTGGTCAGTTCTCAAGCTAAAGTACATTGTTCACTCATTCAGGTCCAAAAGTTTTCTTTTTTCTTCACATTGACTACAGTTTCTTCTTTGGCACCAGCTGGAAGTAATTATGTTTTATCATTTTGCTGGCTAAATGGTTATTGTTCAAGAGGTCTCTGAAGGAACTAAAATTTTAGTGGAACAAACTAAAAAAGATATAAAATAACAACATATGAATATATATAGGGTTTAACTGATTCCCAGTGCTTGCATAGGCAAGCAAGGAAAGAGAAGAAATGGAGCATCTCTCATTGCCATAATACAGTACAGTTTGAGCTTGGAGAAGGCTGTTCCATACTCTTCCTCAAAATGCAAATGTATGCTGTATATTAACACAGCATACAGGAATATGTATATTAATATATGCCCTGGAATACCCTGTGTGCTGTATATTCCAGAGCATATATTAATATACGTATATTAATACAGCATACAGGGTGTTCCAGGGCAGATTTCAGTATGATCCAAATACTTGATCTTGCTGCGGGAATGTAGATCTTCTGCAGGAAGTTCTAAGCACCTGAATTAGAACTACAGGATGCTTTGATAACTAATCAAGGAGGCCCTTACCTACTGAAAGCATGACCTCAGGTGCTGACACAGGTAACTGTCCAAAGGTAACAGAGAGAGGGCACTGTTGTTATATAGTGTATTCCATTAGGGAGTGTTCTTTTGCATTAGGAAATTGCTTAACCATGCCAGTGGGTTAATTTCCAAGAAAATAATCCTGCTTCAGTTAAAGTCAGTGCTCAAGGATTTAGAAAAGTACAATAATAGAATGGTTTGGGTTGGAAGAGACCTTAAAACTCACCTCATTCCACCCCCTATTCTCACACCTCCCACTATTCCAGGTTGCTCCAAGCCCCATCCAACCTGGCCTTGGACACTTCCAGGGATGGGGCAGCTACAGCTTCTCTGGACAACCTGTGCCAGGGCCTCACCACCCCCACAGCCAAGAATTTCTTCCAAATATCTCACCTAAATTTCTCCCCTTTCAGTTTGAACCAATTCCACCTGTTCCTGTCACTCCAGTTCCTGACGAACAGTCCCTCTCCAGCTTCCCTGTAACCCCTTCAGATCCTGGAAGGTGCTGTGAAGTCTCCACAGAACCTTTTCTTCTCCGGGTCAAACAGCCCCAAACTTCTCACCAACTCCAGCAGAAGGCCACTGTATAAAAGTAGGGAAAAAAAGTGAGCAATTTACCTTTTTCTCCTAATGAGATGAATCATGAGGAAAAAGCCAGGTTAATGTTCCAAGGAGCTTAATTAGAATCAGGTGAGAGCTTGAAAAGGCAACTAAGGTGCTTTCAGGCAGTGCTTATATGAAAAGCCTTAATTAAGAAGACTGATGGCCTTTTACTTAAGTCTCTTCAAGAGTATAGAGAGCCTTGTTTAACTCCTCCAGATCCAGCAGCAAACCAGGTTTGAAATTCCAACATGTTTCTTGGTAAGTAAACCCAAAGACCATCTTTGTGGCTGCAGTGTCACAGAGGGGCAGAGAAGAAAATACAATTAAATAGGAATTCAATAAAAGTTTTACTGGTAATTGAAGCACTCCTAAAATTACAAATATTTCAGTACAACTGCAGTGCAAACAATCGAATGGTAGATTGCAAGAGTATTTTATAGCTGAGACTGCTGTGATTTGTTTTTAATTTGCTCACAATGCACAAATCTCACACGGAATTCATTTAGTCACCTTAAAAATCCACATAAGTTTTAAATTTGTCACTTTAGTCAAGGGTTTTTCCTTCCTTTTTTAATTTTTTTTTTCCCCCTCCTGTAAGAACAATAAGGTATATGAGGTATTTTAGCTGCAGGGTGCGTATTTGGAGAAAGTGCTTCCTGCGGAGCTCTTCTGCATTTCTTGGAAATTAACTGCAAAAAACCCGGTCATGTTACAGTATGACATTTAGTTTTCTAATCTTTTTAATGCCATGGTTTGCACATGATGTGTTCTGATGTGCTTTTATGTTTTTGATACTAAAAAACCACATTAGAGTTGCAGTAGGGATTCTTTCCACAGACAATATAACTTCTAACAAATTGCATATTTCAGAGGAAATATAACAAAAAGCTGAACTTTTTATCATGTTCTTTATTCTAAAAATGCAGCCCACATCTTACCTTTCTGTTTGTTGGTATGATTTAGGAGCCCCTTGTTGGACACCTATCAATTCATGCATATTTCAGTGATTTCACAGTGAAAAAAACCCCAAAGTTATCATTTGGATGGTTTCAAGTAGTCACTTGAGATATTTTGTAATCAATAATGATGTACGTACCTGTGAGTAATACACACACACACGTTTCAACTCTCTTTTTCCAGGGTGAAAGTATTGTCATGTATTTCAGCTGTTTAGAGGTATAAATAAATAATATTTTTCAAGTTTGCAGTTGTTCATACAAAAAACTTTGTAGAAGGAAAAGAATGGCTTGTTACACTCCATCTTCTTCAACCCTTACCATTTCAGGCTGCTCTTACACCAGTTTTCTTGAAGCAGCACCAGCTTTACGTAACCAGTATTTCAGAACTAGTGCTAAAGATTATTTTCTCACAGGAAATAGGCATTTTTAATCTAAAGATTCTTATCTTCTTTCCTCTTACTTAAGAGACTTTCAAAATATAAATATATGTAATGGGAAAGAGTCTGGGGCTGAGAGGGTAGAAAGATAGAGGAAGTGAAAGACTTGAAATTATTCAGAACAAAAGCTGAAGGCTCTTTTTTTTTTTTTTTTTTAATGTGACCTTCACCTTCCTTCCTCCCCTCACCCCCTCCCCTTTTTGGTTTCAATCTATTTCTTTAATCACGGTCTTGGAAATTCTCATCTTGGTAACTTTAGAGAGTTTTACCGTAATCAGAAGGAAAAAATAATCCAGATGAATGTGCAGAAGGATTTAATCCCAGAAACATGTAGGGAAAATGAGTTACAACAGTACTGTCATCATGAAATGAATTATTCACTGAACAGTACTGAGTCTAAGAGCTGGAAGATCTACTTTTGTGTTCCTACCCAGAACAAAGGATTGTGATCCCAGTTCCCACGATTTCCATGCACAACAAACCAGCATCATCTTGGCACATATTAATTAATCTGCACAACGGTTGCACCTAATTGCACGTTCACCATTAGATGACGATGAGCTTGAGCCTGAATTCCAAGGCTGTTTATCTGCTTAAGGCTCTGTAAATTTGTGTTCTGTGTGAGGTGGATAGAATTTGTCAAAGAGCTGCATGAAGCTCCAGATGTGGACTGTTCATTTTTATCTAATGCGTCGAGCAAAATAGACAATGGAGGGTGATTCCTATAGATCAGTGTTAGTAAAACTCTGCTTTTTCTAAGCGAAGAACTCTAAGGAAAGAATTTTTTTTTCTTTAGCTTTCAAGAGTCTATCATTTGTGAAAGGCTTTGGCATTTGGGGAAGGTGCCTAACGACTGGAAAATTGCAAACATTGCGCCAGGCAAGAATGGGGGTGTGGGGAAATAGAGGCTTGTCACACTCTGGAAAGATAAGCTAGAGGAGAATGTGGAGCTTTGCTGCTGGGACAGAACAAGCCCATGGAACTGGCAACAGGGGTGATGATCCCCAGACAAGAACCGGGGGATAGAGAGGGGAACACTCAGCAGTGGAGCCTTCCCTCTTTCTGGCAAGTTCATAGACAAAAGTTCCAGAGAAAAGGTTCTGTTCTCATCACTTTCAGGGAACCCTCTTGAATTCTGCATCTAGTTTTGGGCTTGAGTCTCCACTAAGGTGTTTGGGGGCTGAGGCAGGTGATGGATGAGGGGAGGAGCTGTGCTGGTTTAGTTAGAGAATGCCGAGAGGAAGGGAGTCTCACTGCAGTATTCCAGCTCAACAGATACACAGAGTACATGTTTCTTCAATTAGCATTTCTATTATTGTTATATGCGGTGGTCTGGCAGTTATTTGTTGCAGAAATACTGAGGTGTGCCGTTCTCTTTGTATCAAGCTTAGAATTAAAACCAAAAACCTTTAGTTTTTTTGAATACTTGATGTACTGCACATTCTTTCCATCCCTATCAGTTGCTTTTCACGTGCCTGAAGTATTCATCAAGATAAATGTCCTGTTGTTTTTGCAATCTAACTTCTCAAAAGAAAAGTAGTATTTCCTTAACATGTAACTTCCACATCTTTAATTTGAGTCAATGTGGGGCAATTCCAGCACAGAAGCTGAAATTAGAAGCAGTGAGCTAAATTTAGAAGTCTTAGACAGCATAAATTCTAGTTTCAGGAAAATAAAGCCATGGGTATGTACCTGAGGGGCTGAGACATCCAAGGACACACCCTCAGGCATTATTGAGTTGCAGAGCCCTCTCCCAAGGCCTCTGGCAGCACAACCAGGTGTCAAGAGCACCTTCACAGGGTTTCATCTGGAAGTCTCACTCCATTAATTTGTCTTCTGGCATTTCAAAGCAAAGCAAAAAGGTGACACTTGGAAAACACTGTTTTGGAGAAAGAAAAGAAAAGCATCGTTCTGACGCTTCTTTCTCTGTCATGACAGAAAATTGTGAAAGGGAAATAGAAAATGTAAACAGAATAAACGCAGTCTGAATGAACTGTCTGGGTGTAGCACTAGATGGACAAGTTGATCCAAAACTCCTGTGAGGAAAAACGAATTAAATAAACCATCTCCTACTGATCAGTACAGACTCCTTCTAATGAGAACTGCAGCATAAGGGGCCCTGACATTAAAAGCAAAAAGCATATTGAGGCAGTTAACATTTAAATTAATTATTATTTATTAAGCTAATTAATGGCTGGTTATGTAAGATACTGTGGCTTAAAGCCAATAATATGTGAAATGGTCGTTTGCACTTTATTTATTTTTCTATTTTTAAAGAATTTTTTCATAACTCAGCAAAACTGTTTCTCCAACAATCCCCCTAAATCCAGATAAATGTTAGTCAGCCCTTACCTAACTTAAAAATCCTAGTCTGTTTGTGCCTTTTCAAGTTTGTCATGGCTGTGTCTTACCTTGGCACTGCCCTTTTGGAAGGGTTTAGCCAAAGTGCTGTTTGTGCCAGAGGCACAGCCTTATCTGGACTAATTTTGGATAACTGAAAGGTCACAGCCACAAAGAAACAGCAGGTACAATTACTGCCGTGGTAGAAGGGTGCAACAAATACATCTGAACACCCAACAGAGCTTGGTATTGTCTCTTGAAGTGGTGTACACAAAGTCCTGGTCTTGGGAACAGAATGAAAAGCAATAATTAAGGCCTTTAATTTATCCCTGAAATGTTAAAAGAAGTCTGACAGAGTAAACACCAGTTCTGACAAAAAGAGCAGGATTCATGTGTTTATGGACAAGATGGAGTTTTACAGGGAGTTATTCTTCCACTGCTGGGCAGAAGTCCCATCGACAACTCCAGGAGATATTATTATTTCCTCCCTCTTTGTCTCAGACTTGTGGGAGAAATAAACACACAGACTTTGGATGAGTGATTCTGGTAATTAACGGAGAACCTGAGCCTGCTAATAAAGCATTAGCAGAATATGATATTTTTTTTCCAGCAGTTTACTTATTAATTCTCTAAGAAGAGATATAACTGGCTGTACTAATTTAACTCAGATAGCTTTTCTTTCTCCCTTCCTGACCTCCCATGTCCAGTAGAGGTGTAAAAACAGTGCCCAAAGAAAATGTAGTGGCAGGATGCAGAACAAGGTTTTTCTTCAAACATAAAGCTTCAAAATGTCAGAAATGGACAAACTTATGTGAGTACTTTTGATGTGTTTTTCTCTTTCAAAATACCTCATCTTATTTGAGTCAAAATAACCTCCTGTCCTTTATCAGCAGAGTTCAGAGAATATTTCAAATTAGCAGAATTTTGCCATTGTTTTTTTGACTTGTAGTACAAAACCTTTTTGAAAAAAAAAAAAAAAACCTCAAACCAAAATTGCCAGTGTGAGTTTTCTGATTAAAGCCTGGTTTTTTATTTGAAAAGATTTTTCGTGTTTGAAAGCAATGCCACTGGGACATAATATCTCCTTTCTAAAACTTGAGTTAATTGTGACTAATTGACCAGCTGTGGAAAACTGAGGAACTGAATCCAGATTTTTCCATCTCTTCCAGTGGGACATTTCTACCTTTTGCACAGAGCTTCCTCTGAGACGCTCATTCTGTATTCTGTTGACTCGATTCACCTTACTAAAGGTTAAATCAGATTCCTTAATTTCTTTACACGTTAAGCACAATAACATTGAGAAAGTCAATTATATCTGTTCCACGTTTCCTTAACAAGGATTTGTTCTTGTCTCCTTGATCAGGACAGGCTGCAGTTCTGCCCTGTGTCTGTGGTGTTCGTAATTAATTTTGGCTGGCCCTCAGCACAGGTGGCACAGACCAGAGCAGGGGGTCCACGCCCGGGGCAGTGTCTGTGAGGGGTCAGGACAGGAATTTGCCATCTGACTTTTTCACTTGTAGAAAGACCCTGAGGGGCTGGAGCGTGTCCAGGGAAGGGAACGGAGCTGGGGAAGGTTCTGGAGCAGCAGGAGCAGCTGGGGGGGCTCAGCCTGGAGAAAAGGAGGCTCAGGGGGGACCTTGTGGCTCTGCAACTCCCTGACAGGAGGGGGGAGCCGGGGGGGGTCGGGCTCTGCTCCAGGGAACAAGGGACAGGAGGAGAGGGAACGGCCTCAGGCTGTGCCAGGGGAGGGGCAGGTTGGACATCAGGAGGGATTTCTCCCTGGAAAGGGTGGTCAGGCCTTGGCAGGGGCTGCCCAGGGAGGTTTGGAGTCCCCATCCCTGGAGGTGCCCAAGGAAGGCCTGGCCGTGGCACTCGGTGCTCTGGGCTGGGGACAAGGTGGGCATCGGGCACAGGGGGGATCCATGGGCTGGGAGGGCCTTTCCCAGCCTGAGTGATTCTGGAATTGGAATAATTCATTCCAGTATTTAACAACCTTTTGTGACGACCCACCAAACCCTTTCCATGAAGAAATTCCTCGGGCACAGTGGGGACTCCAAGGTCTCAGAGCCTTTCCCAGCCTGGGTGATTCTGGGGTATTAAGACTGTTCTAGTCATCATAAAGTCTTCCTTAAAACACAACATTCCTATGAGTACTATAAAGAACTAAACCAAAACTCAAGGAAAAATGGACTTGCAAAACAATAGATTCATCTTTTGCTCTTCATTCCTAGCGCGCAGGGTTTTTTTAATATATAAAAAGTGAGAAAAAATAAATTAAAATTTTTAGGAATGTTGATCTTCTTTTTCCTAGCTGCAGGACTGGAAAATTACTATAACAATTTATTATTTTCTTCTTTCCTCAGTGTTGGTGTAAGGGGGAAGAAGGAGCTGAAAGAAACCTTTGAAGATTAAGTTTTGTTGCTTAAAATTTAAAGAGCAAACAAAAAATGCTTAGAACTGCTCCTTGACAAATCCTGTTAAACAAAAAGTGGTTTGGATTTTCTTAATGTTGGGGTTTTTTTGTTCTAATTGGCTTAAAAATAAAAAAACCTTTTTATAATAAACTTCAGAGAAAGAAATATTTATTATTTGTCTATAGCAACTTGGTTGAAATGCTCGAATAATTAGAATTATTTCAGTAAGATTGATGTAGCAAGCAATATGTAATCTGTAATTGTGATATAAAAGTGGCTGTTTGTGACACTTAATGTATCCCAGCCACCTAAAGTGAAGCTATAACAGTTCCTTTTAATGTTGCTGTGTATTCACTATGCTGGGCATGTTACTTTATAGCTTCCTTACAGATTTGAGGCAATAAAAAGTCCCAGTGGTTAATGTAGCTGGAAACCCTTGCAGACTAGTTAAGCTCAGGATGCAATTGTTGATCTTAATGTGGCCTAAGAGAAGATGCCTACTGAGACCTGTCCCAACTGCAGTGTTGAACAAAGAAAAATACTGCAATTTACAGATTTTACAGATTTTACAGACTTACACTTTCCAAACTTGGTACAGTGGCTTCCTTAGGTGAAAAAGAAAAACCCAGCTACAAACTGAAGTGTTTTTTAAAGATGAGGTCACCAAAAATGAAATGTAAACCAGCTGGGAGATTGGTGCTTTCTCTGAACTTCTGCCCTTTGGGAAGAATTCGGCTGCCAACAGTATATTTGTTAATTGCTGCTGTTGTGATCCAAAGAGCTCCTCAGAGCTTGACACTAATATTGAACATCTAAATTAAATTCCCTCTTGATGATGCAAAGGTACCTCAGAACAGCTTTTTCCATTACCTCATGAACATTTTCTATTCCAAAGGTCTGCAGCAAGTTTTCTCCTTCTCCTATTAATCTCTCTGTGGAAAAATGTCCTGCCTATACAGCTAGTGATAATGTTTTACTAACTATCAAACTGCTTTCCAAATTCACCTCTGTCATGACAGAATGTGGAGTCAGTTTATAAATTTGTCTGTTAGTGCAGAGTAAGTCAATTTTTGTTCACTGAAAAAATGGCAATCAGAATGTTAAAGATGCATTTTGGATTTCAGTAAGTTAACTTGCACCAAGGTTTCTATTTCAGCTGAATGAGATAATATTTTCCTTTAATATTTTCCATATTTAATTATGTGAAAACTCCCTAGATCTCTCTGGACATTGTTTAATAAATTACAGAGTAATGAACTACAAGGATGACCTGGCAGAGGTTGCTCAGTCACAGCGCCTGTTTCTTTCCCGTTGTGTTAATGTGTGTTTATTGCCATGTTTAAGGCCACGAGGTGGAGGTAAAAAAATGGCTAGAGAAGGGTCCAAATTGAATTTCTGCCAGATATATAAGCTTTAAAACAGACAGAAATCTTCATTTTGTATTCCACATCCATCTGCATGGTGTTTGAGCAGGGTCAGCTTCAGCTTGCTGCAGTGGAGTTCTATGTCACCCTGTGCCTGGGTGGAAAATCCCTGGAGCTGGTGTCATTTGGAGTTTGTAGGGACATCCTGAAAATGAGCTACAGTGCTGTGTCTCAAGTACAAGTGAGATATGGTGGTAGAGTTTATAGGAAATGTCTCTCAGATGGTTTTGAGAACTGCCTGGCTCCAGATACCAAGCACATGCTGTGGGCACGTGGTAATGGCTCCCATTTCCTCTGCGTGCGTATTTATCTCACACGAAAGGTACCACAAATCCACGTTTTCATCCTGATATTCCTGCATTTGCCTCAAACTGCTCACCAGCATGGTTTTATATTTTAGGAAGAAAATCTTTACTTAGGAAGGGATTGTTCCTTGTGAAGGTGGGGAGGCCCTGGCACAGGTTGCCCAGAGAAGCTGTGGCTGGAAGTGTCCAAGGCCAGGTTGGACGGGGCTTGGAGCAACCTGGGCTAGTGGAAGGTGTCCCTGCCCATGGCAGGGGGTGGGACTGGATGAGCTTTAAGGTCCCTTCCAACCCAAAGCATTCTGTGATTCTATGATGAGTCTATGATTATTTGTGTTTGGAACCTATTGTGTGTATTACGTAAGTAAGATGACTACTGGCATTTAGAGCAGAAGATTCTGGTTTGGGGGAGGGATTATTTGGTTTCCTGAAGAAATTAGGCAATTTCAGCACTATATAGCAACCTATACAAGGTCATAAGGACTGTTTTAAACATAACAGAATCCTTGGCTGAAATTAGCCACGTGAGGAAAGTCTGCAGTTTCCCTTCAGCTTGGTAATACTTCCAGACACAGCTAGTGTTTCCCTCTTCTGGTGACTTTTTTTGCCTCCTGAATTTCATTTCTCTTCTGAACTTCAGTAAGAGTTAGCACAGAATAGAGTCTTGACTGCTTGAGCTCTGAGGTCCTCCTCATCTTCACCCTTTGTCCACATGTGTCCCTTCACATGAACATGGCCACACAAACAAATTGACTGTGTTTCTTTATTTGCCAAATGCTGTTCTTTGAACAAGGACATCTAGGAGCTCCCTGCTCTCCTGAAAAGTTGGGTGTTTGCTGACTGTGCTCAGCAGATTCAGTATTTGTACAACATCCAGAGGTTTCATCCAAGACAATTTTCCCCATAAGCTGCAATTAGGGTCAGAACTTGCTTTGCAGTCTCCTGTTTCTCATTCCAAACAGACTGAGCTCCCAGCTGTAGTTGTCCCACTTGCATGGCACCAGGGCCCTAAAACCCCCAAGAACACCCAAACAACAGCAGATAGAGACTAAATTTTCTCTAGTTCTTACTATTTTGGAAACCACAAACCAGTATGATGTGCGCTGTGCTGCCTGGGAGGTAGTGACCCATTTGGGCAGTATCCACCAAAATAGCTTTTCATTGAGGTATCAGTGGCAGGGAGGCAGAAAAAGGATGTGCTGCTGAGCAAGGGAAGGTGAGCCAGGAGCAGAGGCAGGGCAGTGATCCCACAAACAGCGACCCCACCAAGAATGGAAAGGGCAGCTGGAGGACCAGTGAGGTGTGCTGGAGGCCGAGGCAGCAGGTTGGTGTTGGGATCAGCCCCGTGCACGGCCAGGCACCGACACACCGATGCTGCAGCTCGGCCCAGGGAGCAGAAGACCTGACATCACCCGTGCTCCCCCAGCAGGGCTTCTCACGGCTTTTCCTCACGTGGTTTCAGTTTTTCACAGAGGTCTAATCACAGGTCGGGCAGCAGCCCTGGATCAGAGCTGGCCTTGCAGACAGGCAGCTAAAATTCCCTTGGGGGAGAAGGTGTTGCAGGATCGGCACACCTGGTTCAAAGCCCTGATGGCAATGGCTGTGGACACTAATGAGGATTCAGTTGTACCTAATATAATCTGATCAGAACATTTATATGTAATTGAGACTATTGGCTTCAGGTTTAGTCATTTTCAAGCTCTTATGAAAAAACCTATCACCTTGTCTGCCAGGAGGTAGTTTTAGTTTATTATTCTTCAGAGGTAAAAAAAATCCTTTCCTTCAAAGCAGTTATTTTAACCTCCAATTTCAAACTACTGCTTTTGGAGTAATGATTGCTAGAAATCTTGTGAGGACTCAAAATTAGTGACCGATGCTCAATAATAAATGCAATTAGTTTTCCTAAGATTTTTGGATTGCTATATGAAATTTTACAATCAAGTTGTTATAGACATATGAATTCAGATTTTTCTAGATAAATGAAATGTTAAAGCTTTACAGATATAAAAGTCTTTCACACACAAAAGAAAAAATCTAGTGGGCTGCTAAACCAATCACACTGGAGGAGATTCTCCAACATAACTTGAGGTGGGGAAAGTGCATTTTTTATCCCATTCTCTCCTTGCATATATAGTTTTTGCTTCTCTTTATAGAAGCTTTCCAATTAGGTCAGACTAGTAGAAAATTATTTAACCCTATCTTACTTGTTGTGTTATTATTCTTGACTTTCACCATACAAGTACTTTTATTTATTTTGTAAATTATTTAAATGTGCAACTGGACATCGTCAGCATGAGTCAGTTCTCATGTGAGAACTGAGATTCTTTAGTTATTCTGAGTGTCATGATCTTTAAAATTTGCTTCCATCTCTGATACAGTTCCATTGCCAGACTTCATGCATTTTAGCCTCGCTGTAAACTCATAGGGCCCATGTGTGTGTATCAGACTAGACATGGACTGCAATATCTCTCCCACCCTCACTGCATCACATCCATACTCCTCACACAGTTTTAATGATTTTTACCTTGCTTATCCTACCAGGGAAGGCTGAAAAAATTGGGATTGTTCAGCCTGGAGAAGAGAGGCTTTGGGGTGACCTGAGTGTGGCCTTGCAGTGCATGAAGGGAGCCTGCAGGAAACATGGAGAGAGACTATTGACAAGGGCCTGGAGTGACAGGACAAGGGGGAATAACTTCAATTTGACAGAGTCCAGGGTTAGATGGGATATTGAGCATAAATTCTTCCCTGTGAGGGTGGTGAGGCCCTGGTGATGATCTTCAAGGTTCCTTCCAACCCAAACCATTCTGTGCTTCTATGACTAGCTTTCAGAATAGTTAATCCTGTATCTTTTGGGCGCTAAACAAACCTTTTCCACGCAAAAATCCTTCCCCTTCTGCCCTTTACATTCTCACAAATTCACACCACCTAAAAAAAAACCCAAGAAATTCAGTTATTTCAAAGACACTTTCAGGCTCGCCCACAGATATTGTCAGGCACAAAGATTTCACAGAGCTTGAACCTTTGATCAGAAAATGTCAAGAATTCTTTACCTTCCAAATCCTAGTGGTCTTTGTAGAACCACAGAGTCATTTGGGTTGGAAAAGACCTTTCAGATCGAGTCCAACCATTCCCCCAGCACTGTCAAGGCCACCATTAAACCACGTCCCCAAGTGCCACATCCACATGTCGTTAAATCCCTCCAGGGAAGGAGACTCACTGGACAAACTTTTCCAACAATGGTGGTTGTGACCACCAAATATGTTGGTAAACCTGGAGATTACTTGAATTGGAATCCTAATCCTCCTGTATTTGAGGATTCATTTAAGGGAACACTGAAACAATATCTTTAGATAAGTGAGAGTACTACAAAAAAAAATAATTAAGTTATCCAACAAAACTTTGCTGGAAGAAGTTCTGCTGCTTTTCATTATTTTCACTGTCATTCCAAATGCCAAATTTTCTGTGAAATTCGGAGATTACTTTCTTGAACAAACCACAGAGAACTCTAAAGTCACACATCAGATAAATAGGAGAATCAATTCATTTAACTGAGGAATATCGTATGAACAAGTAATCACAATAGCACTTTTGTCTTACAACCTCACATCAACATATTGTATACTGACATAAAAATAGATTACACTATCTCTAAAATTAAAAATGGATCTGTATATCCATATTTCCCAAGATATTCTCATATTGTGCAGCATTTGATCAATTCTCACCCTCTTTTATAACTATTGATGGAACAACAAATTATTCATAAATAACTGATCAATGTTGGAATCAGTTCCTGGACTTCTTGTCATATCCACGGGTATAATATTATTTTCTAATTTATGGTTGTATTATTTATTGTTTCAAGACTTGAGCATATTTATATCTCAAACTCATCAAGGAATTCTTTAGACACTATTATTCTCTAAAACTCTGAATAACCTCTCATAAATCTGTGCACTGTAGCAACAGTGGTACTGCATCCTCTCTGTTCTCATCCATTTACTTAAACAAGTTGTAGGGCAATTTCTCCCTGTGTGTTTTCAGCCACAAACTTTAAAGAGAAAATAAAAGGTGGGAAAAAAACAGTTAGTCTGCAGAAAATGTCTTTTCATTCTCTTAATCAGTCGGTGTGAAGATGAGCATTTCTTTCTGGTCCGTATAAGTTATCAGTGCAAGGCTGTAGGGATAAATATGGGGGTTGACTAAAAGCATGATGCCAGTGTTACCTTTCAGTGGAGGAGTGTGCTGTAGTATTTATTTCCATCATGCAGTAGCTTCTCGGTACCCCATTTTTAAAAATAGGGCAAATGTGTTTATGGGTCATAAAATCACCAGCTGTTTACTGTGGAACCCTGCAACAAGTGCATTAAAGAGATTTTTGGAAATGGGCGTCTACAATCGAAGCTCTTTCATTATAATGCCTATTTTTAAGTAGACTATGGCTTAGCACAGCACTTTCCATATTAAAGTTTATAAAACAGGACTGTACCATTATACATATTAATCCATTTGTGCTCAAAGTAGGATTTCCTAGAACATCATTAATTGTTGGCACAAGAGATCTGTGACTCAATATTTTTGTAGTCCACTTCCAGTTTTAAGTTTAATACTTTGTGGTCTAAAAAAATCTATATTTGATGAAAAGAAGGTGGTATAAACGTTAGCCTAGCTTAACTTTTCTTCAGCCTTGCCTTTACTTGGCTCACTTTCCAGGTAAATGTTATTTATTCCTTCTCCCTCACACCTCCTGTCTTAAAGCTTGTGCAGTTCACGGTTGTTCTGATCCTCCTAAATTAACAAATAAACGATCCTTCCCTTTCTGTGTAACACTTTAAAGTGCAAATTAGTGGTGTGAATTGTGCAGGTGTCAATCCAAGAAGCAAGAAAGATGGACTGGTTTAGTTTTCATGTAGAAAACACAGGTCCACTATGTCAGGAGAAAGCGAAGGTTACAAAGACAGAGAGTTCAAAAGTGCCGGATTTAAACATACCAGAAAAGGTCTCTTCATGTGATTCCGTTCAGGAAAAGCTGAGTGTTAGGGCTGAGGTTTTTCACAGAATCCCAGGATCATTCAGGTTGGAAAAGATCTCCCTGAGTTCCTCAGAGCTGGATGGAGAATTTTGACCCAGGGTTTATGATATACTATGTATCTATACACTTACATGTATGTTTAAATAATGCACAGATAAATTTATAATACAGAGTTTTCTTCGCAGTGGGCCGCACATTTCTGGTATATTTTCAGTCACCCTGCCCTGTACAGGTTCTGTCTCCTGACAGTACATTGAGACACTGAATTAAAACTGTCTTCCCTGGTAGAACCCCTCTGCAGCACAGTTTTTCATTGCTGGCTCATTGGTTTCTGTGGATAAAACAGTAATAATCATCCGTCTGCTGAAACCAGTTTTCCAAGAAAAAGACTAAAACTGCCTGTTTAACCTAATCTTTTTTTTTTTTTAATTGAAAAAACCTCGATTTTTCAGCTACAACTGTTTCAGAATTACAACCTCTCAGTTCTGTTTCTTCCAGTAAAAGCAGATGTGACATCAGGTACCAACTGTGACTTGCATTTGGTCCATGCCTTAAACCAAATAACTGAGCAGAATTTCACAGAAAAAAACCCGGATTAGTACTAAGAGAATGTTACAGTTTAAACCAGTGTTTAGTACCTTAAGTGAAGAGGCAGCTGAACAGGAAACAAATGTATTTAGGTTCATCTTGTCCAGGAAGGCATATCGAGAGATCTTAACCACGCTGAGGAGAGCAGTGTGACAGGGTAACTGTGGTGTTAACAAATTCATCCTTACAAACTCAGGGAAAGTTGCTCGTCACCATGCAGCTATAGACATGAGGGTATTTAACAAATTCAGCAGGTAAAAATACCTGATAAGTGCTGGAAAGAACCCTCCAACACGAGAGCTACATCAGTACGTCTCAGATTTGATGCCGCAATAGCAATAAAATCTAATTTTAGCATCTGCTTAAGGTTGAGAAGGATCTTTTCTTATTTGGGTCAAGTCAAATGCCAGAAACAATTTTTTTTTGTTTTGTTTTCATTTTTTTAAAATAAATCTTCTATACACTGAGGAAAAAAACCCACCCTGTTTCATGTATGTTCTTATTAGGTCTCTGAAACGACAGCTGTTCTCACAACAGCCAAATAAAGTGCACATTATGTTGTCATGCCATGTGTTTTTTTAAAAGTGAATAGTAGCAATCATCTTCAAGGATGTGCTGGTATAATTGTATTTCTATTTTTAATACATTTCTAATACATGATCTAATTTACATTTATCTATAGATATGTAAATTTACATTCCACACCAAGGCAAACTCCAGTGCTGTAGGAATTGAACTGTGTAAATGCTGAATGAATCATGACTCGGTATTAGAACTTAAATGTTATAGCTGAAATATTCCTTATACAATAAGGAATCCAAACAAATGGAAGAAATCCTTCTGTTTTGATGAGATATTTAAAATTCTTATGTGGAATTCTTACAGATTCTGCATCTGGATGTGCTGTGATAAGAACCCTCAGCAAAGAGCAAACACATTTTTTCCTTATATTCTGAAGAGGCAGTGATACAGTCTGTGTAGTCTCTATGCAGTTCTCAGACAAAACTGCAGTTGGAACATGAAAGCACAATTCAATATCAAAACCAGTTAATGAATAATACAAAAAGTGAATAAACTGAACAAATGTTGGCAGCCAGATGGGATCTCAGAATGCTGCACCCTTAGTTGTTTTTTCTTCCACTGTGGATCTATTACAGATGAGGAGATTAGATCATCATTTAAAAGAGCTCTGCTTTCTGCTGCCTTTCAAATTGCTGATCTCTGATGGAAAAAAGTACCCTCAGATTTGTGACAGTTCTTAATTCATTGATGAGAACTCTCTTGCTGCTAATTTGAGCACTGTCAATAAATTCAGCTCTGGCTGAAGAGCTGTGGAAGAAGGAACTTCTGGTTTACCACTCAACCAGAGAGAAACTTGAGGAAACAGTTCTCCAAATGTTATTAAAGGTAACTTGGTGGGTTATTTCACTTAAATGTAACTGAATGGTTTGGTAGAGAATTTGGAGAGTAGGCCTCTGTTAGAAAACATTCTGTGTCCTGTGTAAGAGGATGCCCTGAGGGAGGCTTGTGTTGGTCAAAATGTTACTTCTTCTTAAGTAAATAAAAATTCTGTTTCTCAGTAGACCAAAGATGGTTTTTGCAGGCGTAGCAAACTTTACCATAAAAATTTCAGCTGAAAACTAATCACTAGATGGACCTAAACCAGGTGGGTTAAGCTTCTGTAAGCTGATCTGCACAGTAAAATAGACAGGACATTCACCATTATTCTGTGCAATGAATTCAGAATTCCAGGTGTTTCGTTTTCTTTTTTTTCTGATAAAGCTACACTGATGTGATGTTTTGCAGGCTATGCTACATCAATGCTTCCTCTAAATTCCTGGTTGCTATACCCAAATAGTTGCCAGGCTGATGAATCAAAATGTATTAATTAAATCCTACTAAAACTTCCGGTTTGGTATTCATTTTCATATAGATTCACCTGCTTAATTTTTGACATAGTTCTGTAACAGTTTAAATACAGAATATTTATGAAAGCAGCACTGACCAGCTGAACAGAAAAGGTAGATCTACGTTAGGAAAAGTTGAGACCAAAATTTACAACATGTGCTGGCAGTTTATCGGGTGGCAAGTCCATAAGGAAATTGGTCCCAAAGAAGTAAAATAGAAGAATAAAAGAAATGAGTGGTGAATAGAACTGCAGACAAAACAGCAGAAAAATTAACAAAAACATGAGACAAAATCTTTGTGGTAAGACAATATCACTACAAGTATTACTTTATTTGTCAGAGAGTGGGGTAGAATTTGGTTAGACATTCAGGGCCTCCTGCATTGAAAAAGTGAGTTACAGTAACTGTATTTTTGTGTTTTACAGTAAGTTTCACAAAGAGCTGACAAGGGGGTCTCTGAATATTACAGCATAAAGGGTAGGAGCAGATGAAAACCAGATGACTCTTTTTAGCAAGAGCCGAAAAATCAGAGTAATCCATATCAGAGAGCATAATGTGTGTGCTACAGAGGGCTGGAAAACACTGGGGAAATTTAATTCAACTGCTTTTTTGCTTCACTAGAGAAATAATAGTGATTCATTATATTAATTCCTTTGACATATTAGGTTTAGGAAGTGAGACTCAATATCTCCAGGTACTGCCAGGAGTGTTGTTTGGGTGGCCTGTTCAGGACCACCACGGTGTGGAATGGCTGGATCCCAGAGCCACTGAGATGGGAACAGGCACTGATCACACCTCAGGCGCTTCCAGGGCAGTGCAGGACCATTCCTGCTCAGCTGGATCTTTCGGGGCTCTTGAAGCGCAGATAACAAAGCACCTCTTAACTGCAGGAACACAGCGAAACACAACTTTGCACGGGAACTGCAAGTATTACAGGCAAACATGTTAAATTCATTACTTTATAAAGAAACAAAAGGTGTTAAATTACCAAGGCTTAGTAACAAATATTTAGAGGCCAGTATATTAATTCATACAAATTTTAAACTGGGCAAGATTGTCAGGCAGCTTTAAATGACACAACATTTTCAAAAATAGAATAGGGAGTTGTTTACACAAACATTTTGGAAGACAACACTGAGCTTTTTAAATTACCTTCAGAGACATTTTCTATTATGATTATTAGAATTTTAATTTATACCTTGGTAACTCTGCATATTGTCTAGGTTCATTAATTTAATTAATTATGATTACATGATATATATTCACAGTCCACAGATAATGTTACAGTTATACCTATGATTAGTTTTCCCCTTTGTTATTCTAAAAGAGGACATGAAAGATTGTTCACTTAAAACTTTTGGGTCCTTCTACCACACTGTCATGCTCAGTCTCATAAAAGGTTTTCTAGCAAAAAAATATGAAAGCATTGTTGGTGTCTTCTAGTTACCAGTTGAGTAACTGGCTTGTCTTGGGTAGAAACCATTTCTTTGTTCTTTAAAATTCAGTGATTTATGATCCTTTGGTTTTAGTTCTGTGCCAGACAGAAGAGCTTTTCTGTCAGCAGGAAGAAAGATAAATCTTCCCAAAATTTGTCACTACATCAATACTTGAACTGTACTCACATCGTTTTCCTAAATCAGTAGAGCTCTGGCTAATTTTGCCTAACTCGTCTCAGGATTTTTGGAACTGTAGCAGTGAATGGAGCATTATAAATATCGAAAGATATTGTTCACAAACATTTAGCCATTTCCAAGCGGAGTTGAACATCAAAGCAATTGTTAACATCATTATTCATGTTTGGCTTGGATTCATCCTAAGGAAAATACATTAATTTGAATATTGACCTTGCCTTGGCAGGGGGGTTGGACTGGTTGATCTCCAGAGGTCCCTTTCAACCCCAACAATTCTGTGATTCTGTGACCAAAACAAGCTTTTGCCGTAACTGCACCATGGTTACTCATGGGGAAAAAAAAAAAAAATTGCTTTGAGCAGCACAAAAAATGAATATGGGGTTAAATTTCTTAAATTATTAAGTAATTTTTTAAGTCCCAAGATAAAAGAATGCAGTGTGACTCGACTGCTTATGCAGCTCAGTTTGAATTGTGAGTTGTGAATATTCTCAGTGAAGAAATTTGAGTCAGCTGGGTTAGAAGTTATGTCTACAAAAGATAAACAAAATCCTTCAGTAAAGGCCTGAAATGTGTCTACATGCATAATGCTGACTGGCTTCCTTTCCTGAATACATATTTCCCATCAGTATTTAGTCCATATCTGCCTGTGAGCAGCTTGAGTGTATATATTCTAATGAAGTCATTAGTCCATGAGGAGCAGAAGTTATGTTTGACCAGCCAAATTTGGATATTCTGCATTGAAATCAGTTTGACCCACGCTTGTAGGTACCTCATATTTTGTATTATTTTCTGTTGTCCTAGTTACATGGTGAGGGAGAAGAGCAAAAGGACAGATAAACATGCCAATAAAAGGAGACAAGTAAGCTCTTATCCATCCCTTTGACTGTTTACACTGAATAAAATGGGAATTAGTATTCCAGGCTTGTGACTCTACCTCTTGGCTCTCAGACTTTTAAATGCAGTTGCTAATAATCTCCGTGCACTCCTGCCTGCTGACAGATATGCCACAATACTTTAATCAGCACTGGCTACAAGGCTAATAAAGGTTACTAATAAAATAAAATTCTGTAGGGGCTCCCTCTTTACAGGCAATATCAAGCCCTATGAACTTTTAATGCCTACTCTCTCTAGTTAGATAGTCATGGCTCAAAGCCTGTATTAAAAATAGCAAGGAATGCTTATTCTGAAGTGTTGGAAAATATTGCAAATTACACTGTAGTATTGGCTTACTCCAAACCAATCTTATCCCTTACTGACCTTTGCAGAAACACTTCTCTTTCATTTGGCAGCTTCATTTCCCTTCTTTCCTTCTGTCTTATTCCCCTGTCTTTTTACCTGTAGTTTATTTAGTCATCAGGAATTGGTGAGATGGGGCTGCTGCTTTTTAACTATGTAGCTGATAGGTTTGTGGTGCTCACCCAGAAACAAATACCTATTTCTCATTCCATTTCCATTGCAGCTTCATTTTCATCTCAATATTGTATTCCTCGGGAGCTGCACAATACATTTCTTTTGAGGAAAGCAATGAATGTGTTTACTCTTTTCTTTGCCTCTGTTCTGTGGGTTTTCCTGTCATTTATTTTCCTGTTGATTTTATAAAAAAATAAAATTATAAATTCATCAGGAAGCTAAAAATAAATGCAGCAGAAATGAACATGTACACATGCATTTGCAATAAAGATTTTTCATTAATATTATTTATTAAGAATAGATAGAATACAGCACAAAAAGTGCAAAAATTAATAATCCCAGTGGAAAGCTAAAATCTTCTTACAATAAAAGATGGATATATCTTGTATTCTTTAAGATCACCAAACTTCTATCAGGTCTAATTCTACCCTGATCATAGATATAATTTTTGAGACTTCATAGTGGAAATTGGATCTTTTTACAGTCATGAAGGAAGAACTGAAGCTGGAGTAGTCCTGACACAATGAGTGCATTTAACTATGAGCCCCTATTTCATTTCAGACCACATAAAATAAAACACCCAGACATTGATCTGTACCTTAGCCTTGCTTCATCTCTGATCCTCCACTCACAGGACCAGGAGATATTGGATTTTTGTTTCCAGACTCCATCCTAATCCAGCAGTCAGTGGACTTGCCAGACTCCCATAAATCTGTGGCAAAAGCAGGCTGTCACTGAATTCCCATCACAGCTTTTCAGGTGGCTCATGAGTTTATGGGTCATCTGGAATGGCATTATCCTTGTGTTCTGCATGAGATACACTCCAGTTGTGTCAGAGCCCTTGACAGGACACACAGTTTTTTCCAGTGCTCCTCCAAAGGAATGCTATAATCCTGTAGGATATCATTCTGTCACACTCTAGGCACCTCCAGTTTCTGTGGACGAGCCACCCATGCTGTCAGACCAATGCCTATTTTGACTATCAGTGTGTTTTGGGGGGTCCTCCTTTGCCTGGACTGTGCTCAGCAATGTGATTTAAGGAGCTGAGGCTCATAGAGGTTCCCTTATCAACATACGCAACTTGCCTGGATCAGCCTCCGTCCTCAGGGATAACACTCCAGATGCCCAGGAAATGGAGTGCTCCCAAAGGACAAATGGCTGTAGAACAGCTGCCCTCACGTTCAAGTTTCAAAGTGTGGATGACCTATAAACAAATGAATTAATGCTCTGTTCCTGTTCATCATGATGAGGAGTTCAGAATTACCCCAGGAGCACAGACCTGAGGATGGACGTTTCCTTTTCCTGACCCCTGTTTGATGGGTCTCAGGTCAGGTTTTATATCTTACTGTGAGATGTCCCTCAACCTCGGGTGCAGGGAGGATTCAGACCCACTTGAAAGGTCTGACAAAGCCTCTCAGTCTTCTCTTTCTGATGAGCTCTGTCTTCCCTCACGGTGACGCAAAACACAGTGCAGGGGAGTGCTGCTTCACTGAACCCTTCTTCAGGCTTTTCTGCCACATCCTGAGCTTTTCTCCCTGGCACTTCAGCTGAGGTAATTCTCAAAATACCCCAGAGCATCCCTGTACTGCCCTTCCTGCAGGGTTGCCTGCCCTGCCTTCATAGCCAGAGATACTTGTGCGTTTGCCACGCTGACAAATATCAGACAGTTCCAGGACTGTCAGCACTGTGAGCTGAAAGACTAGACACTAAAAAATATAAAAAACCCATAAACCAAAATAGCAATAAACAATACAAAAAAGGTAATTTATTTTTTTTTTTTTACATTTTGGGATTTACATCTTGATATTACTGAATGCAGCTTAATTTTCACTATTTCATCCACTGTGCTCTACTATAGGCCGTGGATAATGAATAATCACATCTAAGCAACACATCTCAAAATTCTAAAGCCAAAACAAGACTAACAAGCCCCAAATGAAATGCTTATGTTAAATATGTCATCAAGATGCTTTAAAGAGTAAATCTATGTTCTATTCAAGGACATCTGAGAGAAAAACAAGACCAAATTTCTTGATTACAGTATTTGTTCAGACTTTGTTCAAGTTACGTACTAATTCTCTTCCTTTCATTTAAGATTAAAAAAAAAAAAAATTGGATTAAGTGCTTTGCTGTGAGGAGGACCAGCAAAGTGACTATTCTGCTTATGACTTATTTTCAGGGCTAAAGAAGGAATCAAATGATGCCTAAATTCTTGTGAAAGTCGTTAGCAAAGATATGAGTCTTTTCCAGCAGAATAGCACAATAAAAAAATAGGTTATTTTGATATCCATGTGTTACAGATGTTTAAAGATGTTTCTAGAAGGACTACTTGCAAACACAAGGTTATGTCCTCTTTTTCCTTTCTAGCTGTTTTCAAAATGCTTCTTTTTTTTCCTAATAGCTTTTACACTCCGTTCATAAAAGAAAACCACCCACCGTCAGTTATCTGTGCTCAGAAAGCCTTATGTTTTGTAATAATATGCCCAATTTGTGGTACTATTTTTGCAATCCTGCCAGTGTTTAAGACTTTGCTATTCATCACAAAGTCAAACTCAATTTTTTCGCTGCTTGATTTCTTCACTAGTACTACAATTAACATGTCCTCAGTCCTGTTCTTACACGTCTTCCTTTTTATCAACGACTGGCAAACCTAAAGCTTTTGTGGCACTACAGTTCTGCAAACATTTACAGCTGAGTATTTTAGGTGACAATTCTGGATGTAGAAACAGAGTAATTCTCCTTTACTGCAGTGCTTTCTTTTTGTTCTTACTTGACTTCATCGCAGCTCTTTTCACTGAGGAATCTGCACCAGGATTTTTGGCAGCAGTATCTCCAGTTCGAAATCCTGATGGTGCAAAACTGACGAGCTGTGCAAGGGTTATGCCCGGTACTCTTTGGAAGTGGTATGTGAGGTCTACAGTGCAAAGAAAAAACGGGATTATATCTAGAATGTAATATTTGTTGAATAACAAAGCTATCTTTTTTCCACAGTTGTACTATAAAAATTTAACTTTTTCTCCACCTCGTTGCCAATGATTTTCTGTTCAGGATTCAGTGGAATCATTCTCACCAAACTTTAGCACAGTTAAACCACAACTGCACCTTCTCTCTGAGAAGGGTAATGTACTGTTGGAGATGTTGACTGGTATATGTACTTTTTTACATTTAGGACACATCTATGTCACAGCAGTAGCGGAGCCCCAGAGTGAATTCAGAGGTGTGATTTGCAGTGAGTTGACCTGGAACTCTCTGCAGTTGATCCCTGTTTCCAGCTGGCTACATTTCATTTGTTTATAGTCTCCGGGTACTACTAAACTACAACTAAACAACAAGAACAAACCAGTTACAGTTCTAGGTCTGCAATAAAGCTTTGGCAACTTGTTGGATGCCAAGAAACTTATGTGTAGTCTGTGTGTAGCAACTGTGTGGTTGCTCAGACACTTAACAGTGAATGCTTTGAATCTTTCTAAAAGTTAATATAGTTTCAAAGTCATAGATTATCCTAGTCATATTATCCATTAACATTAAAAAAAGTGTTAATGTTCTTGACTGTTACATTAAAAAATATTTAGTAATGTATTTCTGGTCCTGTTTCCCCCTCAGTGTTTAATGGCTGAAAATTATTTTCATGTAATATAATAGTATATTTTTAATACAACCATTTTTATTCTTTTCTATCCTTTACTCCTGCTTTCTCTTTTTTCTTTTCACTGCACAGCAGTAGCCACATCTTATCTATACCTGCATTATTGAGTAGTGTGACACGACATGACCATGTCTCTGAAGCCAAATGGGTGGTGCTAGGGGGTTACCCACATTATGGGAATTTCAAGCAGGCTTATTTCAGACTAGTTTTCATTTGATCCAATGGACTAAATGTAAATTAATGGTTGGATCTAATGATGAAAGGGATCAACTGAAAGGAATTTTGTCCTCTCCATGTTTGCTCCCATGGTCAGTGGTTAAGCGAAGACTCTTGGGAGATGGGCTTCAGAAGTGCCATTTTGATTAAAACTAAAATACAAGTGGAGCTACAGAAAGTAATGAAGACGTGGGGTTGTATTTGGTGGCTGGGCAGATTTACGATGCATTTAATTTCAAATTTTGTGTGCCTCTACAAAGCTACTGCATAAACTCTGCACTCCAAAGAGCTAAAGCCAGTTCTCCAGCCAGGAGAACCTCCAGGTTGAGGAGCCACTGGTAGTAAAAGCCCACACATGAGTGTGGAAGAGAAGGAGCAGTCCCCTGACTGTTTTCCTTCCCTCTGTTCCCCCGCTGCAGATGCTGCCACATCTCTGAAGAACCGTGTGGCAAGTCCCCGTGTCCATCGATCCCGCAGCCTGGCAGGGAGAGGAATCAGGGACGGGTCCTGTCAGGCAGGGCAGGGGCTCTGGGCCCTGCACCTCGCAGATAAGCTCCGAGGAGGCAGCAGCAAACACGGCAATAATCATGTCAGCCTGTCGGGGCCAGCCCTCACACGGAACAACAGCATCCGGCACGGGCAGAGCCGAGTGACCCAAAAATGCATTGAAAGATTTGTTGTGCGCAGCCTGACAGTTATGGACAAGGCCTGCTCTAATGGAGTAAAGCCACCGCAGAGGGGAGAGGAAAGTGAAGGGAAAATTGCCGTGTGAAGAATTTATATGTGATTCTGACACTTCCTTTTTCCATGTAATTATTAACGTGTTTTTCAAAAGTCCATTAAAATTTCCTTCAGATTAAGATGAAATATAGGAAGAGGATGCATTGAAAGATCCTGTGTTGACAATCAGTTTTAGGCAGTAACCTTAATCAAGGTTAATGTCATTTCAGTGCCTCATCTCACATCCTCATTTTGTGTCTTAGGCAAGCCTGGCATTTTTGCTTTTTTTCCCCCCAAGTAATCTGTTTTATTCGTGATATGTGCTGCAGACTAATTATTCAGGCTTATCACATGTTTAAATAACTTCTGTGATGGAACTTCATAAAATATTTATTTATAAATGTAAAGTACCCAAGATCTAAAAATATTTTTGCATGGTTTTATTTAAAAGCAATAGTATTTTATGTGGGCCAACATACCAAGTTCTCAGCAATTTAAGTACCTGATTGTTCTACTCTTGCTATAGAAAAATCTATAGGAAGTTAATTCTATTTCTAGGAATCACAACAAATAAATCTTTTTTTGTTTTTGATCCCTGCAAGATCCCATTATGCTGTGCATGACTACATTACACTGAATTAATTCTAGCTCATTAAATGTGTTTTATTACAGCATGGTTTCCAATATAAGCCTCCTGATTCTGCTGCATAATACATCCTACTTAGATAATCTATTAGACTGCACCACTGATGTGCCCTACTGACATTATGTAGTCTCATAACCTTAATACTTTTAGCTGGCTACTGATATTCCTTCAAATATAGACATAATCTAAATATGTGTGGTTTAAACTTCTGTGTAAGGAGAGGGTGAATATGAAAATTCTCAAATAGTTTAGTCGTTGAAGATCAGAGTCTGAAATTGCAGAGTCTTTTTTTCTGGCAAAAATTCAAATCCTGCATTCAAAACGCTGATCTGACAAACTTGGTTACATGAGTCATCCTAATTATGCCAGTGACCTTACTGGCTGTGTCACATGGCCATGAGTTTTAAGGAAAGATTAAAAGATGTGGTAATTGGGAGTGGATGTAAAATTTGCTGCATTTAATTGAAAATGCAGGGAACGCTGGGGCGACAGGATGGTGCAGCTTTTGTGTCTAAAGCAGACTAAGAACATTGACTCGTTATTCACCTTATTTTCTAGGAGTAAAGTGAGTTCTGGATTTCATTTTTTCTTTTTCACTCTGTAGTATGTATTTTGCAAACAGCACCATCAAGTGGATGGAAAGACAGCTAGGCCATTTAGCTTCATTTTCAGAGCAAGACAAAATAAAATTAACAGTCGTGTTTGCTTTAATATGGGCAAAAATTTGATCCTCAGCCAGAAGGGATAACTAATGCATTTTCTGTACAAATACAAATCACGTTAGACTTACATCTGCCTCGGTTTGAACTGTGCACAGGTTTAGCATGGGAAGGTCTGAGTGTTGACCAGGAATTGTCACCTGTGTTGGGCCCAGGCAGACAGTGAGATACGGGTGGGGTATCAGGGAACTCGTGTAGGAAAGTCTCACCTCGTGCAAAGGGGTTTTGTAAGTGATGTCCTGGAGGTGAAAGGCACCTTCTATCTCCTTCTAGAAATTCCTTTTTTGACCAGCAATTAATATTGATTAACTTCTTTTGCAGCTGCATGTTCTGTTGAATGGAAGTTATCCCAGGCTGAAATAGGATATATATATTCCTGGGCAAATATGTTGGGGATGAGGTTTTTTTGGAGCCTCGAGAGCGGGCGGGAGTGACATGTGAGGCAAAAATATACAGATGGTCATAATCTCCTATATCCATCTGATTTATTCTTTTTTAATCACAGTACATTCTGATTATAGCTTTGACTTTGCTCTGCCTTTGCTACTGTTTTCCACTGCATATCAAAAAACTTTTGTCTGCTCTAAAAAATATTAAGCAATGGTCTAAGCTGCTCATCTGCTAAAAGCTACCCATATTTATCCACCTCTGGTGTTTACTGTCATTAATAGCAATTGCATTTCACAATCTGACCTTGAAATGACAGTTTATGTGCATAAATTCTCTCTCCCTCTAACACACATAAACACATAGTGTTCATGAACACAAACATTACATCAAAAAACCCTCTAATTTAATACTGGAAAAATGCAAGTGTGAAGAAAGAGTACTTAACAGTATTGGAAATGTTACTGTAAAATATATTTTGTCATTAAATATGTATTTTTAATTTTGAATTCTCCAATACAATATCTGCAACCTTTCACTCCCCTGCCCCCTCAGCACAAAAAATATCAAGTGCAACTGCACAGTTAGAACAGAGGCACTATGTGATTGCAGTGCTGTTCCAGAACAGAATAATAGCACAAACACTAGGAATTCTCTTTTCTAATAAAAGCAAATGTACAGTCTGCTCACTATATAGAATTTTTTGATTGTACCTATAGGCAGTATCTAGAGACCATTTGATGCAAAACTGTTGTGCCTCCCACTTGGTAGTTAATTTTAGGAATATATTCTCTCTATTCTGTTTTCCTCCTCTTCTGTGAGCATGAGGAGAGTTATGGTACTGGAGGTGGGGAAAGGATGCTTTGTCCATCCCTACAGGTGCCTGTGTTTTTTGGGATGAGTGAATGTTGCCCAGGGACATTATTCACTAAAATACCCAGGAATCTTTCAAGACAAAAGGCACTATAGATTAACTTCTCTTAGAATTCTGTACCACATCTAAGTCTTCATTTTCTGAGGAGGATTGATAGCGTTTCTCATTACTGTAAGCACATTAGATCCTCCAGCCTTATATTCAGGCACTGATGGAAAAGAAACAGAGCTTATAAGTACTTAGATCCTCTTTTGCCAGCTTTCTCTAGGGGGACATGCATTTCCCTTACCATAATGAGGACCATAAAGAAGAGAAATGATGTGGCCTAAGTATAGATAGGGAGTCACATTACAGTAACTTTTCACCAGAATTAGAGTAGTTAGAGACTACTATATTATAGCAGGGGTTGGTAACTCTGTTACTGTTCAGAGTTAACAGTCAACATTTCTGTTATAAAAAACATTTTTCAGGAGTTTATAAGTCCTCTGGAAATTCCACTCAGGGTGAAGCTTAGTTTAGAAAGACTAAGTAAGGGAGTGATCTTTTGAAAATGAAATAAAGGGGCAAATAAAAGCAATCTGAAATCCTTGCATTTCCTATGTTGTTTCCTTTACCTAGTTGTTTTAGTTTTAGTATAAAGGAGTCGCAAAGAGAGTTTTCAGAAACAGTTCAGTGCTGACACAGAAGTTATTATTGTATAGTTAGAATCCAGCTGTTAAATGGGTACAGAAATGTCTGACTCCCCTGGGAGAGTCTGGTAACAAGAGTCAAAAAAAGAAAATTAAAAAACCAAATCAGTACAAAATGAGATGATGGGGATGACTCTTGGCTGTGAGGGTGGGGAGGCCCTGACACAGGGTGCCCAGAGAAGCTGTGGCTGCCCCTGGATCCCTGGAAGTGTCCAAGGCCAGGTTGGACAGGACTTGGAGCAACCTGGGCTAGTGGAAGGTGTCCCTGCCCATGGCAGGGGTGGGACTGGATGAACTTTAAGGTTCCTTCCAACTCAGGCCATTCTGGGATTCCATGATTTTGAAGTCTGAAGAGAGTGTCTTACCCTGGCATTAGAGGGCAGTGAAGGTGCTGCTTTTCCAAGGGGACTTTAAACTAACCGCCTCTTGTAGGCACTGGAGTTTTCCTTGAACTTTTCTTCCAAGACCCTGGCAGAAACCTTAGGGTCATAGCCAAATTTGCCAAGTGATTATTGGCAGTGACAGTGCAAAAATAAAGCTGTGAGTTTTCATTCAAATTTCAAAGTGAATTTATGGCTGTTTTTTGTGACCTTTTTGAATAAATCTCTAGAAGCATCCTTGTGTTCAAACTTTATTAGAATGCCCGATAAATGTCAAACTTGAATGTTTGGCAAGATTTAATTTCTATTTGCAATGTATCTTCTGGTGTCATTTCCAGAAGCACAAAATGGTTTGGGTTGGAAAGGACCTTAAAGATCATCTTGTTCCAACTCCCTGCTGTGGGCAGTGAAAATAGTCCATTATCAATGATATATTGATGACCTTAGAGGTCTTTTCCAACTTGATTGATTCTATGATTCAAGAGTGTTGTAATGCAATGTTACATGCTAAAGTAATTATCAATATGATCATATGAGAAGTATAGAAATAAGGAAATGTATAAAAATGGTTACATATTTTATTCACATGCAAAATTAAAAGGATGGGAAAGGTTTCTCCAAGTTGTTCAGATTTCTTGTGCCTTCTTGAGCCCAGGGGAGTCCTGGAGCCCCTCTCCGTGGAGGTGTTTAAAGACATGTGGATGTGGCACTTGGGGACAAGGGTTAGTGGTGGCCTTGGCAGTGCTGGGGCAACAGGTGGACTCAACGACCTTAAAGGTCTTTTCCAACTTAAATGATTCCATGATTCTTTGATGTAATGCTCCAGGGAACAGTGAGGTGTTAGAGAACATTTCCACTTGGTGTTTTCTTTGATAGACTTCCATCTTCTGGAAACACGATGATGTTTTTCCAGCCTGGTTTCCCACCAATCTCTGGTGTCAGAATCCTTCCTATGAGGCATTTGATTGTGAGCCCATCTCTTTCTCTCAGAGTGTAAAAACTCTTCAGACAACACGTTCCTTTTGCAGAACACAGTTTTTCTCTGCCATTCCTGCAACTCATCTTGCATCTTTCCATTGTATGAAGTGAATAATTGTTCTGCATTTTATATTTAATTAAATTACAGTGAAAATTAATGCAAGGTAAAAAAGAACAAGCAGCAACAAGATGAACAATAATTCTAGTTGTGCAGTTTTATGCACATTTTATCTTGTTGCTTGCCACTCATTCATTGTGCCTTGAGTCAAGAAACAGATGAATCATGAGCTCACATTTTTCCTCTCCTTATTTTTTATGATTCTCTGTTCTTTCCAGGACAGTAAGTGGGAATAATTAATTGCCCAATTTCTTTGCTGGATATTCAAATAGTTGCTCACAGTATGAGTGGTATAACAAGTATCCCGTCATTATCACCTGTTTTTAACTGTTTTTGGGTGTGTGAGTGTGTGCTCATTGTCCACAGAGACATGAAAGGACAAAATTTTATTTAATTTTATTTTTTATACCAGTCTTGACTTGGACACAAACAATTAAGAATGGGAAACACAAGGACAGATTATTTTCTCTGAGAGTTAGGGAGCTAAGGATATTTTACAATTATAAAAACATATTTTATTGCTTCCTTGCTGTAATGACAACACAAGATAATTGATACTTGTTATTCAAGGGCCAGAATATCCTTATAATCTCTTCCCTAAATTTCCTTCATAAAATAAAATTCTTCTTTTCTTTTCTGAAACAGCCACTTATAAATTTAGATTATTGCTGACATCTTACCAATTGAAGCAGAATAAAAGTTGAAATTGCCATTACCACAGTAATTTCAGCCTATATTTTGATAAGCATTTTGTAGTGCTCCAGTTCTGAAAAATAAAAACAGCATTACAGGTGGCAAAAATCTTTTGATAACTCTTCTCACGAAGGGAGATGTTTTGAACACACTTTTAATCAAATCAGAATCAACAATAATTTTTTTTATGACTTTGTGGTTTGAGTGATATATCAAAGTATGTAAAACTATAGTAATCTCTGACATGAAGAATAACAATCCTTTTAGGGAGGAGAATTTGCATTCTTCTGGGGAATGGGTAAACCCATGTGGAAAAATCTACAGAAAAATTAACCAAACAGGTTGTTCTGGCATGTCAGATAATCTATATGAATGAAGTGTCTGCTTTCAAAGATAATTGCTTCTAGAAAGAAAAAAACCCCTTTTCTTTGATTTATAATAGAATTATAATCCTGGTTGAGCGCTGTGAGCAGATTTATGTCTATGAGAATATGTTTAAATACATACTACAATTCTGGGTTGAGACCTTATGTTTTTACATTGGGAGACTGAGAGACTGGCAAACAAAAGAATTGAAGTAAGTTTTATTTTCCTGTTTCTGCAACTCCTGACTGGGGTAACGTTCTCAGCAGAGATAATAACGCCTTTAAATGACTTGGGATTTATTTGGTTCACAAAATCATATGGGAAGATTGACAGCATCTTAAGCAGCAGCAGCCAGGGAGGACGTGGCTGGAGTATTGACAGAAGTGATTTTTCAAGTAATGAAGAAGGTTCCGTGATGAAGTTCCCTGAAGCAAACACTGCCTGCCTTGGGCACTTACTGGATATTGTCACCCTTCTGTGGCACACAAGAGCTTCCCTTTTTCCAGGAGCAGGATCAATAGGATTAGGGGATTTGCGCTCAAAGCTTGCCTGTGGCTTCTTGTTAAGCATGTCGTGTGCTTTAGAGCTGCCTTTGACTGGCTCTCTGCACTATTCTCTGGTGTTAATCACCTAAATAATATTCCTTCATCCTGCTGGTCTGGGCAGTTTTTTTTCCATTAGCACTCTAAAAAAATATGGTATTTAAAGAGGAGTCAGAAGTCCCGCTCCAAAATTCCTGTTTTGAATTTTCAATATTAGTCCTCCAAAATCCTGAGTCCTCTTCAACTCTCCTAGAAACCGGTGATGCTCAGGGTTTTATGTTTTCTTATTAGAAAAGCTGTTTGACTGTGGGTGTTCTGCAGAGGAGCTGTGGCCTTTATGCACAGGCAGGATGCTCAGGGAGGCCTGCACAGCCGGGGGACGATGCAGTCTGGCAGACACACCCAGTCAGACCTGGAGAGGACAGCCTGGCTGGCTCCTTGCAGGTCTGCTGACTACCATCACAACCCCCAGGGCAAGCCAGGTGCATTTTGCAAGACACGATTTGCATGAAATGGTAAAGCTTAATGGTAAAATTTAATTCGTGGGCTTCCACTGAAGTGTGGAGTTTAGGCATTTTATCTCTGGTCCTTATTGCTGCTGGTCTAAGGAATTGGGATAAAGCAGTAAAACAAAACTCCAAGAAGTGATTACAGAAGGAGCTGAGGAATCAAGCCTGTTGCAGAGCCCTACATGAAGCACAAGAAGTGCCAGCTTTGAATGATGGCACGTAACATTTCATTGCCCCAGTTCAACAACAAGCCAAGAATATCTTATCCACTTTAATCCAGTTTATAACTTCTATATCTGCCCCCTCTGTGGAGGCAGAGGCTGTTGAGCCAAACACTGATTGCACACACAGGGGCTCATGAAGGGAGAGGGGATCAGCTAAACCCAGAGCTGGGCACACTGGGCCTGTCCCTACAGAGACGCATCGAGGGGGAAAAGGAATTTTGCTACTTGTGTGGTACATTTTTAAAAAGTCTCCTATAGAGCAGTTTAGAAAAAAAAGATGCAGCATACCTGCTTTGTAATTGAGCAGTTCATTAGAAAGCTAACTAGATGAAGTGCTTGATCAGTGATGGGTAAAATACGTCAGAACTTATCTAAGCACTGGTTTAAGGATAGGCTTATCCTTTTTCTACTATGCAACAGAAATAGACTCCAAAAGCAGAACAAGCTGTTTCTCAGGAGAATTTGGCTTAAGAAGTTCTCAATTAAAGTGAGAGATTGAACTCAATTTTATTGTTTTGGAGCTGAGTTAGTGGACATGAATAAAGCTTTATCATCCTACCCATGGAAAGGAAAAAGCACATAATTTTATGTAAAGGAGTCCAGGAGGACAAGACTGCATGGAACTTGTTGAAACTCAATATGTGGAGATTTAAATATTTGGTACTTGAGCAGAGACAGGTAATAGTGGCTGAAATTGCAATAGGAATGGACATTGGTGCTAGCTCAGTGAAAATAAATGTACTGGAAAAACTGGGCATGAGAAAAAGCCTGGTTATATATACATCCTCAGCTATTTTATAAAGGACAAAAGGACACAGGAATCATTGAGAAGACTGAGTTATATGTCTGCTAAAGGATTAAACTTTCTCTGATGTTCCTAGTCTAGCAAACTGGAATGACTATTGCAATGATACTCTTCAGCTGCAAAAATGGTAAGCTAAAGCGAGGAAGAAACATTTTCACCAAAATAGTCATACAGACTTTTGATGAGAATCTTTGAGAGTTACTGTTCTAAGGACACAATCAGTGATTTTGAAAATACAAGACCCTTTTTGAAAAAAAAAAGAAAGATTTCTATTCACGATTGAGTATAGATATTCATTCGGGGAATTACACTAAATAGATTACAGATAGCTAATACTTTTCTAATTTATTCTGTGTTAGATACCTGGTGCCCAGATTGAATTGGATGACTTCAGTTGTGCTGGTTGTGCTGCAACAGCAGCAGTGATGGTCAAATTAAAGTTTAACAACATGAGAGAAGTAGTTTTGATTAGAAAATGTGAACAGGCAGTAGCACTGATAATAACCAGATATTTTTAAAGTGATTATCATCTTTATTTGGGAAAAAAATAAAAAAACAATTTTGGCATAAATACTGGAGAAAAAGCAGAACTGATGGAGTAAATGTCTGGCTTATGCTAAGGGAAACCAAAATTTTCCTGTTCATTTAACAGATCTCTCAGTGTGTTGAGTATTTTAGTACTAGTTTCCATCTCTCCTTTCTGTTTCCAGATTACAAAATTAGTGAGAAAATAGTTTGAACCAAAAGCTTCTTTGAAATTCAAACTGTTGTTGTACATGGGGTTTTTTGCCTGTACTAAACTTTGCCGATATTTTTATTTGTGAGTTTGTTTAGTTGTTTGATTTTGGGTTGTTTGTTTGTTTAGTTTTTTGTAAATTTTAAACAGAAAGGGAAAAAAAAAAAAAAGGAGCCAAAGTTCCTGTCCTCAGGATGAAAATTAGACTTGTTGGTGCAGAATGTTTGAGCTGTGTGTGATAAAAATGGTTTGAAAGGTCCTGAAGGGAAAAATCTATTATTTTAAAATATAAGGATCTGTGAGAAAATAAGAATTGCTTAGGTAATTCTATGTGCTTTTCTCTCTCTTCACTTGGGACAATCTTTAGTATATTTTAATAGCAAGGGAAAAGAGAATGATACAGTCAGTATTGTTCTGGTGATCTGTATGGTTTCATTGATTTTTTAATGACAGTTTTTTCCACCATCCTCAGAGTGAAAGTTATGACTTTCTAGCAGAGTTATAGACTAATTAAGTTTGGAAGGAATCTCTGTAGGTTAACTAGTCCAGCTCTAGGTCTGGTTAACTTACACCATAGTTGGATTCCTGTCACAGGAATTTTTAGCTGCCTTTTGATTTAACCTATTTTTCTTTTAATTTTATCTTTACTCTTTTCACATTTCTATTATGTGCAGAGCATATTTATACAACCTATAGAGGTAATAAAACCAGGCCCAGTCTGAAGAGCTGTGGAGTGACAGGACAAGGGGGAACGGCCTCAAAGTCACAGAGAGTAGGGTTAGATTGGAGATCGGGAAGAAATTGTTCCCTGTGAGGGTGGGGAGGCCCTGGCACAGGTTGCCCAGAGAAGCTGTGGCTGCCCCGTCCCTGGAAGTGTCCAAGGCCAGGTTGGACGGGGCTTAGAGCAACCTGGGCTAGTGGAAGGTGTCCCTGCCCATGGCAGGGGGTGGGAATAGATGGGCTTTAAGGTCCCTTCCAACCCAGAAACCATTTGCTGGTGGGCCACTGAGTTAAGATGGCTTTGGCTACTGGGTTGTTAGGTTAGTCTGACTGCTGCGGCACCTGTCCCAAATTGTTCATCCGAAATGCAGGACTGTTGTTTGTAGTTCACGGCACAGAGTCAGGAGTGGCCTGAGAAAAACGACCCCTGTCATGTCACTGTGGTCTTGTAGTTCAGGGGGGGCCAGGAGACCTTCCCGGCCGAGGTCAGGCATTCTGGATGAGAATGATGAAGCAGAAAGGAGCTAAGAATGAAATAATTTGATAATTTGATTTGATAATGCACATTACTAGGCTAGCCTCAAGAGGACTGGAGAAGGCTGACAGTAACAAGGCTTCCAACAACTGAGCACAACCATCACCAAAGGAACAGGAAGTAAATGTCGTTTTTAACAGTCTTGTCTGAGAATAAGGTGCAGGATTTCATTAGTTAAAGAAAATGTCCTGTTACAAGAAAAAATAAGGTGTCAGAATTCCCTTGTCTTTTTAATCTTGATCTCCCACTCCAGTCAGTTTGCCCTTTCAGGAGTCAATGGAAGTTTGCATTGCCACAGAAATTCCTGATGCAAAATGTCTTCCTAAGTCCAGATATGAATAAGTAGAGCTATACGATTTCACTTTAGAAAATATGAGGAAAAATAAGGAGCATTTTCATTTTTTACATATAAAAGTACTAGCTAAGAAGGTTTGAGTTTGGATATAAAAAAGCAAGTTTAGTGTTGAACACAACAAGTAGTAGGCAAGTTTATCAGCTGTTATGGTAAGAAAACCTGTGGAAGTTTATTATTTGATGATTATAGATCATCTGGATGCCTTTATCAAAGAGAAATCACAATCAACACATCTCATAAATTCTTCTTTGAAGAGCACTGAGTGGGAAATCCCTACTTGTAATTTACTGGGACATTTAAGAAATCACTTTATATAGACAGTGAAAATATTCAAAAGACTACTCCATCTAAATCAATCCAAAAATACAAATGACTAATCAGTGAGATCAGTAAGTTACAAATTATGAGCAGCTCAAAGATTCGGAACTTGATTGGATCCCAGTGCCAGAGGGCAAATAGGAGTGAGAAGACTTTGGGAATTAGAGGTAAAAATGCAGGTGAACAAAGGATCAGGCTCCAAACCTGCTCTCAAACGTGTTGGCTGATCTACATTATAAACAATTTGGAAGAAGAAATGCATAGTAAGGCACAGAAATATGCTGAGGAAACAAGTCCAAGGCAGGCTGGTCAATACAAAGGGCAGGACAGTAACAGCAACTCACGAGAAAGGAGGTTATATCCCACATTATTAATGAACTAATGTGAAAAGATTTGATGTTTTAGTTGAGAGAAGCCTGGAAAAGTTCAGGTGACAGAGCAATAAGGAACTTAAAAATGAAACTCTGCAAAACTTCCCTGGAAATGCAAAAAGACAAAGCTTCTTGTGAATTTAATGGGCATTTTTATTCTCTGCCATAATGGCTATTTGAGCTCAAAGCTAGAAAATAACTCTTTATTTTGAGCTATTGTATCCATCTAAAATGGGGCAATGCTTGAAGGGTATGAATCAGAACCAATGATCCTTTATTCTTTGAACCTGAAACCCCATTCTCTGAGTTCTGGTTGTTTCACTACAGCAGAAAAGATAAAACAAATTCAGAAAAGAAAAGTAGATCTCAGCTGAGTATAGATTTTTGTCCCTCATCAATCTTTATTTAGTTTATTAATATTTTTTACAGAAATAAACATCATTACACTTCTGAGAAACACTACTTATGTTATTCTGGAAAGGGAATTAAAAGTAATAAATAGATATAAGATAGACCAAAATAAAAACTGAAAAATCCTTCTTGAAGAGAAGGCAAAATACAGTAGCATCAACCGTCTTTATTCTTAAATATTTTCTATGATTTCAAGTCACTAATCTTTACACACATGTAACAAAAGGGAGAGATATGGTTCAAGCACCTATTTGAAGCCAATAATTTACAGTGCCACTTTCTTAGTAAATCCAAACATAACAAGTGGGATAGAAGGTTACTATTGATTTGCCATTCATTGTTCTCAGATTAACTTCTTTTGTCTTTACCTGGATAGTTCCCTTCCTGAAGCAGTTGGCTTTTTTTTTTTTTAATTTGAAGATTTATTCCTATAAAAACTGACAGACACACTAGGGATCAAAAGGAGAAACGTAATTTGTGACAGTTCTGGCCCCTGTGCTGTGGAACTGAAATACAGCCCTGAGAAGTTCTTTTCCTTTGATGGACCAATTATTGAAAAGCTTTCAGAGATAAACAGAGCAATAATAAAACAACTAACCCTGTGATTAATCTTCTTATAGTAGTAATCTTCTGAGTTTCCAGATATTTCTGTTTAACACTTGAGCAGGAACACCCCAAATATGTTTTTTTGGTACTTTCTATACATTGTGATATTTGTTTTCTGTAGCTGTCACCATTTCCCACTAATTCTACTTAAGTCTTAAATTTTGTTATGTTTATGCCCATGTAAACTATTTTAAAATGTGAGATAAAAGGTGGTTTTCTCCTAACAAAATAAGATTATGTTTTTTCTTAAACAATATTGTCTATTTGTCCATTTGATTAACTTATCCTAATGACTTCAGCATTTTCTAAAATCCATTACATGATTACATGATTGAATTCAATCACATATGATTACGTGATTGAATACAAAAGCCAATTTGTGCTCCCAGGAGACCACCCTGAACAAATATGGGGAATAGAAAATGACCAATTTAAACGTAATTTCAATTGCTCTGAAATTCTGTCTTGGAATTCTGGATATTTCTCTTCATGCCTTCAATAGCAAACAGAGAGTTCACATATCAGACGAGTGGGCAACTTTTGCCTGTGGCCATTTTAGGGCTTTAAATGTTTGTGTTACTAAAATCTCCCCAAATAAATAAATAAATAAATAACTTAACTAATTAATAGAGTGTTCAAACTAGATGTCAGCACACAAGTAAATTAAGAGCTGTTTCATCCACTTCCACATAACCTGCTTTCAAATCTAGGACTTGTCAGCTTTGTCCCCAGTCACTTTGCTGAAGCTCCTTATCTAAATCTTATTACTCATATTTCTGCAGGGCTGTTTTTTGTCATCCTAAATATATTTTCTCTCCCTAGTCATCACTTTTTTCATCATTCCTGGGACAGATCTTAAATGCTGAGGATGTGAAGGTTTTGTTCCCATTTTCAGTGGAAGTTTTGCTCAACACAAAAGAGAAAAAAATATCTATAGTTATCCAGAAAGAGTTGTAGGTACTTTGCTTATAAATCACAATTCCATGTTTTAAGGACTTCTGGCTCTAGGTGAGGACCTGAGCCTTAGAACTTTTAAAATAACAATTAAATTAGAAGCTCTGAAGATAACTTCTGTTGCATAAGACATTTCTAATTTGGATTTGGGGTGCTTTTTGTCAAGATTAGTGCTACTTATGCAAACAAACAAAAAATATCTCCTACTCTTCTTTTTTATATTGTAATTATTTTTGAAGCAACAGCAAATAACAGGGTTTCTTTTCTTCACATAAAAAATATTTTCATTCATTCCTACAAGGTAGTGTGGCATCTGTGAGTGAGGTGGGAAGTGCAGCTGTGCAGAAACCCCCCAAACCCTCAGAATTAAGCCTTTTTTTTTTTTTTATAATTCTGATAATTTCAGAATGCACATAAATCTATAAGTACACACACACAAATTCCTCTCAGAAAGAAACATTTCTGTGGTCATAAACTTGCCACAGAGCAGCAGTAAAAGAGTAGAAATAAATCAGCAGGCTAACCTTTCACTGAGACAATTAGCAGGCTGGGCATTTAATAGTGTGAGATAATTATTTCTATCAGAGGCAGGGGATTTCACACAAAACAAGAATAACACTGCAGCTGAAAGGATGGACTCAGGCTATATCTATGAGTAGTACGAAATTTCTAGTTGTACAATGATTTTAAAATATTATTTTTTTAAAAGTATGTATGTAAGGAAAAGTGCACACACATCTACTGATGATTTCCAGCCTGCTGCTTTCACTGCAGATTGGGGAAAATGTCGTTGTCTATGTCATCTCAAATTAGAGGTGGCAGTTTTCTGCCATGATTTGTTTCTTGCAGGATGAACACAAAATTCACAGAGCTCCCCTAGTATTGACCTTCACACATTCCAGCATCACTAGGGAAATAAGAAGTGGTCGTGTTCATCTTTCCACTGTGCCAAGGATTGCTTTGAACTATTACTGTCCAGGTTTTGAGCCCATATCCCTCATTATTTTGTTAATAGTGGTAATAAATATACAAATTTCTCATACCTTCCTCAGAGGGAAGTACATAGTCATAGGAATCATAGCATCCCAGAGGGGTTTGGTTTGGAAAGGACCTTCAAGGTCATCTTGTTCCAACCCCCCTTCACTGACTAACAGACAGAAATCCCATCAGCTTTGAGGAGCTACAGGATTTTACCCCTAAATGTAGGTCTTCCAACCCATATTTGATTTTTACTCTCACGCTTTGCTTCATTACTGAATGGTTTAACACACTGGAACATCAAAGATGAAACACCACAAATCACCTTTTGCTCTGACATCAGAGACTCAGACATTTTGTTCAGAGGTGTAACAAATAGCAACACAAATTTAATCTCCCTCCAGTTCTCAGAGATTGTTCTGGAAGAAGCACACAAAATGCCTTTGAGCCTTCCCACACTTACCAGGCTGATCTGGCTTTGATAAAATACACAGCATGAAGAATTTGAGTTTGAAACAGATTCCATTAATGTTACCTATCTGTTTGAAATACACGTTGTTCGTGTTATCCTCAAGTGCTGTACCCAACTGTATTTGTATTTTTACCAGAGAAAATGTGATTATCATAGTAATTATGGCATTAAACCTTTAAAATTAATGTGCTTTTTTCGGCTTTTATAATCACCTAAAAGGGCATTTTCTTTGAGCCAAAGCAGAATCAAATCTTGCCGTGTAAATAGTCTGGAACCTTTAGGTTCCAGGGCTTTTTCCCCCACACATAGTTACTTTAATATTAAAAAAAAAAAATGTTCTTTGGGATATGTCCACCTTAATTCCACCCACACATCCAGCAGAAGCTCCAAACAGCAAACAAATTAGATTCACATTTTTTAAAAATACTTTTAAAGCCCTACTGGAATCCACCACAGTTATAGAATAATTTATGGAGAAGGGAGTAGTTACCAGGCTCTTCTAATGCGTTTGAATAGCTAATTATTAGTTATCTCTAAAATTGGGAAACTTTTTTTTATTTGAAATTATTTAGCTTTATGAATTTAAATAACATCAAAAGTAACACTTGTCCTGTCCATTTTTTTTTTCTTGTCAGTATTTAATATCTGAATATTTGTCTACTGATCAAAGCTACAGAAAGCACTTTTCTGTAGGGAATTAGTGCAGTTTCACTAACAGCATCAGACATTTATCTATACCATATGTTAGACAAATAGGAGAATTCTGCTGTATTTCTATTTCTTTCCCAAGGGTAGCCATTTTAAAGATTTATTCTCCACCACCCACTCCTTTTATTTTGTTCATATTAAAAAACACTTCTTACTTCTTTTTCCTACTGTGTTCAACCTAATCACTGCCAATACACCCCCTACCATAAGCTCTCAAAAAGCAGTATAAGGTGGAGAGAATATCTGTTAGGTCTTAGTTAAGAGAACAGCAAACCTTAAGTATCTAAACATTCATATCAAGCCTTAATTATTTAAAGGGAGAAGTTAGAAAAAGTACCTCTTTCATCTAAAAATTTCCTCCCCCCTCAAAGGAAAAAGAGGATTCTCAAAGCTTTATAAATAATTGTAAACAGCTTTTCAAGGAAATGGGATACAGAGGGGCTGTGCATTGTTTCAACATAGTAATTGCTACAGCTAATTAATCACATTATTAGAACAGTGGCTTATTTTCCTCATGCAGTTATGATGAGTGTTCCATTAGCTCCATAAGCCACAGTGCATTTGGCACATCCCAGCCAGGGAGGAATATTGCAGTGGGGTCTCAGTCCATCACCCTGATGCCGGGGTGGGCTGACCTTGGGGAGGGTGCCAGGTGCCCACCCAACTGCTCTGAATTCCCCCACCTTCACGAGGCAGGAGGAAAACATCAGCCAGAGGAGCCTGAGGGAAGGCTAAAGACAGAGAGATCCCCCACAGTCACCTTCCCAGGCAAAACAGGCTCTGGGATAATTCACTGTATTTATTACAAATTGAAGGTTTGGATGGTGAGAAACCGAGGCAAAATCAAAAACGTCTCCTTTCCACTGGCTCCATTTTAGCCCTTCATTCCCAACTCCTGAAGTCCCTGCCAAGTGCCACCAGGAGATGACCAAGAGAGGCTGCAGGGCCTCCAGAACAACTGCTCCTTCCTCCTCCTGCTCTTCCCCTGCTCCTGCACGGATCCTTCTGTGCGCTGCGGTCCTTCAGGATAAACCTGCTCCAGCTCGGGCTCTCCAGAGGCTGCAGATCCTTCAGGACACATCCACATCTAAGGGCTGCAGCATTGATATACCTGCTCCAGCAAGTCTTTCCACAGGTAAACACTGTGCCATGATAATCCTCTGCACAGGCAGCAGGGAATCCCCACTCCAGCACTCGGAGCGTCCCCTCCTGCCCCTTACTCCCACCTCAGCACCCCAAAACCATTTGTTTCCTCCCTGCTTGGACACAGTTCCACTTTTCCTAGATGCATCTTCCCAGAGACATCACTGCCTTTGTTAACTGTCCCAGCTGTGACACCTCGAAGTGTTTCCCCCAGAGGGGTTGGGACGGTGTGATTTCTCCTGAAAGTATTACGGGGGTTGAAATATTTTTGGGAGCCTTAAGCTTCCTCTAGCTCATCAAATCCAATCACCTGTAGCTTATAGGTTTTTGGAGGTTACAACTTGTGGATTTAAAGGGAATTTGTGTGCAGTTGTAGTGATTTCAGTCTGTGTTGGTGCTGGTCTTTCCTGGTGTAATTTTGATTAATAGGAAGAAGTAGGCTTTGTTTCATAAGTGGTACTTCATAATTTTATAATTTCACGTTTTTAAATTCAAAAGGGCTTGAAAGCAACATTGTATTGTGGTGTTTTATTAAATTATATTGCTTTAACAGTGTTTTTACATGAGTGGTGGTTTCACTTTGAGATCTGAAGGCAAGACTAGTAGCTGGCATCCAGTATTGAGTAGATTCAGGTGTGGGAAAACTTTGTTAGGCAATTTCTCCCCTGAGGAGTGGCCTGGGCAGCTGGGTAACACTGGGGCTGAAGTGGCTGTTTTTCTGCTTTCAGAAGATGATATACTTTGGTAGGACCAAAATGACCTTTATTTGATTCTTTCAGTTGGCTGTTTTTAATTTTGTGTAATAATGCTCTTTTCCACGAAACATTTGCCTTGTTATTCTCCTCCCCCCCTTACAAAATTTCTCAGCAGTTGTCCTTAATTGCCTCCTGACATTACTGCTGTGGACATTCACACACTCCTATAGACAGCACGGCTCATGAAGCTTAATGAGAGTAAGTTCATTAAATTAATCCTAGTAATTAACAAACTTGCTGCTTACTTCTCAGTTGTCTAATTTGTGACAGTCTTGGCACTTGGCTTCCACTGTAAGTAGGACTGCATCCAAAAAGCCCACAAAAGTGAGAAGTAAATTCATCTTCATTAGAATTATATTATTGAATTTAAAATCATTTGCTGATACTGATTGACTTAGACAAGTTTTTTCTCCTATAAAAAGAAGCCAATAAGAAGAGATCTCACTACAGTAGCTCTTTTCCCTTTACACTAATGTCTGAAATAGATTTTGAATACAGTACCTTTCCTTGAGTCCTTAGAATACACCTCATTCATTAGAATACACCTTTGGGCTCGATGGGAAGTCCAAGTGGACAAGGTAGATCTAAATAACATGTTCTAAAAGCCTAAAACCAAATGCTCAGTGCCTTCTGATAATATCTTAATTTAATATTTGTATTCAGTATTAAGAATGTCAGTCAGAATAAGATGAATCTTTTGTGCAGAAAGCCCTATAAAGAAGAGGTGATGGATCTGACACTCCAGAGTGCCAACCTTAATAATGGGGATTGATTGGGAAGACTCTGAATGTGCTTCGATTTTTATTCAATTGACTTTAGCGAAGTTACTTGTTTATTCGTCCATCTGAAACTAGAGTTGAGACTCTTGAGATTTTATTATTGTTAAGAGGTTTTATTCCTGAGATAAATTTTGGTCTTTGATAGAATTAACCATGTGCTGACATAGGAAAAAAAGAAACTTTAAAGCCTCTTTTCTTTCTCTGGCTAAAATTAAGAAAATATTGTGCTGTTTCAAATGTTGAATTTAGGTTTTTGAAACAGCTGAGGCTTTGCAGTGAGCAACCCTCCTAAGTGTTCATGGGTTTTATTTGAGGCTGGACGCAGAGCAAGGGGACTGTGGTGTGTCTGCTGTGTGCGTGTCAGACACCAAACCTTCCCCCCGCCCCACTCTGCTGTGAGAACGGAACCGGGGAGGCTGCAGGTCAGAACCGTGTTTGCCACAGAGATGCCAAACCCATGGAGACACCTGAGCTCAGCTCGGGGGGAAGGGGAACCTCAATAATTTTGACAGTTGCTGCCTGAAGTGGAATTGAGTGTGGATGGAGGGAGGAGCCTGGCTTCCTTTCCCATGGGAAGGCTGAGCAACCCGAGAGCTGCTCAATCTTATCACTTCTGGAGCTCAGACTAAACTTGGACCAGATCTGCCTCTTTCTCCTAAAAGTAAATTCTGGAAAAAAAAATCTGAAAGAATAATAATTTTCTTTCTTTTCTCACACCACACATGTAATATCACAGTGGTTGGGCTGCCTGCTCCTGGAGCAACTTTCTTGCAGCTAAACTTCAGTTCCTGACACTGAGGTACCCAAATGTATGCTTTGTAAACTGCAGACCCCTCATGCAATCAGCTGGCGTGCCCTGAACAGCTGCTTCTGGAACTGTGGGGCTGTGCAGCAATTCCAAATCCACGGGGAATGGGAATGTGCTGGCCATGGCTGCACTGCTGAAGGAGCTCATGATGCACAGACAGGGTGTCCTGTCCAGGGCCCCAGGCAGGATGAGCAGTTGTGCTGACTGCAGTTTGTGGGGACACAGGACACTTGAATTAAAAATGAAATAGATTAAAAAAAAAAAATAGCAATGTGTTGTCAAATAGAATTCAGCTTAAAATAACCTTTCTGAAGTTTACTTTTGTAAATGTAAGCTGTTTGACCAACGGCCTGCTTCCAAAATAAGAATATTGCTTTAATTGCAGAATTAGAAAGGCTGAGGAGATTTGTCTGATTATAAAGTGTCAGAGAGATTATGATGGTCTCTACTATTGCATATGTGAATTTATTTTTAATTTTTCTGTTGGGTGACTGATTTTGTTGTCTGTCTCACCATTCTTACAATTAGTTATTTTTATAGACATTTGTCCATGGAATAGATTCATGGTGCTTTTAGACAGATGATCTAGGCAAAGATCCTCAGAAGTAACTGTATCTGCCTGGATTTTCAATAGCTTTATGCATGTGAAGGGACACAGTGGTTTCCTTTTTTTAACCTGATTTAATTCAGCCTTCCCAAGGTGATTCTGCTAATGATGATCTAATTCAAACCAGGATGCTTGGCTCCAAGGCAGGCTGTTTTTCTGGTTAAAGACCAACATGAGGGAATGCTCTAAGGCAGAGAGAGGCTGAGAACAGCTTATATCAAGCTAAAAAGAAAAGAGTTCTAGGAGGAAACATTGCTTCCTAAGATCACCGAAAATACAGATACAATCACAGAATCATTGAGGTTGGAAAAGCCCTCCCAGCCCATCGAGTCCAAGCTGTGAGTGCCAGCTCCAGCCCAGAGCACTGAGTGCCAGCTCCAGCCCTTCCTCGGGCACCTCCAGGGCTGGGGACTCCAAACCTCCCTGGGCAGCCCCTGTCAAGGCCTGACCACCATTTCCAGGGAGAAATTCCTCCTGAAATGCAAAAATAAATAGCTGAAATATGTAACCAAGTGCCTCTTTCTTCTCAAACAAAGTTTGCAGAGCCCAGCTTGCTGGTGCTGGTCTGCAAGAACTCAGAATATGGTGCAGACTGTTGCATTATGAGATCTTATGCTTCCATCTGTTTTTTATGGCTTTTGATTTCACTAGTTGAGAGGCATCCTACCTTTCCAATTTCCTTGATTAGCTGCAGTTAGGAGGTTCTGAATGTGTGTCTATTTGTAATCTTATATAATTGACTCCAGGCAAATTGTTTATTTTTAGTGTTTGAGTAACTGAGATCAAAATTATTCTTGCATTGTTAGCACTCATCCAGGTGCTTTCTTTCATTTAAAATAATGAAGTTGTTCAAAAAAAGAACCCAAACCCTTTGCATGGGAACATGTGCTGCATGTCTGATTTCCTGCTTTTTTTAAAAAACCAGGAAAAATGCTCAGATTTAAAGACTTTGAAATCTTTGTTCAAGTTTTGCAGCTCAGACTCACCACAGTGATTTGGAGTGTGTTCCTAGGCATAATCTAGAGACCAGGGAAAAAAAAACAACTTGCAAATTAGCAATTTCTAAAATTTCTGACCAAGTTGTAAACTGTTTCTTTTCATTTGTAAGTGCTGAAGAAAAACAGAAAGGTAGTAAATGTAAGGGTGAGAAATCAACAGTACTGATAGCTTTTCAGACCCGACTTTAATTATTTCAGTAGTAGAAATTTAATAAAAGATTGCGTAAGATTTCCAGGTAACTTCAGAGGGAAAATATGTGACTGAAATGGTCTGAATCTGCTTGGTATCAATTATTTCTGTGTATCAAAAGACCATTATAAATATTTTTTTTATTAATGCAAAGTAAGGAAATCACTGAAGGGGCAATAGAAAGCTTAGTACTTAATGTTACTTGGCAAAAGAAAGAATTACTGTAAGAGGTTGATATTTAGGAAAACAGAGCCATGTTGTATCTGCTCTAAAAAATGAACCTTCTGTCTTCCCCTTTACCCTATTTTTTGGGATTAGTATGTTTTGATAGAACAGGTATATTAATAACTGATGAATAAACCATGAATAAACCATGATTCTTTCTGTTAAATAGAAGAATGAAATTAGCATCAGCCTTTTAATCTCGATGATTGGTTTAAGACTAAGTCATTAAAATCATAGTTAGAATAAGTGATTTATTCTGTAATGAATTCTGTAATCAATAACAATAAGGGATTTTGTGAAGTCATTGTTTTCCTGAGTAAAATGTGGCAGCATGTTTAAATCCACTTTTCCCCTCCATTTACCAATCTAGTTTTTGCTATTCGTGTTATTTATCCTTGCACAAAGTCCACACTTTGTGGAAGTTCACAAACAATATTCCAGCTCTCAGTTAAGTGATAGATTTAGTAGTTTGGGGAATAAAACTTGTGGCTCCAGAATTGCCTCTCCTGTAATATGTTAGTCATAATTTTGAACAAGTTATTAAAAAAAGCCCAAAAAAACCAACAAAATGCCACCTCTTTTACTGTAATTCATTTACCTGCTATGAAGAAATAAATATATGATTGTATTTTCAAGATAAAAGGATTATTTACTGAAATAATTCAGCATATTACTCTCAATATTAAATAAGTATATGTTTAATGAGCCTGGGATGCAACAGGTTCTTGTGTGATAGAGAGAAAATGAAACAGAGCCAGGAACTTTCTGAGGGTTGTGCTGAAGTATGTCTGGGTAGTGATGATCAGCATTGATCCAAAAGCTTAAAACATCCTCATATATTTTTTTTAATGGCATTAAGACAGTTTTGGTACTGAGGTAAAGAACGGAACTGTGCAGGCGACAGTGTTTTGTCAGTAAACTGGCAGATAGTTTTGTGTTTTCTCTTGGCGGAGCTGAATGTATCCTTGAAACCTGCTTAAGATATGAAGAAAACAATTCAGCAAAGTCTGTTTGGTGTCGCTTGTTTGCCCCCCAAGACTTTTGGCTTCTGGATTCTAGTGTCATTCTGTGAGCTGAGCTACAGGTAACACACAGCTGCCACGCTGACCTGAGAGAAACGTCCCTGCCAGGCTTGATCCTTGCCTGCCATTATCAAATGCAAGAAAAACTGGATGCAGATGAAGCTGTTCATTTCAGAGTAAACTGAGCTGAGTTACTGATTGCTTGAGAGAGGTTAAGAACATAAACACAGACAGCTGTGGGACTGGAGGGGATGGGAAGCAGTACATCGGTGTTCCTGAAGCACTTTTCAGTGCCAGTGATCTGGCACATCTTCAATGGAACAATCCAGAGATCTTTGTGTTTTTAAGTAATTTCTCTGATGGTGAAACAAAAAGAAATAGTGAAGGATGAGTGTTGACAAGGCTTTATATTTGCTGTGGTAAAGTTCTGAGTGACAGGTGTGTGCTGAGTGGTCAGAGGGTGATAAGAAGTGGAGAACCAACAAGAAAGCATCACCAACCTGCTTATTTTGAGTGGGGTTCATAGACTCACAGAGTGGTTTGGGATGGAAGAGACCTTAAAGCTCATCCAGTCCCACCCCTGCCACGGGCAGGGACACCTTCCACTAGCCCAGGTTGCTCCAAGCCCCATCCAACCTGGCCTTGGACACTTCCAGGGATGGGGCAGCCACAGCTTCTCTGGGCAACCTGTGCCAGGGCCTCTCCACCCTCGCAGGGATTTATTCCTAACATCTCATCTAAATCTCCCCTTTTTCAGTTTGAAGCCATTCCCCCTTGTCCTGTGGCTCCAGGCCCTTGTCCCAAGTCTCTCTCCAGCTCTCTTGGAGCCCCTTTAGGTACTGGAAGGGGCTCTAAGGTCTTCCAAGAGCCTTCTCTTCTCCTGACTGTCTTTTCCAGTGATAAGTTTGGAGTAATGCATGAAGCTCTCATACATTTTCTTAGTGGATAACAAGCAGGAATTTACTTCCAGTCTCTTGTATATTTAACTACATTCCAAAATATATCTTTATACAATGTGTGTGTTTTTTCAGTGCCATGAATCCTAAATCCTGATATTTTCATGTGCAGTGACAAAGTCATAACATCTCCTGGGAGTTTGACTTCTCTCAGGTTAAGACCACAAAACAAAATCTTTCTGGTGCTTCTAAAAGTAGCAGAAGCTGGAAATTGATTCTTCGCATATTTTTTCGAATTCTCCTTGCTCCTTTAAAACAAGATGTTTATAACAATATTGAAATGCCTTTCTAGCCTTTGTATTTTCTGTTGTCTCTTGAAACCTCAGATGCTCAGCTATTTCTAGAAAATGTAATAATATCGCAGTGCTTCCCAGTGATCTGTCAAACCCAGACATTTATTCATGAATCAGATTGTTTGTGTGTGTGGACATTGAATAGATGATCTATCATTCAACACCTTTTGTCTGTTCTAGTCTTGTCTTGAAATGTGTCTTAAGTCTTGCTGGTTTAATCCTGTGTTCCCCTGTTTCCCAACACATTCAGATAAAACATGAAAGGCAAAATGAAGTGACAAAAAGCCTGAATTTCTGCTGATTTTTATATTTACGGTGTTTTTTTTCTGTGCTGAATTTCAGGTTAAGGCATGTTGTACTAGCCTTTCATCCCTTTGAGTGTTAGAGTAAGATCACCACTTTATGCTGTCATAAAACCTCTTTTAAAGGCAAATCTTTCAACATATTTGAAATAGGGGAAAAGAATAAAACAGTTCAAACTACTCTCAAAGCTGTAAATGAATCTAGCTGCCAAAACAAACCTGATGACAAAATTGAAGCATTCAAGAAGACAACAAGGAGTACTAGAAACAACAAAAAGCTGTCTCAGGAGTAGATGGGGTTATTTTTAGTTTGGGATGGTGAGATAGAGAGAGCTTTTGATTTATGATATGATTGTTCTGAAAAGTTTTGTGGTATTAAATGACTGCTTAGAGAAAGTGAACGAAATCAGCACATTCTTCTCTCTTCTGTTTGTGAATGTTTTCAAGCTTTGCTGGGATTTTTGGTTGCGTGGTTTTTTTTTTGTTTTGGGTTTTTTGTTTGTTTATTTTTTATTATTCTCTACTTGGGATTGATTGAGTTCATGGTTTTGACTTCCACTCCTCTGCCAACAGACTGGTTTGTACAGGTTTTGAATCTCCAAACAACTTTCTGTAGACGCTCTGTGGGGCTCAGAGTAATTTACCCTGTGGCTCAGTCTTGACATAAGAATGCTCATGTGATTTGCTGACCTTTATCTCGTACCTCAACATGATACCCTTTTTTCCCCTTATCTTGCTTCATGTCTCTGTAGAGTGTATATTTTTTGGCAAGGTGAAAAAGGCTCTGTAGTGCTAAAATACACTTAGATTGCAGTGTGTTCTCTTTTCCCAATAATGCTTTGTATATTTGTGTTTCTGTATGAAAAAGGCCGAGAGAGAAAGTATCATTTATTTCTTGCATTAAAGCGTGAACAAAGTAAACAAGTGGGAAAGAAGTTGAGATATATCCAAGTATTGTGTTACTTTGCTCTTGTTGACTGAATTGGTATTTGGTTTGGGAGATGTTTCCCTGTAGAGTCCGATGCCTTTCTCCAAGTTTGAACTGTTTGAGGAAAACGAGTGGGTTTTTTTGCCTTTGCCTTGTTGCACAAAGGTAATAACTAATTCAGTTAATCAGTGGATGGTATCCTTTGAGAGGAGCTTGGAGATTAAATTTTTAGGTGCATTTTTGATGTTAAGACTTGTACAATACAATATAATTTCTTTTTTTTTTAATAATAGAAATAGTATAGGTGAGGTTAAGCAGACTTAATTAGTGCATGGTGACCTCAGAGGGTTTCCATGCAGATTGCAGCTCTTGGAGAAATTCTTTTCCATATCAGTGTTCACATACTTGAGAGCTTTGGTCTCGAGTATTTGGTAGTGATACCATTATTTCAGAATAAACTTAATTAGGTTCCTGTGTATAAACTTCACTTTAAAAGACTAACTTGCAATGTGATATGAGCATAGAATATATCAGTTCTGTGCTCTGAAACACAGAAATCTGCAGATATTTTAACTGATTATTGCTTAATGATTGCTGTTGACTTACAGGAATAATAAAATCACAGTCAGCTGTAGAACTCAATATAAATTCATGTATCATGTAAAGCTGTGATAGGTACACCAAGGACTTATTGCCACTGTAGTTTTTAGCCTGCTCATTTGTTTGAATGGTCTCTAGCTGGTCTACGACCAATTTCATCTCTTGTTGCAGAATGGAAGCACTAACAATAATGCTCATGTGATACTTGGGGATAAATTGAAAGAGCAGTGCCAGCAGGAGCTCCTCTCTAATCCACTGGCATTCTTTCAGACCCTGAATTTGACAATTTCTTTGTCCTAGATTACATTTCTAGCAGGAGAGAACACTCCAACTCTGTGACATAGTTTTCCCTCTCTGAAGAATTCTTGTTCTACCCTGTTTGTGTCTGAGAGGGGATGTGATTTATGCAACCAGCAGTTGGTTTCAGCACCACCGAACAACTCTTTTAGAGTAAGTCAGATTATTTACGTGTTGTGGTAGCATTGCTTATATCTCTGCCTGGTGACTTCTGCTTCGATTTATGTCACTGCAGAAAGCATCTGGTTGTTCTTTCAGTTCCCTGACAGTTCAGGTTTGGGTTTCACACTCTGCTTGCATTGTTTTCACATTTCTGCCTTCCCAGGCTGACTGTTGTTATAAATCAATGTTTGGTCGATTTGTCTTCCACTCTGTCTCAAGGTTCCCCTACATGCATGTTGACAGTCTGAAATAGTTTCTTCATACTAACCAAAATGGTTCCTGCTTGCATGCAAAATGTATTAACTTCTGCCTCTCCAGGAGGAGAAAGGAATGAATGAAGAAATTAAACCTAAACTGTATTTCTCCAATAAATACTACAGAAATCCTCTGTGTTCTTTAGAGTATTTTAGTACAGCCCTGCACTTTATGAAATTCAAAGTCTCTGGTAGTTCTCACAGTGGAAAGTGTCACCACAATGGTGGTGTCAAAAGAAGGGTTCCTTCATGTGAGGGTTTTGTGTGCAGGGGAACAGAGTCAGCTCAGTGCAGAACAACAAATAATACACTGTTCAGAAGGACCATTTCTTGGAGAATAACTGGTTGTACAACTCCAATACTGCACGTGAAGCTGATGACCTCCCCTACGGAAACAGGCTGGGAGAACTGGGGCTCTTCATTCTGGAGAAGAGAAGGTTGTGTGAAGACCTCACAGCACCTTCCAGGGTCTAAAGGGGCTACAGGGGAGCTGGAGAGGGACTGTTCATCAGGATCTGGAGTGACAGGACAAGGCGGAATGGCTTTAAAATGAAAGAGGGGAAATTTAGGTTGGGTATATGGAAAAAATTGTTCCCTGTGAGGGGGGGGAGGCCCTGGCACAGGTTGCCCAGAGAAGCTGTGGCTGCCCCATCCCTGGAAGTGTCCAAGGCCAGGTTGGACGGGGCTTGGAGCAACCTGGGCTAGTGGAAGGTGTCCCTGCCCATGGCAGGGGGTGGAATGAGATGAGCTTTAAGGTCCCCTCCATCCCAAACCTTTCTGTGATTCTATGACCTGGATGTAGTGTAGGTTTTTAATAATGGTGAAGTGATTTGTGGGTGACACTTTTCTTACTTCAAGGCAGAAAGGGCCTGAAATGCCTTTGAGTCCAACAACCTCTTACAAAATGAATGAAGCATGGGAATGAAATTTGCTAACAAGTGAATTTCCTGCCTTGCCAAAAGATGAGCTGTAAGCAAAGAATGTTTATTTATTGACAGGTAAAACCAAAGCTTTCATCTGGAGTTTTGAGCCTACTTTAGTTTGTCTGGCTGTACAAATTCACTAAGCTGTTTCTAAGTCTGCATAGGGAAAAGGTAGGAAGAATTCATCGCAGTTTTGATGAAACCAAATTAAAAATTCATGGAACTAAAGCACTGTTCTGCCTGATCCAGTTGGAGACAAGTTTGGGAAATAAAAAAGCATTAGGAGATGCAGAAGCCTCTGGTGCGTTATTTTATTTAATTTTAAATGTAACTTGTCTATTTTGTGATGATATTATCACTTGCCTCTTGAATACAGTAATTCTCAGAGGAATAATCTTCCCTCCTACGCTGCTGATGTAGGAATGTGCTGTATTTGATGATCAACAAGAGTATACTCCAGAAAGGGCTTTAAGCCAGTAGTGCTTGGAGGAAATAGAGATTGTATCAGTAGCAAATCAATACTTTCTTTTCATATTTGAGGAACATACATATTTGTGCTAGATAAATACAGCAATACCTGGCTTTGTTTAGTCTGCTTACCTGCACAAATTTCAGAGATCATATCAGCATTTTTTTCATTATGATCTCAAAAGTCTATTCACAACAGATAGCTGCAATATTAGGGTAGGTTTTTTGCATTCCCTTTTTTATGATGGAAGTAGGCAAGGTCTGGAAAATAATACAGAACTAATAGTAAACCTTTGTTAAATTAGCTACTGCAGTCAGGATTAGCAAGGAAAGTTAAATATCCCTTACAGGGAGAATTGAGCTATTTCAGTGGGATACCTCACAGATGACTGCTTTAAGCAAGAACAACAAAGCAGGAATGCTATGTGACTCTAATTTGCAGCATAGTAACTCAATTAAAATGAGAAAAAATACAACAGTGTGGAAATGAAATGGTGTGATGAACAAGTGCAAATTGTATCTCCAGTTTCATGCATTTTGATAATTACAATTTCTTGACTAAGTCTGTGTACTTCCAGCGGTGTGTCAGGCAATTTACAGAAGGAGAGAGAGAAGGTCAAGTTCAGTAAAAGTCCAAGTGTGGTCTCACATCATTCCAGCAATAATAAATCAGGTTCCTTAGAAGTTGGGGCCACTCAAACACACACTGAAGTGTGCAGAAGAGACCTGCTCATTAGATGAGCAGTATTTTGAGAACTAGGCACCTTGGTATGAGATCTGCAACAAGCAGATACCCTGAGCAGGAAGCTGAGGGGCAGGGATGTGACAAGGAGAGCTGAGCACGGAGGTGTGCAGACCACAGCTCAATCCATTTTTAGGGCACCCTGGGCTGCAGGGAGGACAGGACACACTTTGCTCATACAACACGGTGGCTCAGGGTCCGGGACTTTGTTCTGCCCATGTTCCACTGTGTCAATATTTTCACAAAACACTACTGGGATCCAGGACTCTTCTCTCTTGGAATTGCTTGTGCTGTCTAAGCAGCAGGAGACTTCCAAACTTTTAATGATAAAACAACCAGCACTCCAAAGAGCCATCAGTGAGGAGAGGGGGTGCATTTCTGCTTCCACTGCAAAAGGGCACATGAGAGGAGTGGGGAGGGTTTTTATGAGTGCAGAGTTTTTCAACTGCTGAAGTTCTACGCCCCACTTTACATATTAACGTTCTCCATGCAAGTGCTTGGTGTGGCTGTAATTCCAGGGATGTAAATGGTAGCCTAAAGGAATAGATTTTATAAAGTACTGGGAAATTGCTCTGCATTATGTTCAGGGGAGTATTATGTAATGGAAGCAGTAATTTAAAAATTATGTGCTTTCGTCTCAAGATGGAGAAATGTTGGGAGATCTTTATTGTCTAAAATGTTTAATGGTTGAGAATTCCATATGTGCTGCTCTGGATCTTGTAATAAATATTGTCCTAATCTGCCATAGAAATGCAGCAACTTCAGCTCTAGTAAATGAATAGTATTGTCTGGGCTCTGTAAGTGGATTGGATTTAAAATGGTTGGATTCTGGCTTTGTCAGTAGAGAAAAAGGAGGGCTCCTTCCTGAGATAGCTGTCTAACTGAATAGTCCTTTTGAGATAAGGCATCAATAACTTTCTCCTAATCTTAGTTGAGCTTAATCAAACACCTCACTTATCAGACTTAGCTGCTCTCAGGTAAAAGCCTCCTTATCTGGCATTCCCAGGGTTTTATAGGAAGTTAGTTAACATCAAAAAGCGCAGATTTTGAGCATGACAAAGTCACCTCTACTCTGCAGAATACAAGCAATCACACTGCTCACATCCATGAAAAGTAGTTAAAGCTGAAATCTTAAAAGGCTCCAGTCACAATTGGGGAAAATTTCTTTATTAATGATAATAATTGCTGGGAGTTTTGTTCTTTGGAGCTGTTGTGTTCCTGAACAGAATAGCGCCAGGTTAAATGTGCATAGTGGGTTGAATCTTTATTGCTTAGGGGAAAAAAAAATCTAAAGGACAGTGAAAGAGACATAAATTCGCATTGTTGAAGGATTATTTTCATAATAATTCAGTACACCAGTGGGCCTACATTGCCAAGTTAAGTTATATATAGAAAGCCAACTGTTAATTTTGCTTGTTTGATGCATTTCTCTCTCAGAATTTTTACTTATTGGACTTGTCAGCCTGTGAAGCAGAGGAGGGCTGCCTTAGGATCTGATTCTCCTAATTTCATTTAGAACAGTGTCTTTTTTTGTTAGTAAATACCCAGAGAAGATCCAGAGAAAGGAATTTGTTTGTTAAATAGTAAAGGAGATAAGAGAGAAAAGATGTAATCCTGAAAGGGAATTGACTTGGCACCGATGTAAAGTAATAAGGGTGATATGAAAGTCTAAGGGAAATGTTTCATTACAAAAGATAAAAAGCATTATGAAGATTTCAAAGACCTAGACTGCTACTGAACTGTATCTGGTGAAAGAGGAGTGTGAAATATTAAGCATTTGAAATGTTTTGTTCATATGGGAATTCATTTGAAATTGTTGTTGATTTTATTATGCAGTTCATGTTAATGGATATTTGACTGTAAGGTTGATTATTAATGAAGGACAAATGAAATCTATGCTTAATGTTATGCCATAGCATGTCACCTTGAAACTTTAATTGTAAAAATTCAGTAGGGCCAGACTTGATCAGTATTTCAATTGAGAGCCACAAGATACATGAAGTGGTGCTGTGACAGGCCCCAGAACAGCTTTGTGACAATTCAGGCCTCCTTTAGAGACAGGGACTGAAGGGCTGCAGCCTTTCATGAGCTTATATTATTTTAAAATGAAGAAGAGAAAAAAAAAGCCCCAATCCAACAAAAAACCCCAACACTTTAGAAGGTCTTGGCTGGACTCCAGTCAACAAAACCTGTGTAACACTTTCTATAACAAACAGTCTTTTGCTGGCTGTAATATTTATTTTAAACTGTTTAGAGAATGCTGAGTGATTGTTTTGTTCTACCCCATGATCTACAAGTACAAATGTGCTTCAGAATTCAAGGCCCCCTTATAAAATGTTTTACAATGGTACAATAATACTCCTTGGGATATTCCTCTTGGAGTCTCGGGTGTCCATATGGCTGTTGAGGGTGAAACTCTTTGGTAATTTTGTTGGGGTTTTTTTTTTTTTTTCTGGTAGAAAATATTTGTTTGTCAGAAGTGTTTCTCCGAGAACAAAAGCTTAGCCGTAGGATGGTGCTTTTCTGAGAACTAAGGAAGAGCAGTCTGCTTTATTCCCTTTCCACAATCCCGAAGCACAGCAGCTCCTGGCAGTGAGCCAGCACTCAGGATTGCACCCTTGCTTTCACAGCGAACTGGGATTCCAGGAGAGTCTGGAATGGGAGCCTGGCCTTGTGCGTGGCTGTGAGTGATGCGGACTGACGGGAGCAGAGCTGCAGGACAAAGCAGCGGTTTCAGAGGACCTGTCACCCACCCACATGTGCTTTCCTGTGGGTTTGGTCACGAGCTGTCGCCCGGCTCGAGGGAAATAAATACACGTTTGCAGTTGGAATGTCACAGTGCCACGCTGTGGTTGTTTGGAAGATAGATCATAAGCAAGAAACTCATCTGTGGACCCCTAAAACCATAGTACAGGCCTTTGGGCCTTGCTCTTCTCTTACTCAGATGAGACGGGCTTGCATAAGGCTGATCCCTGTGAGGAGGATGAGCAGGGCTGTTTGTCTCCTCTGTTATTCTTTTTCATGTCATTGAAACCAGCACTTGTCTTGGGGACGTTTTTATGTTCCTGTGAGTAACTTGCTGTGAAGTAAGCAAAGGGGAATATCGTGAGAACCAACAGAAATTCAGTAGTCTTCAGTTTGTTCTTGTTTTCATTTCTTTCCAAAGCAAAATAAGTTTCAATATCCAGTTGCTTTGGTCAGGCTTCAGATGTAACCTGTAGATTTAATATAATCTAATATTCATTAAACAATTCTAAAGATCCATTGTTCAAAACCGTATGTACCATTAGGGCCTCTAAAGGATTCCCTCAGGTGATTCCCTGTGGAACTGTTCATCTACAGAAATCCCTCTCTGATCTCATCTGTCTCTCCACTCAATGTGCTTGTGAAACTAAAAACTTGCACAAAATCAAAGAAATAAGCTGGGAGGGAAGGACAGATCTCTGTTTCAAAGCTGCATCTCTTAAGTGTCTGTGGCCCAAGCCAGAGAATGGTCACCCTGTGCCTGTCATACAGCTCAGGGGTTGTGAACGATGCCAGAACATCACCTGCACAGGTTCAGCCTGAAAAGTAAGCAAGAAAAGTAATACTCAAGCAATTATCAATCTATTTGAACTTCTGTGCCTCCAGCTTGATTTCTTCAGCTGCCAGTGGGAAGCACGTACAGATAATTGCAGCATTATGTTATTTGTCTTACAGGTCCTAGGGATGTTATAGCCATACAAACTTCAAATCTTTTGAATGATGGCAATTTGAAGAGGCCTAAAGTGTAGAGAATAAAAGAAACATAGTCGGGGTGTGCAGTGGCTGTAGCAGAGCTAGAAAAAGAATTAGGAGTTCACTCTTCCACTTCTGTACATTAGGAGAGATTCTTTAATGGTGTCGGGTCTCAATATTTTTATAGGAGTTGAAGAGAACAATTGAAGTGCTAAAGTTCATGGAAAATTAAAATCAGATTTTTTAATGAACACATGAATGTTCCTTTGTGACATCAGATACTACTGGAATCTTTAGAATTGAGACATAGGGCCTTAACACAGGTTAAGCAACCTGCATATAATTAAGATTATAGAAGTCTTCTCAAGTTATAATAACAGTTCAGTGTTTCAGGCACTGTTGTCTTTGCTCATTCCGTGCTACCAGCAGCACACATGTGACTTGGCACTTTAACTCTGTGCATTGTTCACATTATATCACATTAATAAGGTCAGTGCACCTGAGGTAGGGTGAGCTATTGCACAGCTTTTCCCCCTCTCTGCTCCAGCATGTGTCACAGCACAGGCTCCACAGGTCACTGTGTTGGTATCTCTGGGCTTTCTTCTGCCAGATGGTTGGGTTGCGAGTGTGAGGTCTCAATCTCATTCCTCTTTTATTTTTTTCCCTTCCTTTGGTTTATCTTTAATTCTGGAGAGTTTGTTAAATCTGAGTGCAGCATGTATAATTTTCTCATTAAATCAAAGGACAAGGTCATTATACGTTAAAAGGAGGAAATAACTAGTTCACACATGTTATCTTCACAAAAATATGAGCTGAGCAATTCTGTGCTGACCTTTCAATATCATTCAAAATTAAATTCCATATGCACTCTGCTGCTGTCTTCTCCTGCTATGATGCTGGAATGGCTTTTAGTAAAAATATAAATGGGAACTCTTTCTTTGTAACTGTTCCACTGCAGTTGCTTGGCTCTGATTTTTGTTTGTTTATGTATATTTAACTTTATAATGTAACACACATGTTTTCACTGTATTGATCGTGGGAACATCAGGTAGTTGCTAATGGCAATAAACCCCACTATGATCTTTGCATGCACTGCTGTCTCCAGAAATCCAGGCCTTGATGTACTTACAAGTAACAAGTGGAAGGACTTGCATCATTAAATACAGTAGAAAAGACATTAATAAAGATTTGTAGTCATAAAATGAATTGGTCTGTCTCGGTGGCAGGAAGTAATTTCTGCAGGGTGTAATTCCAAACACAAAAGAACATTGCTACAAAGGTGCTGGGAAGATATAGAACAGTAACAGATAAGCCCCCAGAGTACACATTTACTAGAGGAATATTAGAGTGATTTGAGAAGGGAGAAATGGAATAATAACACTCAGGGCTGCAGTGTTCACATCTGTGAATATGCTTAATTGTTTTATTGCAGAGCTTTAAATGTGGTGCCTGACAAATAGAAATGTTTAAGGTGCCTCCTTATTAGGGCTTCACCCGAGGCCTTGGGATGGAGGCATTTATCTTTGGCAGCAGCAGAGTCCTGTGTGAGCTAATAATGTATGAAAATGCATGGATACTGTGCCAGGGGAGGCAGGGACTTGGTGGGGAAAGCTTTGCCTGGCTCTGTTTTCAGAACCTATCCAGAGCTGGCTTTCAGTATTTATTGTGGTCTTGGAACACAGCAGAGCACAGAGAAACATTTGGGGGATGGAGTAGAGCTGATGACTACTATAAACTTTCTATGCCTAAAAGGAAGCTTTGAGGCCAGAGACCGTGCTGGATAAGTGGGTAATATTTTATTGAAGTCTCTTGATTGAGCCCTGATCCGAAGGTGATGAAATTAGAGGTGGGTAAGAAAGTGTTTCATCTTAATGCAGGTTGTCTTTGGAAGCTTCAAACAAAAGATTAGTACAGAAAGGGAACAAACTTTGCCAAGGTTGAGGACAAAATACTAAGCAGCAGTAGGAGTGCCATGTTTGGTTGGTTCTGTTCCATCCCAGATTAATGTCCTGACCTTCCTACTTTATTAGTCTGGGATATCTCCATATCTTTCTGGGTTTGACCAGAGTCCTTTTCCAGTGTATTGCTGAAGTTGGTCTATTCTCAGCCTTTTGTCTATTGTGGCTAAAAATAGTTTAGTTGAGCTAGTCAAGAATTTGGCTGTTTCAAATACAGACAGACAGGGTGACTTGCCAAACTAGAAAGAGCACAATGAAATGGTTTCAGTTTGAAGTTGAGTTCATCCCTTTGCTTTAAGATAAAAAATTCCTGAACTGAGAAGGCAGCTACAACTTCGACTTTAAGAAAGGACACAAGGAAAGGTCAAAACAATTTAGAAGAGATTTGCCTCTTCAAATAAGGCAAGTAGTTATGTTGTTTTAAAAAAGGAAATGAAATCTTCATTGTGGAGGACTTATTCATGTAAAACAGATTAAAATATGCATTCATAATATGTAAATATAGAGTCAATTAACATGAAGCTTTTTTACAGTATAAGTGATTGTAACCTGCCAGTGTCCTCTGGGACGACTTTGAAACTGAAATGCTTCTTCTCTGTAGTCCCAGTTAACAAAAATCAATAAACAGTAAACAGAGCAGTCTGTTGCCAAGTGAGCAGTGCCTGAATAGGACAGTTTAATTTTCAGCAGATGAGCAGAATTCACCAGGAACAGATAGACTCAGGAGCCCTGCCTGCATTCCAGGACCTGTTCCAGTAGGCAACAGAAAGTAAAATTCAGAAAGAGGATTAAAATCCATGTGTTTGGGCTTATTCCTGTTTGGTTTGCCTCAGATTCCATCAGTTACACCTCTATGAAACCAAGATGAAGGGGTTATAAAAACACTGAGATGTTTATTTCCAGTTCCAGTTTGATCTTTTCTTTGATCCCTGAAAGCTTCTGTCAAAGCAGGACAGCTGGAATCTGTCAGGAGGCCTGTTGGGGAAGAAGGTCGTGGTGTGTCAATTCAGCAAAGGTGACATCTTTCCCCTGCAAGTGATTCTGCTCTGAGTCTGCAAAAGGGGTGCCAAAGACAGAGGCCAGACTCTTCCCAACTCTTACCACTGCCATCACTGTGATTGGTGCTGTCAGGGATGCTCAAGTCATAATGAAGACATAACATTGTTTATACATAAAATTATACAAGTCCATTTCTGATTTTATCCCCTCCCCCCCCCCCCTTGAACAGGTGGGGTAATTACTTGATAACGGAGTGATACTGTGCAACAGAGTCTTCTAAGTGGCCATGCTTTGCTCCCTTGTCTAGGGTTTAGGCTTTTTGAAGTCATAGAATATCCTGAGTGGGAAGGGACCCACAAGGACCATCCAGCCCAGCTCCTGGCCCTGCACAGACACCCCAACAACCCCACCCTGTCCCTCAGAGCATTGTCCAAACCCTCCTGGAGCTCTGGCAGCCTTGGGGCTGTGCCCACTGCCCTGGGGAGCCTGGTCAGTGCCCAACCAGCCTCTGGGGGAAGAATCTTGTCCTGAGATCCAACCTGACCCTGCCCTGACACAGCTCCAGGCCATTCCCTGGGTCCTGTTCCCAGTGACAGGATCTAAGGGAACAGCACAAAGCTGTGTCTCCTTTACAAATTTTCCCCATATGAACACGTGTAACAAGGTATTTGGAAATTATTACATGGGATCTGCTTATGTACAATGCTCTGTTCACACCTCTGAATTTCATTTTGCATGTGATCCTTGAAGTCCTCGTCACCACACCTTTAATTGCATTAATCCAAACTGCAAATAGCCTGCATGTTTCTGGCAGTGCAGAGGTTGGTCGACTAAGTACAAAACTCCCAATTTTAAGTAGATTGATTTTTGAGCATTTGGTATGTTCAGCTTTGGAAAGCAGCTTCTGCTGAAAGTCTGTCTGCTTAAAATTCAAGCACTCTGCAACTAAGGAACTCCAAAAAGAGGTAATGAACCATAAATTATTGCCGTTAGATATTTAATACTCAATCAGTATGTGCTCTCTCATGCATATCCCACTGGCATTGCATTTATTCTGACAGTGTGGTACTGGTTCAATTACTTTGCTCATTTACAATAAAAGATTAATGAAAAGAGGTATATTTTAGTTCACAGAGATTAATTGCATCCCCTACTTTCCCTACTCTAGAAATATTCAACCCATAATCCTGATAGCTTTTTCGTCAACAAGTACATGGAAAATTAATAGACTTCCTTCTGCTGGAATCCTCAGTAGGCTTGCAGATACAAACATCCAGGGAAAAGCTGACTGAAAGCTGGCTTTCTGGTATGGAGGAATTAATTTACCTCCTCTCTCTCATTCTTTCTCTCTCCTTTGCTCTTTAATCCATTCTGATGACACTTTGAATTAGCAAGAAAAAAAACAAACCAGGTTTTATGCAGCAAATGTTTGATACCAGAACATCCTTTGTCTTATGTCAACCAACTAAAACTTGTGGTGTCTTCCTACTGATGTGTGTCCAAAGAGAGCTGGTCATTGTGAGGGGGGATAGATGTTTCAAGAGCTTTCTAGGGTGTTCATGTCTTATAAAATTTATCAGCCTCTAGATTGGAAGAGTACTTGCTAAGGTTACTAGTAAAATTTATTTTTAAGCTTGACATGAATGGAGTTGATACTTGTTTAAAATTGCAAAGGTTCTCATGTAGTTCAAGACTAAATAACCTCTTCGGCATTTCAGTTCGGAGTTTTGGCTCCACTGTGTAAAAATAACTGGGGGGAAAAAAGTCAACCAAAGAGGCATCACGTGTGCTTTGACATGTAGGGAGAGAAAGACATCTTGTTTCTATGTTCAGAGGAAAATGAATCTAAGAAAAAGGCCATAACTACAATATCACAAGAAAACACACCAAGGAAAGTCACTTATAAAAATACAAAGTCGAGGCTTCCATGCAAGCTGCAGAACCTCAAGGCATTTGTAGTAGGGCAGATTTCAAGAGGATTGCTTTGAGTTCAGCTTAGACAAACATCCAGAAGTTCAGAACTTATCACAAATTGCTAAACCCGTTCAGCTTACAAAACGAGAAGAGAAATTGGATTAAAAGAATAATTCTTGCAGTGTTATGGCACTCGTGGATCCCTTCACTACTGGAAACTATCAGTGGCGGGGGAAAAGAATAAAACATTTCAATATTTGGAGCTTTAAACATTGGTATAAAAACAGATGTACACTTTAAATATGTATCTAGTACATGCACATGTTTTACCTAAGTTGTTTGCCTCTCTCCGTGGTCGTATAGAAAAGGCTCCGGGAACTCCATTTGAAATGCTTCCTGGATATCCTGCTCTAAATCTACAGCTCACTTAAAGTCTATACCCAGCTCAACCTCAAAATGCAGTTTTCTGCATTATGATTCTTTCTAATCTGTGCTATTTTCCATTAGTTCAGGGTGAGCCTCTCCAGCTCAGGGAGTAGAATGAAAGCTGGCCTGGTTTATGATGGGATGGCACAATCTCTGGGCAGTTGAGGCCAAGGTAAAGGAAGAAGCCTGACTTCAGGGAGCCTACATCCTCTGTGGCCATTGCACAGCCAGATTTGTCTCTTCAGAGCGCTGAATAAAGCTGTGGATAAAATATTCAGGCTTGGGTTGTTGGTATCTTACTAATGAGGGCTTTAGAGGGCTGTTAAACCCACCTGGAGTAGGGCTTGTGCCCCTTTCTTCAACTTTGTCTCGCTACCATTGGGCAATAGAAGGGATTCTGAGCTCTCAGCTTGAAAAGGAGGGATTAAATCACACACACGTACAAGTTCTGAAGAGCTGAAGTTAGACAATATTGCTTAACCCACTAGGCTCTTACTGTACAATGCTGTTGCTCATTTTTCTCGTCTTGCTAAGCATGGGGCATCTCTCTGGAAATGATTTCACTGGGGGGAAAATCTTCTTTGCTGTTCTTTGGGATAAAATGGGTTTGCTTCTTGGTACTTTTTAATAAGAGCTGAATAGTTTGCTGGTAGCTACATCTGATTTAGAAAACTGCAGCAAACCACTGCTGCAGCATATAATTCTTTTCTGTGTGAAAACTCTGTTTTAAATCTGAATAATTTAGCTTATTTCATGTCTGTCTATGCCCACTATTTCTTTGACTGTTGGGTGATTCCATATTTAATTTCTGATCTTTCGACTAGCGGATTTTTTAATTTAATAATACAATAATATGCTTTAGAGCTGCCTGTAATTACTTGGAAGATATGACTTCTCTTTGTGTAAGTTATATGTCTGTAATTAAAAGAAGATCTGGCATATATATCTCCAGTTAATAATACTCATGATAATAGAAAACTTGTGTCGATTTTAATAGGAAACAATTTTTAATTTGCTTTTATTGAATCCTGTGTAAATTGACACAAAACTGCTTCCCTCCCATTGCACAGTATGTCTTAAGGAGAAGTTCTGCATGTAGAGCCTGCTTTGAGCACCTTTGCAGAATTCCACGTGGAGCTGTGTCCTGCCACTGGGTTTCTCTGCAGGAACATGACACAGCAAAACTTGCAATGGTGAGGAATCATTTGCGGCTTAACCCTTGCAGGCACCAAAGCTGCGTACATAGCTCAAATTCTGACCTCAAACCTGTTGTGCAGAGGTGGAATTTTAGATGTTTGTCCTCAATGTGTCACTCTCCACAGCCTGAGAGATGAGCCTGAGAGCAAGACCAGAGCTGGTGGGTTTAAATGCCCTGTGGCTGAGAGCAGGTCTGAGGTCAGGACTGAGCTCCAGGTCCAGGGTGACAGGAGAAACTGCAAGGGGCAAAGGAGATTGAAAGAGCTTTATTCTACAGCATCCTTTATTTCTTGACAAATACCATCAAATCACAGAGTGGTCTGGGTTGGAAGAGACCTTAAAGCTCATCCAGTCCCTCCTCCTGCCATGGGCAGGGACACCTTCCACTATCCCAGGTTGCTCCAAGCCCCGTCCAACCTGGCCCTGGACACTTCCAGGGATGGGGCAGCCACAGCTTCTCTGGGCAACCTGTGCCAGGGCCTCCCCACCCTCACAGGGAACAATTCCTTCCCAATATCTCATCTAACCCTGCCCTCTGGCAGTGTGAAGCCATTCCCCCTTGTCCTGGCACTCCAGTTCCTTGTCAATAGTCTCTCTCCATCTCTCTTGTCGGCCCCTTCAGGTATTGGGATGTTGCCAAAGGATTTGTTTGTCCCAACATATGAAAGATGTTTTGAATATATTCAGGCACATTGATGGTTCTAGACTAGAACTCCAGAGGTTACAAAAGAAATAAAATTTTACGTTCTGCTATTTCTTCCTCAGTCTGATTACCTAGTTCATTGTTAATATCCTACAGGAACATTTGTGTCTCTGCCTCTCTTTCATACCAGAGAAGGACTGGGTGGTCTGTAATTTGAAAGTACAATTATTCTTCAAGCAGAGACACCCCTTAAAATAACATTCACAGTTCAGCAAGTCTTATGTACTCACACAGAATTCCGTCTTATTGCACCCCAAATCCTGAGCCAATTAATTCAGTGTGTATTAAAAGATGAGAGCAATGAATATTTGAGAGGGAAAGATGCATTTTTAAACTGGATTTGTCGATCTTGTTTCACTTTCTCTCCGCTCCATCTTCTTCCTTCTATCACAGACCACATCTTAAATTGTAACATTTTAAATCTCTTTGAGACTCTTAAAAAAAAAAAAATCTCTTGTAAAACTGTGTATTTGTCTTCATCTTAAGTCTTAACCAACTCTTCACCTAAAATTTTGGACAGATAATTTTCCACAGCCCCCGTTGGATAAAGCAGAGCATCTGTTTCTTTAGTGTTTGATTTTCTTGCTGTTGCAGTCAGAGGTGGACCAAACAAGGGAGAAAAGAAGAGCATTGATCTCTTTTTTTCCACTTGACTGAGTAAGATCTCTGGTGATGTTTGCTTCTAGGATGTAATTCAAAAGTTCAGGGAAATCAAAAGTCTTCCCATTTACTTCAGAAATCTTTGAATATGGCTTATAGAGGATAATTACTTTTTTTTTTTTAGTGTATGTATATAAATATTAAACCCAGGAAAATCTCTGTATAGACCCAGCTTCTTTAATTAAAAATTGGCTTATACAGGTATTGATTCTTTAGTTCAGCGAAAACACAAGCAAAAACAAGGCAAAGAGCCAAATGATGATGTGTCTTGGGGGAAAAAATCTAGCAAAACACTTTACATCAAGCAAGTAAAAATATGGAATAAGAAGCATGGCCTGATGTGTTGAATCCTTTTCATGATCTAGAATGCTGACTCAGACTGCACAGAATTTGAATTCTTTTCTTAGGGAGGAGGAAAATCAGGTTCCTACTAAAAAATGCAATCAAGTATCCAATGCAGTTCTGTTCTTCCTTTAAGAAAACCAAGACAAACTTTAGTTATTTCACTTGTAATTAAACTCTACTGAAACTTAGTGCCTCAGTCTTATTTATTATTGCAATGTTTTTAATCAGAGCAACTCTCTGAATGACTTTGTTAGGCAGAATAAGCAGAAATCAATCAATGCACATATCAATAGTTGTATATAAGGGTGGTTTTAGTGTGTTCTCCGAACTGTTGCCCTTTAACAACATCCTTTTTCCCTGGAGTCAAATAGGGAAGGCAGGGAAGAAGTTGCTTGAATGTCTCAAATATACTTTAATATTGTCCTCAGTCTCTCAGATCCTCATTCTGCTGCCTCCTTACCCTGACACTGCTGAGCTCCCTGCAACAAATGAACTGTAGGACTTTATAGAAGGGTTTATATGATGGAGGCAATTGCTCCTTAGGAAATTCTGTCTGCCTCTACGTACTGGGGGCTCGAGAGGGAAGAGCAGGCACAGTTTGAGCTGTAAAGCTTCAAATTACCTATGCATTATAAATCATATAAGTGTGAGGAAAAGGTCTGCAAGCTTAAAGGATGATGTAGGTCGAGCTTAGGTATCTTTTTCCAAAATCACACTGCAGTGCTTCCATGATCAGCCTTTCCATGGTTGAGATCCCGGATTCTCAAAATAGCTCTTAGTTGGATTTTATCCAATTTCTTATTTTTTCACTCTTGGTTTTTATGCTTCAAAAGGATGGTAAAACTGATTAATGTTGGGAAAATTCATGGAGGCTTCATTAAATGGATTCTCTTTTGAATGTTTATAAACAATACATTTGAATCTTCATAAATTCAGAGATTTTCTTGTGTTCAATTTAATCTTGGTGTGAAAAAAGATGGAGTTTCATTGCCTGACTCTTCTGTATCAAAAATTCTACTGGCAAAGCAACACATCCTGGCTATTCCACTAGATTTTGTGTATTGTTTCTTAAAACTGTAGGAAAACAGCATTTATTAGCTGAGAGAGTAGGCATTGTTACTAAACTAAACATCACCAAACAAGTTGTTATTGGTCACTATCTTTACAAAAAGGCAATTGGGCAAGAAAGTGGACTAGGGATCAATATTTTCCACCTTTTATTACAGATTATTTTGAATTTAAGTCTAACATTTTAAGCTTAACACTTTTTACGAGCTGAACTTTCTGGAAAGAAGACCAAAACCAGCAGTTGAATTCATACTGTTGGGATAACTTGTTCTGTACAGCAGCAGCTCTTTGTGAGGTATATTTAATGACATCTAAAGAGCTGTCATTAACTACAGGGAAAAAACAGTTAATTATGCCTAGAAGTAAAGAAACAGCATTCTAAAACAACTTAGAAACTCACCTGTTGCTGAAGGAAAGGCATGTGTTTTCTTCTTCCTTCATCAGGAAGGTAATGGAGCAGTATATTTTTAGGGATAGCAATGTTGATGGTGACATATGTCTCGCTTAAGCAGACAAAGGAACAAAAGCCTTCAGAGTACTACTGAGGGTCCAGTGGCTCCAAGATTTATGCCTAATTTTGTAACTCTTATATATTTGCTAAACTTTTTGAGCTTTTATGATGGCAAAAAGAATAGTAAAGTACATGAGAAACAAGTTAAAAGAAAACATTGCACAAGTGCTCTTTGACTAGTTTTTTAACCTTCCCACACAATATATATGATTTTGAGGAAATGAATCTGTGTTGGAGTTCTGAGGTTTTGTTCTAGAATCAGAGAATATCCCAAGCTGGAAGGGACCCCCAAGGATCATTCAGTCCAACTCCTGGCCCTGCACAGACATTCCAACAATTCCCCCTGTTCCTGAGAGCATTGTCCAAACCCTCCTGGAGCTCTGGCAGCCTTGGGGCTGGGCCCACTGCCCTGGGGAGCCTGGGCAGTGCCCAACCAGCCTCTGGGGGAAGACCCTTGTCCTGAGATCCAACCTGACCCTGCCCTGACACAGCTCCAGGCCATTCCCTGGGTGCTGTCCCTGGTGCACTTTCTTCTAGCTAGAAAGGATTCTTTCCCCTTCACTCCTTCCCAAAACCTTTACAAATGCCTAAAGAGCCAAATTCCACATTTGCATGGAGAAGTGATCTCCTGCCTGGCACCAGCCTTTCTTGTCCATGTTTTCCCAGATCCATGGGAGGGAGTTACTGCCCCAGGGCTTCTCCAAGGCAATTGCCTGGGAGCTGGGAAGCGATGCCCACCACCAACGCCCCCNGTCCCCCCAAACTGCCCCAATGTTGAGGTGAGGTCCCAGAGCAGAGTGGGACAATCCCCTCCCTGCTGCCCCAGGACAGGGATGTCCCTCCTGGCTGCCAGGGTACTGCTGACTCAGGGACAACTGGCACCCACCAGGACCCCAGGGCCCTTTCCCAGCACTGCTCTCCAGCCTCTCATTCCCAGTCTGTCCGTCCATCCAGGTTGCTCCATCCCAGGGGCAGAATCCACTGTTGTACTGTGCTGCCACTACAATCACTTAGTATGTCCTGCATCTGCTTCAAACCCACAGTAGTTCAGGTGTGGGGTAAAAAGTAAAGGATTAAAATAAAAGTGGAAAGGGGGATGTGACTCAGTCATCTGAGGTAAGGGTGGCAAGTCAAAATAAGTTGTAGTCATTGCTTTTGTGAGCCAGCTAGATTTAGAGAATGAACCTTCTACATATTTATTTAACTTTTTTAAAAACCCTCAAAGATAAAAAGTGCTAAATTCAGGCATCAATTAGTGCAACTCTGTTGTTGACGCTTGAGACATTACTTGTCTGATAAAGGTATGATGACAATACTTGGATCCTTTGTGTTCTAGAAGCTAAGTATTCTATTTCAAAGTGACAGGTTAGGTGTGCATGAACACAGCTGGAGCTGAGAAGGAAAAGGAGATTGATGGTAGCCAGCCTCCACAGATGAAGTTTGGGACAGATCAGTCCCACAGAGAAGAGAGAAGGTGAGGTGATGATTTCAAGGATAAGTACGTGGACATCCTCACTCTGCGGAGGGGGGATCATATCAGTTTATTTCTTGCAGCAGTAAGAAGACCAAAATACATTAAGACTAAACAGTTCTTTGTGACACTCTTTACTCTGCTATTGCTCTTCAGCTATGACGTGTCTGAGCCCAAACACTGGCTCAAACACTCATTTGGGAGGATTTTTCTCATGAAGGTAACTATCATTGTGATCAGTAGTGTAGATGGATTCAAAAGTTTGTTGTTCAAATAATGAAAAGGAAAAAACAGTGTGATTGTGTGGGGAACACCTTTATAAAATGCCTCTTTGGTGTATCTCTTTGCAGTTAAGGCAATGTTGCTGCTACAAAGCTGCCTTGAATGGAACTTAATTTGAAAGATAAGGACTTAATGAGACAGTTTGCTGTAAATCCACAGATTCAGTGGCATTTGGTAAAAGAATTGGTTCTTGTGGGTTAACAGGATAATAAAGAGAAATTCTTGGAGCTTATTCTTTTGTTTGGTCTTTGTCAGAACATTCTTTCATTTAATGTCAGCCTTTTAAACAGACATCAGGTCTTTGCACTTAGTCAGCTGCACAGATGTTCTACCAGTTAGTCTCTGCCACCACTGACTGTCTTGTTGATCTTGCCATGACCCCAGTGTGGAAGAGAATGCTTTAGAAGGCTTATTTCTTCCTCCGAAGGAGTTATACACCACACCTTGTAGTCATTGAGATTATACTTAAAGGGTAAAAAAAATCTCAGGTTGCCAAGGTAAAACTCACATTGATTTGTTTAGTGACTTTGAGGAAGAGTTAACTGCCAAAGATTCAAGAAAATAGTCCTACTTTGAAGGGTGAGAATAAAAGAGGCCAGGAGGTTTCTTCCTAAAATAGAAAAGAAATGGCTGGTGGGTAAACAAGAGAGTGGGACTGTCTTGACAGGGAAGAATTGGGCCATTGTGGAATGGGTGATGTGTCCCTGACAAAAGGCACCAGTTGGGCAGAGCAGTCAGATGTGGACCAGGAGAGAGGCAGAAAAATTATATGAAAGCTAATGACATTATTGACAAACTTCTCACACATATTTCAGAATAAGACTTGATGTGAATACAACTGAAATGACCAGCTGGTGCATTTGTAATCCTTGAACCGTTTGGTTTTATCCTCTTCCAAACTCTCAAGTGATTTTTCTTCTGTGAATTGTTTTTTCCTTGCAATCTCTATCTCACGATAGGGTTCTCTATTCAAAGCAGAAAATGAAAGAGTGGAAAAAGGAAACTGAACCATTTCACAAGAAATTTATAGCAGACAGCAATTTAGTAGACTCATTATCCCAGCGTGAGGAAAATACAGCAGAAACCTAAGAAAACCAACACAATACAAATGCAGTGAATATACCCAGTCATTGAATAGACAATATCATAATTTCTCAGTTCAGGTTAATAAAGATCCTAATTCATTTTGCTGTAATAGAATGTATTAAGTAAATGTGAAGTGCTAATTAGTATCCTGCTATTGAAAAAGCAAGAAATAGATCACATGAGATGAGTTCAAACTGGTAGAAATTCTTAAGTTTCTGGATAATTGAGAATTCTATAACTAAGGCATGGGCAGAAGCCTCAGTAGCAAAAAGGTTAAAAATGCTTGTAAGAATTTTCCAAGCAAGTCTAGTTACAGAAAGAAAATAGATTCACTGCAGAGTTTGTAGAGAAGGGCAGTTTTAAGTTTTCAATATATGTTTTAAGATTGCAGCAAACAAACTAGAAAGGCCGTTTCAGCTTTGCCGGTGCCATTAAGTTTTCTTCATTGCAGCAGTTTTAATGTATGCTGTTTCCTGATGGATTCCTTCTTGTATCACCACTAAACACTTTTTTGAAATGCAAAGACACTCTTGTAAGTGGAGTCAACAGAGCTGGTCAAAACCAGCGAAAAGGCAGTAATTTTGTGGAACATGTTCAGACTGTCTATGAAAATCAATAACACTTCAGACACTGCATTTATATATATGCTCATCTCTGTGGTATATCTCAGCTTTTGACTCAATAGGAGGTTTTTGTGCCATGGATGTGCAAGTCATGCAGTAACTCTGCTGTCTTGACGTGAATTGCATTTGTCAGGCAGCTCTGACAGCCTAACCTGGGCTTTCCCCACCACTGCAGAAACACTAATTCTAATTTAGGAGGTGAAGTGACAAGTAGTGCATCAATTTATTCTTAAAGGACATCTCATAGGATCATAGAACAGTTTGATCTGGAAAGGGCCTTAAAGCTCATCCAGTCCCACCCCTGCCATGGGCAGGGACACCTCCCACTATCCCAGGTTGCTCCAAGGCCCGTCCAACCTGGCCTTGGACACTTCCACACAAGCCACAGCTTCTTTGGGCAACCTGTGCCAGGGCCTCACCTCCCTCACAGGACAGGATTTCTTCCAATATCCCACCTAACCCCGGTCTCTGCCAGTTTGAAGCCATTCCCCCTTGTCCTGTCACTCCAGCCCCTTGTCAAGAGTCTCTCTCCATGTTTCTTGCAGATTCCCTTCAAGCACTTCAAGACCACAATCAGGTCACCCCAAAGCTTCTCTTCTTGAGGCTGAATAATCACAGTCCCAATTCTCTGAGCCTTTCCTCACAGCAGAGCTGCTCCATCCTTCTGATCACCATTCCAAGTCTGTGTCCACATTATAGCAATTACGATATGACACAGAACACACAGTTTGCCTGAGCAGCAGCACACACACCAGAACGCTGAGTTAACAGAATTAAACTTTGTCTGTTGACTTATGGTGAATTAACACAGCAAATAATGAAAATACTCCCTGCTGTTACTGGAGTTCAAAAGGTCTGCCATGTGAAAACTGCACGTTCAGATTAATTCAGTGAGGTAAGGGATACTTTCTCAGTGAAACTATTCCCAGACACCTGGGAACTGTGCAGCATCCACATGCCATAAAGCCCATCATAACTGACCCTTTCAGCAGATCGAAGTTCACTGTGGTTTGGGCTCTCTTTTGTGTAATTCAGTACCAAATATCTAGTGCAGGTGTAATGGTGACTCTTAGTAAAAGCCAAATATTGACAAGAGTAATCTCTGGCTTGTCCAGTCTGTGTAGGATCCAAGTGCTTGTAACAGACTCAGTAGTACCAGCCCAAAAAGGATAAATGAGCAGTGTGTGGCTCAGTGTGCTGAATATTATCACAGGAATAAAATATAAAAGAGTTGCCACAAATAGCTTGTGCTGGTTTTCAAAGCTGCATACAAAGAACATTGCCTCCTGCAGCAGTGTGGAATTGTAGCAGTTATTTGCAACAAGTTGTATATTACTGGTATCAGTGCTTGCAATATCAGGCCACCCTTCCTTGGAGGGAGGGATGACAACCAACATATGATTAGGACATGGTAGAACTTGGGTAGAGTAGAACTTAGAAACTTCAGGGCTGGAGATGGGAGGCTTTGGCCTTTTGCTCTCAGCAGCAGCATTTGCTTTATAGTAGGAACTCGACAGTTTGGCTGTTTTCCCTCTCTTCCCCCCAATTCAGCCTCAGCACCACGTGTCTTCTGTGCAGCTTTGGTCTATTTGCCTGCTTTCAAATTTACTTAAACTAGAAACCTATTCTTTGGGGGTTTCTAGGCAGCAAAGTAAAATATCTTCATCTCTAAGTTCCCCAGCTCCTCTGCCACTGCTGCACGTGTGTGTGGTTACTGCACTAAACCCTCATCCTGACTAATAGCACAAAAATGTGGGCATTTACTGCTTCCTGAGGGGTACCACCTACAAATCTAATTTTAGGCTTCTGGTGAACAATGGGCAGAAAGACTGTTCCTACTCGTTCAAGGACTTCACTGTAGTGCTCCAAAGGCAACATCCATGCAAGTGTTTGCTTAAACTTTGGGTTTGACTGACCTTTTTCGGTCTGTGAACAGTCTGAAAAGTGTCGAAGAGATATCTTAGTGACACAGAAAGCAAACTGGAGAAATGGAGTCTGATGTCTCATAAAACTTGTCAGAGTAGGCAAAAAGTGGATGCTCTTACTCAGTTCAATATAAAAAAGAATAGATGACCTTAATCCTTTCTCTATCTAGAAGAAAAATGTGTTCTTATAATTAGTTATGTTAACCACTTGCCAGAGTCACTTTGTGCCATCCAAAGACCTTGTAAACCTTTACTAAATTGAGCTATTGAAATACACTTTCAGATAGACTTCCTGTAATGGATTTGTATTTGTGCTGCTGATGCATTCAAGAGAAGTTATTGAGTCCTTCTGTGCCTCTTTACCCATTCATTCAAATGGTGCCCATAGAAAGTGTTTTCCAGGGCTAATACTGTATTTTCTGTGAATATATTTTTATAAACTCATTAAAATTACTTTTTATGTGAATGCTACTCTTTGGGGATGAGACTTTAAAAAGTCTTCTACTTGAGAACAGCAGGGAGAAAAATAAAATCCATTTAACAGTGCACCAGACTTGGTGTACAATAAGGTATGCATTAAGCACATGAAAAAAACTTGTACCAAATCAGGTGCTTCAGCATGTGAGGTGGAGTTCTGTATGTGACATAAATGTGGGGAAACTTACTGTTGTCGCTGAGCTATTGCAGAATTAAGGATCTAATTTTAATTGAGTTTCCATGTAATGATGACTTCAACAGTAATTTACTAACTTTAATTAAAATACTTTCCAGCTAATCTTTGGACATTATCCCTTTAATTATAAAAGGCATCTGTTATATTAATAGCCTTGGAGACGGCCTTATTTGCTTTAAAATGTAGGTGCATGTACAATTAAACTTTTGCCATGTTTCACTGTGTTCTGGGCAGGATCAGTGACCATTACGCATTACAAGGTTTACAGAGCTGTGATAATGAAGCAAATTTGTGCTGAAAACCTGCACTTCAAGGGAGTATTAAAGCTCATTAATTTCATTAGCTGAATGTATCTTCTTCAACATAATTTTAAAGAAATCTTGCTACACCACGTAAGAGTACTGTGGCACTGCAGAATGGACCAATTTGTTAAATAACTGTGGCTTCATAGCAAATAAACATTTTCACATGATTAGTCTAATAGTGTGCTAAGACAGGATTTTCTTTCAAAGTTTGGCATTTTCTCTTTTGCATATTTCTTAACTGCATTCAGCAGTGACAAGTTACATTCCACATCATTAGAAACTAGTAGAGTCTCAAGAAATTATATTGCTGGTACAGAACAAGTGAAGCTCAGAGTTGCACAGAACAGGCTCAAGCGTGAGCAAAGCTGTAATCTAGGATGGGAGGACAAATCAAACTGATGTCTGAGGAGGCTGGAGTTGGCTGCTTTCAGCTCAGCTCTTGTCTTATTCTTGCAACTCTTTCAAGCTTCAGCTGTTGCCTTTTCTACAGATATGAATTGGAAAAATCTAGTCTTTTGGGACTGCTGTTCTAGTTGTACATCTTTCTTCGGAGCTCTTTTATTTCCTGAAGTAAGAGAAGACTGCAGCTCTTTACTAATTCTTTTTTTCAGTAGCTGGGAAGGATACACGGTGGAGGAGAAAGGAAAGAAAAGCTGTTTCTTTTGCAGAGGGGGTTGGCAAAAGCTTGAAGATGCACAGTTTTAGGACAAGAGAGATATTGAAGGTGTCAGAGGAGTTTATGATGAGCAAGGGGAATTTTAGGAGTGAAGTGGACTGAGCAAGGTTGGCTTTGAGGTGTGTCTGTGTCAGTTCAGTGTGGGGTGGTGCAAACGGGACCCAGAGTTCTTGGAGGCAGAAGAACCCCCCCTCCTTTCCCCTGTTTGGGTGGGCAGAAGATGTCATTCACAGCTGTTTGGGTCAGCTTTAAATACCTTCCTGATCATTGTTTTGGGAGCTCACCTACCAGGCACCCAACCAAAAGACAAACTCCCCTTCTTCTAATGGACCCATGTCCATACTGATACAATGGAAATGCTAAAATGCCAGGTTAGAACGGGCTTCAAGGATCATCCAGTCCAACCTTTCCTGGCAGAAACAAATGCTGGTTTGCATTTGTGAGGACCCTCTGTTGTGTTCTGTAGGGTTGGCTCTGTCCAGCTACCAAACTGTGGTATATCATAAAGGCTGCCTCCTTACTTAGGTGAGTGTGTGTTAGGCTTTGGTTGCCTTTTCAAGAGTTTCATGTCAACAACAAAAGATGGCTCTCTACAAAACGTGGTTGTGGCTTCTGCTCTGAAAGGAGCAGCAGCCCAGGCTCCAACACTGGTTTCAGCATCCCTCTGAAAGCAGTGTTATTGTCAAGGGGCTGGTAAAGGGTGTCAGAATTTAACCTGAGTCAGTCTCCTGGAGATTATACAGCCTCAGCCAGTTAAGCATTTTGGTTACCTAGCTGTTATTCCAAGAAGTACTTGCTTTTCTACAATAACATTCTATTGGTGATATTCAATGCTGCACTTAAGAACTGAAAATGTCTAAATATCCTTTCTTTGACAATATACTATTACATAAATATTTCCCCTTTTTTCTCTTCTCTAATGTGAGATCTAAGTGTTGCGCACCCTAAATTTAAAGAATCACCATAACCCAGCTATGTAACTAGAAGTACTTCCTAGAAATTGTTGCCTTCATATCTTCCACATCACAATTGTTTGTTTTATTTACATTAAGAGCTAAAAACAAAGAAACCCCACCTGCTAAACTCAGAACAGTTTAATCTGAAAGGGATGTGTCTCATAGGGATATCTTAGTCCAAAGGATCAGTGTTTTGCTGTTAGTTGAAGAACTTTACTGCACCCGCTCAATGAGTTACTAAAAATGTACCCCCCCACAAATAAACATAACTCTTTACTTTTAGAGAAGTCTCATATTTGTTTCTGTGCTGAAGGAAGTAATTTAAATAACGACTTGATCATTATAATGATCATAATTCATCATAAAATTGGTTTAGCTAATATTAACTCTGAGCCTCCTTCCGTAGTTCTTGTTCCTCTGGAGTAAGAACCTTCTGTAGAGAACCTTCTGTACAGTCTGAATTATGGTTTTGTTTTTTACATGGCATTCTCCCTCCTGGTTTGGTACTGTGGATTTCCAGAAGTGTCCCTTTCCTTTTTGCATAGTCACTGTTCTTTCTTGATAGGCAGAAGACAAGGAATTCAGGAGAGCCAGATGTTTCTAAAACAGGGTAAAAATCAGGTTTGCAGTTATGAAAAATAAGTTTAAATGTGACTCCTTTAACATGAGACTTAATCCTTTCAAATAATGGCAGTACCTTTTCTCATAAAAATATAAAACTGTTATTTCTTCTGTCCCGAAAAGGATATTAAGGCAGGCAAAGTGCAGCCCATATAGTTTTCCTTAGTGTTGGTTATTTCCAAGATCTCTGCATTCATTCTACACGCAGCACAGCATCAGCTGCAGAAAGAGGGGCAAAGATCTTGACACACGTGTAAGGAGCAGCCAAACTCGAGATGAGGGAGGAAAGCCCTCATCCAAAGCCAGGCTGGTACCTGCAGGGGTTCACTCAGAAGGCTGCTCTGAAATTTAGGTTCTTTCCTTAATCACTATCATGTGACACCAAGGTTTTGTGTAAATCTTGTCTCCTGGATGAGAAGGGTTTGCATTTCCATACTTTTTCGCTGAACTCTGCAGTTTACCAGGTTTTGTTGGAGTGTAGATTTGGTGGTTTTTTTCCCTACTTTCCCTGATTTGTCTGTGTAAGTCACAAAGCAGCATCTCCCCTGATTTACACAGCCAAGAGAAATCCTCAACCAGAAAGCAATTGTTGTTAATTAGTATCACACTGCCTTAAAGAAGAGTTGTTGAGTCTTTTAATTTTGCATAGTTGATTTTATTTTAATGTCCCTGCAGACTGCTTTCTTCACGAAGTTTAGTGATGTTAATGATAGTAGAGTCATTTGCAATTACTGTGATACAACTTTGGTTAAGACAAGCTAAAAGGAGAATTGAGCTAGAAACTAGTGATCCTCTCCTTATTTAGTGGTTGCTTTCACTAATGTAATTTAGTTGAAGGGTGTCTGTGAGATGCTTTGGGGTAGAAAGATAAATGTTTGGCTAAAATAAAATCGGTGGCCTGAACTTTGTGGCACAGACAATATTTCAGTGTGGTAAAACTGTGGGTCAGCTTCTCTGCTTCAGCTAACTTGATTTGACCTCACTGGAGTCTTTCTGCTGCTTCCAAAGTGACCTGAAGTCCCATTATCTTCCATGGAAATATTCATCAAAGCCCTGATCTGAATAGGAACCACTTGGCACAAGAGAGAACATGTGCCACCCTCTCCCTCATGTTTTTTTAATTCTGTTTTTGAAGAGCGTAATGCTGCTTCTATTACAATGGCTCCAGTGCCAATGCTTTTGTTATGAATAGTCTATACTTTGAGGGGGGGAAAAGGTGAAAAGAGAAGGCAGCATATGCCACATTTGGATTTTTTTAATGTGCAAACCTTTTTCTAACTACAGAATGAAAAGGTGGGCTTTCATCACGCTTTAGGTATTTGTAGAAATAATGTTGTCTGCACTCAACTGAGATAGAAGACCAAATAGAAGCCACTGAAAAATGAAATTAGAAATTTTTTCAATCTTAATGCAAGGTGTTGTTAATGCCCTTATCCTTGATTATACTGTTTGTCCTACAATGCTGATATTGAAATGCTTGCTGTGTGGTATCTTGCTAACTTGCTAATTGTTTTATCTCTAATGGAGTGTTCCGTACTAGGCCTTGCTCTTGCTCTTTTCAAAATTATCCTTTTAAACGCTCTCAAATAAGACAGATTTCTTCTATTAGTGCTTAACTATTGCACACTACTTCCAGTTAGCAACACAACTGTGATTAAACACCACACATTATATAGTGAGAATAACTGCTCACTCTTTCTGAATGTCTCATTTGCTCTCTGTGCCACCAGGACCAACTTGCTGATACTCAGCATCACGAGACTATGAGTTTTTTTTTGTTTTAGTCATGATCTAACCTGAGATAACAAATGAAGCAATGTTACTCGTGTGAAAAGTAATAGGGCTCACGCCATTTTAAGTAATCAAGTTTTTCACTGTTTCTGATATAGAACTGTTCTGTGATAATCATCTTGCTTTTAGGATTTCCAGAGGTTTCAGCTTTATAAAAAACAGCCATTTAGTAGAGGTTTTTTGCAGCAGAATTAGTTATTAGTTGCTTCAAAAATCATAGAATCATGGAATCATAGATGGGTTTGGGTTGGAAAGGACCTTAAAGCTCATCCAGTCCCACCCCCTGCCACGGGCAGGGACACCTTCCACTAGCCCAGGTTGCTCCAAGCCCCGTCCACCCTGGCCTTGGACACTTCCAGGGATGGGGCAGCCACAGCTTCTCTGGGCAACCTGTGCCAGCCAAGAAGTTCCTCCAAATATTCCATCTAAATTTACTCTGTCAGTATGAAGCCAGTCTCCAGATACTGGATCCCCTGCTCCTCGTAGCACATTTGAGCACCTCCTGAGAACTTGTGCAGTCTGGCCTGGAGCAAGGGGTTCGTAATAAAGCCTGTTCTTTGAGCAGCTATCCTGATCAAGTATGTCCTTTATAATTATATTGATTTTAACCTGCATATGTCTTTGTTTGAAAGTCTGTCTTGGTCTTGGAGCCTTGCAAAGGTGAAGGCACTGCCTCGTGTCTCTTTAAAAAACAGAAATGGGACATTTGCCTTCGACTTTCAATTACACAGTTTTGAACAAACTGCATTCATATGTTCCTAATTTAGAAATATCTTACAGCGTATATTTTAGAATGAAACTGTTCTTTGATAAGCAATCCTCCTGTAGGCATTAGCAAAAGAATAGCAAAGCAATAATTTTGGGCCACGTTGATAACAGACAGGATCAGCTGGACAACAGGGCATTAAGTGCTGTGTTGGGCAGAAGGTGTATGTGGGATGGAGGCCTCACGCAGAAACACCAAACACTGGCCACTGAAGGGACAGGTCATGAAGTGAGAAGGGGACACTGGATGCTTAAAATTAGATGGGTTCTTAGGAGAAAAAAAACCCCAGAAGGTGAAGGCCCATGATTTAAAAAAAAGTAGCATGAAGAGATTTCAAGGTTATCTTGAGACTAAATATCTCTTGAGAATCCTGGGACAATACTGTCATACGCTCTTCCTTCGAATTAGCTACCTGATCCGATCACTTTTTCCTTCCAAAGGTCCAGCAAGGCATCTAAAATCACTTGCACTCAACTATTCCGAGCTGTATAAATATTTGATGACATAAAGTCCTGTGGGCACTGCAATAATTATACAAATTGTAATGCTAATCCTTGGTATCAATAATGCCTTTGGAGAAAATAGCATTATATACTTCACTCCCAGAGAATAATAACAATATTAACGCAGCGCTGACACTTGGCAGAACTGCTTCCCCAGCCTGTGTTCACTTGGCAATTGGAATTGCAAAGAAGCAGAGAAAGCAGACATTTCTGGCTGCAGTTCTGCTTCCAGAGTGGCAGAAAGAATTTGGCATTTAATGATATGCGAAGTGTTGTTCCTGTTTGATTGTAGTATACTATACATGCCTTGGAGCATGACTTAGAGTAATTTAACAACTGGAATAACAGGCATTTGGGAAGAAACTAATCTCATATGAAGGCAGATCACAGACACTAGGCTTGTTCATAAAAATGTTGCCTTGTCATGCTATGTGAAGTTGGATATCAAGCTAGCAAGATGATGTTGTGGGGGACAACATCACTGAGTTCAGACTGGATGAGATCCACTTGAGAAAATACCACCATTAGTGAAATGTGAACACTGTCCTGACCTGCTCTGCAGCACGGTATCAAAAGTCAGAGGTCTGTGGTTTTTCTTCAGTTTTCCCTGATTTTCAGTTTGGACTCTTGCACAGGTTGCCCAGAGAGGTTGTGGAGTCCCCATCCCTGGAAGTGTCCAAGGCCAGGTTGGACAGGGCTTGGAGCAACCTGGTCTGTTGGCAGCTGTCCCTGCCCATGGCAGGGGTTTGAAACAAGATGAGCTTCAAGGTCCCTTCCAACCCAAACCATCCAGTCAGATTCTGTGAGATCACAGAATGGAAGGGCCCATAGTGGCTCGTCTGCTCAGGCAGGGCCATCCCACAGCACAGGGCACAGGACTGTGTCCCAAGAGTTCTGGAATATCTCCAGTGAGGAGACTCCACACCCTCTCGGGTCTCTGGTCAGTGCTGGGTCACTGCCCAGCAAAGAATTTCTTCTTCATGTCCAGCTGGAACTCCCTGGGCATCAGTTCCTTCCCATTCCTCCTGTGCCATTCCTGGCCCCCCCAAGCAGAGCCTGCTCCATCCTCTGCCCCCTCCCTCAGCACTGTTATGTCCATCCCCCCTGGGCCCAGAGACTCGTGGGTGTCTTACAGACATAGCAGGTCACAACTGTTTCCTCCTGGACTAGGGGGAGTTGGAATGAGATGATCTTTAAGATCCCTTCCAATCCAGGCCATTCCACGGTCCTATGGGGTCTTCACTCACCTCCCTGGCACAAAAGCCAGCCCTGGGAGCTGGGTATCCTGAGGACAGCTTCGATAGGTTTGGCGTGAAAGACCTGGGCAAAAGTATCTCAGCCTTTTCCTCCTGCCCTGGCACTGCTGCCCTCTGCATCCAGCAGAGGATGGAGACTTGCCTGAGCCCTCCTGTTGTTGCCACTTTATTTACACAAACTTTTTTGGTGCCTTTAAGAGCAGTTTCCAAATTATATTCTAGTTTGGCTTTGGCCTCTCTAATTTTCTCCCTCCATAACCTCACAACATCCTTGCAGTCCCTCCAAGGTACCTTCTCGTGGTGATAACACCCTCTTTTGTTCCCTGAGGTTCAGACTAAGTTCTCTGTTTAACCAGGCAGGTCTTTTTCCCTGCCGAAATGTACATGATGTAGCTCAAAATGATGATATAAAATACCTCTCCGTGAGATGCACATGTATCCTTACTTAATGCATACGATAACTATGGTGGAAATAATTTGGAAAAATCAATATAACCCAGGCTTCAATCAGTGGACTTTACAATTTCTTCATATGGATGTCTTGCTTAAAAAAACCCTACATACTTCTTAAACAAATTAAGAAATGGAGAACTAAGACTAAAAGTGGTATATTCTTGCCATTTCTGTGCTACTTTTCAGATTCCAGTGTGTCTGACAACGCAATGGGACAAATGCAGTAGGAGATGGGTGTTATATCCTATTCTGAATTTTGTTACACTTGCCATTTTTGGTGAATATTAAGTTCTATTTGACACCTCTCCTGAAACATTAGAATTCAATGGTATAATGAAATTCATAGTAGAATATGCCAATGTTCATTTGAGAGCTGTTTGTCTTATTCCCTTCAGTTAAATGAAAAAGATCATTTGGAAAATATTTTAGGTGAAATTATAGATTAATGTTCTATGTGTTCATGCTTAAAATTGGGTTCAATTTCATCTGAGGTGGCCTATAAATCTGATATTTTAGGGACTTTTTTTTCCATGTAAGTTCCTAAAGTTCATTGTGTATCAGCAAGTGATCCTTTTTCTGCATTTTTAGCAACTAATCTCTGATCAAAGGAATATAAAAACCTAGACATCAAAAGTGCTTCTTAAGGGTTTACAAATCTCTGCTTTCTTCTGTATCACAGAACGTGGCAGCTGGTTTTGAGGATACTGCATTTTATTTCGGGGGAAGAAGTCTTGAACCACTTAAACAGTAACAGATCTACTGTTAATTTTTATCCTTATATATTATATTAGTTTTTCCATTTCTTCATCAGAGCCATCTGGAAGTTAGATGACAATAAAGACATTGAATATAATTATAGTCATTCAAATGAAAAAACCCGTTATTTCGGTCAAAAATAACATTGTTAAAAATTCTAGTATGACTTTCAAGTACTGAAAAAAACCAGCAAAACCGACTAGTCTGAAAGACCAACAAAGCAAGTACAGTAGAGAAACCCATAAAAAGAAGGAAAACAACAAAGGAGCCAATGAAACATCAGTGGCTGAATGCTGCTCATCTCCCCCATTCCTGGTTTTTGTAGCAAACTTTTCCAGGATTATTTCTTTAACTTAGTGTGTGGGTCTTTTATATTCATTATTCCTTTGTTCAGGGACTTTGCGGCTGGGAAAACATCTGAACATCCACACACAGTGGTACATTTGACCAAATTTTAGGCATGAAGCAGAAATCATAGACTCTCAGGATGGTCTGGGTTGGGAGGGACCTTAAAGCTCATCCAGTCCCACCCCCACCATGGGCAGGGACACCTTCCACTAGCCCAGGTTGCTCCAAACCCCATCCAACCTGGCCTTGGACACTTCCAGGGATGGGGCAGCCACAGCCTCTCTGGGCAACCTGTGCCAGGGCCTCACCACCCTTCCAGGGAACAATTCCTTCCCAATATCCCATCTAACCCTGCCCTCTGTCAGTGTGAAGCCATTCCCCCTTGTCCTGTCCCTCCAGCCCCTTGGCAAGAGTCTCTCTCCACGTTTCCTGCAGACCCCTTCAGATAAATCTCAAGTTAGTTGTGTGGTCTATATGTGCTGCCTTTGCAGTTAGAACCTCCAACAGATCTCAATAGTGTTTTCAGTCAGCTGTGATTTTGTGAAGTTTTCCAGTGAAAATCCCTTAAAATCCCATGTTTTCTGCCAAACTTACTGTATTATGACGTTTTCTAGTGTGCTTTGCCATGACACTGCATCTCTAAAAGCATACCTGACCAAAAACCTACCATCCACGTAACCAAAAAGAACACTTATTTCACACGTCAAGGTGAGATCTCAAGGTCTCTAAGACTCTGATCTCATCTCCTTTCCTGTTGTTAAAGCTCAGGTGTGGTCTCTGCTCTACTTCCTTTGACTTTTCTGCTCTTTTTGAACTCTTTCCTTCCTTGCTTTCTGCTGGACACAATCCCGCATGTCCTCTTCTGCTCTGCTCCTGTTGTTAATCACTGCTGGACCTTTTCAGATTAGCACAGACTATCCTGAGCTGGAAAGGACCCAGAGTGATCATCGATCCAACTCTGGGCCCTGCACAGGACAGCCCCATGATTCTTCTTCTCTTACCCAATCCATGGGATTTCCATTTCTCCTCCCTTTTTTCCTTCCTGCCAGAGATTCTTCCTAACGCTGTGGTTTTTGGGTTTTTAATTTACTCTGGATTTGCCAATTTCAACATTTGGATACTCTTTTTTACCTCCTCCCTGCTCTCTGCCATAGTAGTACCTGACAGATCCCTTGATGTGAACGTAGGGAAGAGTGCCCTGTGCTCCTGGTGGGTTGAAGAGCTTTGGTGGCTGCGTGTTCTCAGCGTGTGGGTGGTGGTACAGTTGAGTTGCCTCCACATGCAGTAGTAAACTTTATCCAGGATAACACTGGTTTAAACCAAACTGTGACAGGTCATAACTTCCTACTCAGGAGAGAATAAATAATAAGGGAGATAGTAATGATGTAGCTGGGAAGAGGATCTGCAGCCAAAACCTCTGACCCCCTGCCATCTGCTGGTATGGAGCACTGACACCATGTTTCTGTAGGAAACCTTGGGTTGGCCCAGATGTGCCAGGCTTAGATATTTGGGAGGTCTGTGGAGTCCCCAAAATTATCCAATGTAATGGCATGGAATTCTGCATGAAGTAGCTACATGGCTCTTCCCTTCTGATTGCTGTTGTCCTGGAAAGTGATGTTAAACTCCACATTGATCCGTGTGGGAACTCAGCTGGACTAGCTCCAAATGCTTCTGAAAGTCCTGCTGGTTCTCCCTACACTTTGATTTATCCAGTCTATTCTAAAGGGCAGTTTCAAGCCCTAATGGATGCCAACAGTATTTTCAAATGAGGCACCTTTTAAAATAGGGAAGGAGCTTGGAGAATAATTCCTGGTAAAGCAAACGTTGAGTGTTAGCTTTTTGTCGTTGCTGTGCAGAAAAATACAGTTTTGCTTGGGGTCGATAAGAGATTGAAAAGTGTGGGTAATAATAAAAGCTGAAGTGGGAGTTACTTTAATAATGGGATGTCATGTGTAAGCCTATAAAATAAACAGTAATTATCACATTTGAGAAACGACTCTGTTAGAATTCACATTGCTCTTGACAGCTTCATCTGTACATCAAGCCTTTCTGGAATATGCACTTTCTTGTTCTTAATGAGCAAACAAATGAAACAGGAATTCTTACCCTGATAGAAGGTGTTGATTTCAACAAAGCCTAAACAGAAAACTAGATAAAAGAGAGCCAGTTCGGCAGCCTGCAGTTAGTTCTTGCTAACACATTTTGCTGTTACAGAATAAGATGAAAAAACAGAGCTATAGTCTTATTATTGATGGTTTCCCTCCATCTTCTATATGGCACATGTTGAGGGAAGTGGGCTTTACATATTGCATCAGAAAATCAGAAGTTCAAAGAGCAGTACTGAAAATCAGAACAAAACTGTAGTTTTTGCAAAGATATGCTAATGTCTCATGATTGTGAATCAAAAAACTCAGGTATATAAAATTTGGAGGAAATAGTGAGTATTTGTAGTGTTTTTATTCTCTTTCTCTCTATATGCCCACTCAGCCAACATTTAAGGAAAATTCCAAATATATTTGTTCCTTGAGGAAATTTATTTCTTTATCTAATTTAACATAATATTAAAACTATAGATTTTTTCTAAATGCTCACAGCAAATATATCCAGGAAAACAATCTGTTTGCCATATCACTTTTATAACTTTTATTTAATTATTTTTGTTTTTTGTTCAGCATTTATAATTGAATTTCCATATTCTTTGCATTCTTTGGGAAGATTGAAAGTGTAACACTTTCCGTTGCTCTTTCCAGCAATGGAAAAAACTCTTTGTCTTATCAAAATGAACTTCATCGATACCTAATCCATAAGAACACAGTCAAAAGTGGATTCACTTGGCAGTAAATAACATATACTGGGTTACAAAGATAAAACTAACTTCAATAGATACTTAACGATATGTAACTTATCTTCTACACCCTGGTTCTGAATTTAGAGTTTTGAGGCTTGGAGAGCCAGAGTCTGAAGTGGGGTGTATCAAGAAATAGGAAGAGTTCAATCAAGGGAAGTAAGGAGCAGAAAATAAGTTGCTGGAATCTCATTACACTGTCCCTTGGAAAGAGTTTTGTCATGTTTTTAATTTTCTTCCTTTATTTGGGGCAATAAATTCACTAGTCTGTGAGTTGGAGGTGCTGTGTGTGAGGAGCATGTAGGGCACACACCCCACCACATGCAAGGATTTGCAAATCTGAATCACAGCCTCACGTGTTTGTTCTTAATTATTTTTTTTTTTTGTTTATTGATGAAACATATCTTCTGTAAAAGCTGTTTCAGTCACCGACTTCATTCCCAGGGAAGTTCGTGGCCAAGCTATTGCCTTGGACATTAGCAGGATTAGAGATCTTTACAGTTTTATCTGAATTTAGCCTCGTGTCCGCAGGCTCGCTCTGATGCCAAGGAGAAAGGGCAGACGTGCCTGTCCAACGCGCCGAATCAGAGGCTCAGTTTTCCAAAAGCACTCGAGGGAGTAGCACCAAAGAGCATCGGCGGCGCTGCCTGAGCTCTGCACGATGGTTTGGGAGCAGGGCACCCCCGGGCTGGGTGGGAGCGGGGGCTCCCCGTGCGCACCCCGCCGCCCTCCCACGAGGTGGCAGGGCGATCCCGATTTCATCGCCGTGACTGGGGAAGTGGAAGCAGCACGGTTTCATTCCAGAACCTGTTTGTTTTCCTGCTTCAGCACAAGTTGATGTTGAGTTAATCGCCGCGACAGCGCGGCGGTGGCAAGGTCGGGGCTGCCCGCGGCTGTCGCGGCGATGCTCAGTGTCACCCCCCGGCCCAGGGGGTCTCTGAGCCTCTGGCCGGCCCCGGGGCTGCTTTGGCAGCACTGAGGTAACAGCCGTGTTGCAAAGGCTGTTTGCAGTTCCCTGGCAGTCACACAACAGCCCGAAGCTTTGCTGCAGCAGAGATCCTTTTTGGACAAGGACAATGTTTGAGCTAAACTTCTAATGCGAAGCTGCAAAGCGACAGAGGTTTATTCAAGCAGCCGGGGCACAAGTGCCAGCAGGTCAGGCTGCAGTCCCAGTCAGCTGCAATCCCAGTTCAGCACCTCAGCTATTCATTTCTCCCCATGGTACTGGCTGTTGGCACCCAGTTCCAGAGAGTGAGGTACAGTCAGATGTTCCCACATCTGGGAACGTGGCACTGTGTGTTGATGGTGTGGGGAGGGAAGGGAGCAGGGCCAAGCAGTGCAGATGGCATGAGGGGCTGTAAAACCCCAGGTGCATATTCCTGGGAAGGGTTTGAGCAATAGGGCTCTGCAGGGAAGAGCCATATCTGAAATCTAAAGAACTGGGGAGTTTATCTTCAGTTGTTCTTGACTGTACAGCGAGCAGTCAAGGTTTTCTGTTGGTCTTGTCACAGCTCTCAGGCACTTGAAAGTGGTCTGCAGCTTCCTGGTGTGTTCCCCCAGTGAAGTGTTTTAACCTATGTGTTGGTGCCTTTATAAAGCATTATTTTTGTTGTGGAGGTTTCCTTTGTGGTGATCATGCAAAAGGAAAACCCTATAAAGCCTAGAGCAGGTTACACACAAGGAATAAATGCTGTAGGAGATTGATGTGCTGTGGAAGCCTGGAAGGAGCCATAACACAGGACTAAAAAACCCTCCCGAATGTATTGAGCAAATGGATTGATATTTTTTTGTGGTTTGTGTCATCCCCTACTCCTGCTCAAAGCTTTTTAATGTTCCAGAGAGCTAAATACAAAGGCAGAAATCAGAAGAAAACCAAGGGAGCAACTTGGATGTGATTTTGAAAGGGTGAAATGAAACAACAGAATGAATGCAAGGCCACTGCGCTGTGTTCAAGTTCAGCTCTATTAGCTTTAGAAAACGTCATATGTGCAGAAACCCTTCCTAATTGTGGGGTGGGAGGAGCCTGGGATTTGTGTTAATTTTGTGCTGCTTCATTGTTGCATGAGAGTCTTTGCACCCCGAGCACTGTGTGCAGATCTGATGCCCCCAACATAAGAGGGACATGGAATTAAAGTCCAGAGGAGGCCACCGAGTTGATAAAGGGAGCTGGAGCACCTCCCCTATGGATATAGGACGGGGGAATTGGAGAAGGTTGTGTGGAGACCTCACAGCACCTTCCAGTGTGGGAAGGGGCTACAAGGAAGCCAGAGAGGAGCAGTTCATCAGGAACTGGAGTGACAGGACAAGGGGGAATGGCTTCACACTGCCAGAGGGCAGGGTCAGATGGGATATTGGGAAGGAATCCTTGGCTGTGAGGGTGGGGAGGCCCTGGCACAGGTTGCCAAGAGAAGCTGTGGCTGCCCCATCCCTGGAAGTGTCCAAGGCCAGGTTGGACAGGGCTTGGAGCAACCTGGGCTAGTGGAAGGTGTCCCTGCCCATGGCAGGGGATGGGATGGAATGAGCTTTAAGGTCCCTTCCCACCCAAACCTCTCTGTGAGTCTGTGATTCTAATTCCTGTGAAATACACTTATTTTCCAAATGTCTTCTTTTCAGCTGTTCCCAAATAATGAAAACAACTTGCTAAGGTGTTTGCATTTCTTTTCAGTTAATGCAGTGCCTACTCTTTGCTTCCCTCTTTATAAAAGCAAGGATCATCCCATATGGGGTAGAGCTATAGCTCTGCAGTAAATTTTACCTGAATTCAGGAACCCCTGGGAGTTAGTTTGCATTTGAAGTAGAGGTGCTAGCTTTTGCTGTTAAAAATTAACATTCAGAGGTGTAAGTCTTATTTACCAATGTCCTGCTGTGTTGAGAATAACATTAATATATGACATAGCTTCAACTAAGCTAAGATTTCTATCTTGTAATTATATTTTTTCCACCTGAATTTTTCTGTCCCTCACTGAGAAAATGCTTTGTATTATACAAAGGAGTTTAAAAAGCCACAAACTGATCTGGATTTGTGGTGCATAATTTCTAGTCATTTTTATGTATATTAATATTAAATCATGTTCTTGATTTCCATAAATGACCCACATAAAATGCCAAATTTCTTCCACGCTTTAAACAGCCCTAGGTTTTGATGAACAAAAATTGATAGGCATGAGATGAACAAAAGAATACTGATGACACATAATATAAGCCTTGATCTAAAGTTGTGAACTTGTCAGATGGTCTGCCAAAAAATGGATTATTTTCTAAAAGTTTGAAATATGGCTGAGAAGCATGCTGGCCATTATTCAAAGCCTTTAATTTATTACATTGATGCTGTTAGACAAGTGATAATCATAGGCTTTAATTTCCTGCAGAATTGGGCATAGGTGTAGAATGCTTTATATCACTTAACATGCAAAAAACCCCTCAGAGCAGAGAATGGAATTTATATCCGTGTCACTGTAGGTTGTCTAATCTGACACAGCTTGATATTAATACTCTATATAAAATTAGAATTTTCCTAGACCTGAGGTATTTTGCTGCATCCTTGATGTTCACACTTCCAGAAAAATGTCTATTTGCAGTTTTACGTCCATCTTTAGTAATATACAATTTGTAGAGTTTTGTTTCATAAAATGTCCTATAATTTTCTTCTGACTTCATAATACTCTTGCTCTTTATTCTTCCTGGATTGCTGACATCTCTAGAAGGTTGTACATAAATCATAAACTTATTGATCCCATTGTCTTTTTCTGTGGTTAATAGCAACTCATAGTACCTGTTACCAGAGTGAGAGTTCTCTAACACACAGAACTGTTTTGAGTAAGCACATTTTTGATATAGGTTTTTAGGTTTTATTTGTGCATTTTTGTTTCCTTTCGCAAGAGATAAAAAGAAGGTACAAATTGCTAAAGAACTGCCTGAAGGTGTTCCCCAGAGCATGGCTCCCCTGGCCCTGCAGGGAGCCTGAGCAGCTCAATGACACTGATATTCTCTGGGACTTCACAATATGATAATTTTACTCAGCTCCTTGCAGGTTTCCAGAAACAAGAGATTTCCAAAGATTTTTTTTTTTTTAGGCTCTTGTGAAAAATATTTCATGCAAAATATTTCTAGCATAACTCTACCTCACCTTAAAGCAGCTGGTTCCCTCTGCAGGTTTACAGAAAATGTTATATTTTCTTCCTGAGTTTTTTTTTATTAAACATTCTAAGAATATTTAACAAAAGGCGTCATTTCAGCCTGGAGAAGAGAAAGGCTTGCCGCTTTCCAGTGCCTGAAGGGGGCCTGCAAGAAAGATGGAGAGAGATTATTGACAAGGGCCTGGAGTGCCAGGACAAGGGGGAATGGCTTCACAGTGCCAGGGGCAGGGTCAGGTGGGATATAGGAAAATATGAGGGTGGGGAGGCCCTGGCACAGGTTGGGCAGAGAAGCTGTGGCTGCTCCATCCCTGGAAGTGTCCAAGACCAGGTAGGAGCAACCTGGGCTAGTGGAAGGTGTCCCTGCCCATGGCAGGGGGTGGAATGAGAGGAGCCTTAAGGTCCCTTCCAACCCAAACCACTCTGGGATTCTAATAGTTTCATAGTCTATTACCGAAGAGTCTGACACAATATTCTGTGGTCTAAATGTTCTAAAACACTTTCCTATTTAATATATTTTTTTGTTGAACTAAGACCATAGAAGTTCTGACTAACTTCATGTTGTAGAAAAGAACAGGTTATGTCTATTTGTAAGTAAAAGCTAATGTTTTGCATTTTAACAGGGAAGGAAATGAACAGTGGCACTAAAACCACATCTGCCAGAGCAGAGCCTGGTGGCAAAAGTTACTTCTTGTTACTGCTGTGACAGTATCCAGATGTCACACAGTTAGGGGCGTTTGCTAAAATCTTTTTGAAGTAACAACACCTGTGACCGTCAAAAGTGATAAATATTAGATAGTAAAATTCATTCCTGGTAGGTGTGCTGTGTAACCTATGCAGCCAGTGATAGAGCAATCAAATTCCATGCACTTCCCTTCAAAACACTTGCTTGCCTCTTTTTATTCCTATTTATATAGCAGTTATATGGCTGAATCTTTGAGGGCCTCTTACTTTACTTTTTTTGCAGTTGTTTTATATATATGTATATATTATTGTGTGACTTCCCACTTACTTTCCTGCTTTGGGGTTTTTTTTTTCTTTCATTTTTAAACTGATATTCTGCAGGACTTCAGTTCAAATGTCTGTAGTTTTAGATTCAGTTAACCAAGCAGAATTGAGGGTGCATCTCTCTGTACAGCTGCACATTCGCTTAAGGTCTGCTGGGTGTTGCCCCATTAAAAGTAAAGAAATTGGATACAATGAACACATTGCCATGAGCTACTTTTAACCAAAAACATCTGAAATATTATTCTGTGGCTTTGAAATATTATTCTGTGGTCTTCGCTTTCCTGAGTTCCAGTAAATCTGAAGTACAGTTTGAGGCTCTTGTGGAAACAGAACCTCCAGCATGCTTGAGTTCTTTATTCATTTAACTCAGAATATTGCCTCACCTAAAGCAAAAAAGAATCCAAACTCATTTATTTTGCAGTGGGCCATAAAAGCTTGACCACTTGTAATCCCTCTGCCTGGAGAGTTGACTGGTGCCATTGCTTTGAAGCCTCTGGCAATTTCCCTTGTTCTCCAAAACAACAAAGAGGATAGTACAACACTCTCCTATTGCCAGAGAAGGATGCTGTCTTCTCGAACTGCACTGCTTTCAAATGTGCATTTTCAATTCCAAAAGGATATTTAAGGTATCCTCTGAGTATCTGGGTTTAAATGGAAATGCATGCAATTCTGCATTTCAGGGGGAAAAAAATATGATTACACTTTTAGTTTTTGAATAAAAATGAAATGATGTAAGTCCCTGCTGTATCAAAATCCCGTTTCTGTTTGTTACATCAAGAGTGACCTCTGGGGTTGCTGTTCTGCTTCTCAAGGGGATTCTGTCTGCTCTCCTGGCTGGACTCCAGGTTTGGATGACAATTTCAAGGTTACAGTTTGTTTATTTTTTTTATCCAGAGACAGGGGAGATCAATCCTAATCTATAGAGAGACTGAATCTCAAATGCCAGAGTGCCGAAGGCTTGACCCTTGGAAGTGCTGAGCACTCCTTTGCAGGCTGTTGTGTGGCATTTAGCACCTCACAGGGTCAGACTCCCCGCCAACATCCCCTCCTGTGCCCTGAGGACTGAATTAGTCTTACTTTGCTTTCAAACCAGAGGATTTTCTTCCAATTTCTATTGATGCCATTGAATTCTGTCTTTGCAAGTAAAGTGGATAGTGGCATTTACTAATTTCGCTCTCAAAGTATCATTTGAGATTCACTGGTTATTTTTCTTTTATTCTCAGACTGTTTTCCATTAGTCTTCCCTGCTCTTGCACCCTGTGATCCTTTGTTTCCTGCATTAGCTCAGAAATATAAGAAGCCAGGTTCCCGGGTCAGGCAGCAACATCCTTTTTTAGGAACTAACCTTTGGTCTTTGATGGACTTGAGGCAATGCTGAACAACACAAGGCACTACTGTTCTGGTGTTGTCAGCAACAGCAAAGAGAGACATAGGAAAACTCTTTCAATTCTTTCCAGTTCACGTGAATCCTGAAGACATTCCCCTGCGGTCTCTGAAGTGGAGGTATCCCTGCCCGTCCCTGGTGCTCTGTGACCTTTAGCAGCCCCAGAAGGAAGCTGGGTGCTGATGACAGTAGGGAGATGTCAGCAGACTGCAGAACCTGAGCGAAAAAATCCAAGCGCAGCACTTCTCCAGGATGACTGAAATCCTATTTATGGAGACGATAACATCATAACCTTTTAATTTTCCCCTTCTATTTTCTTCCCTGGTGACAGATTGACAAGCTTAGAGGATGAAGGTGTCTATTCATAGCTCAGGTTCGGCGTGGGCAGCAGCACCGAGTGTTTCTCACTCCTGACCTCGGGAGGCTCCTCCTGAGCCCCAGGAGTTCAGTCCAGAGTCCTTCTCCTTCCTCAGACTGCCCAGGTGACTGATGCTCCGTGCCAGTGCACGAGTGGCTCTGCGGAGTGAACGGCTCCCCACCAGGCACTGCATTGATCACTAACCAGCCGAGCTGTTCAGAGCCTGCAATTCCAAACAACCGTCTCATTTCCTGCCCCAGCCAATTTTTTTCTTCTGTCTCCAACCTTTTGTGCTCTTAACCACTGCTCCCACCTCAGATAGCATAATTAAAATCTAAGAGCAAAACATGGGTCTCCTGTTATGCAAAATGACTTTAAGTATTACTAGTGTGGTAACAGAAATGGACCAGATCATATGGAATCAGTTTGCAAGTTGTTTATTTAATGTTTGTTTACAGGTTAAGAAAAACATGGTTAAGAAAAAGATGTGCCACTAATTAATCTTTTCGGTTTATTTTTTCTCTTTGGTAAATAATTCCCCTTTTCTAAATCCTTATTTCCAGTGCTGATGGTTTTACTGCCTCCATTTGTTGTATGTGAAAGACACCACTTTTTCATAATGAAGATATTAGTCATACAATTACCAGAACTGCTGCTTCTGAGTGCTTTATTTTAAAAGAAGTTGGGGACCTTGCAGCAAATATGCAAGAGATTGTGCACAAAGAGAATGATTCTGCTGTTCCTGCTCTTGCTTGTGTGAATTCTCATCCTCTGACTCTGAGAATGAACAGCAATAAAGAATATCCAGAACCAAGATAGGATAATATCTAATAATTTCCTGCATGGACAAAGAAAGTTTTAGGGTGACTGTAATGATATGATACTTTATATTAATTTAAAAATCCTCGACTTCAAAATATTCTCATGGCCTCCACTCTCAGCCCACACAAGCCTGCTAAGACAAAGTACCTTTCTAGGCTGGAAAGAGCCATCAGTCAGCAGCACACAATAGATATCAAAGACATCACAGTTCTAAAGGTATCATTAATACCAATGCAGAACAAAGTGCACTGCAGCTTTTCATACCTCACCTGGAAGAAAAACACACAGTAAATCCTGCTTTGCCTAGCTGGGAAGGAGGAAGAGATGCATGCACTCTAAGACATCTCGAGGATGAGCACAAATTATGTCTGGTCAGACAGTGTTACTTGGCTTTGTATTTGCTTGTGAATCACTCCTGTTATTCCTTTAGGAAATAAAGCATTATACTGTCAGTCTTCAAAACTATGTATTGTTAACATTAGCTTTGCTTTGCATTAAACATCTAAATTATATATGAGACAACTCAGGGTAAGGGTGTGCAGTGAACTGTGGTGTGGAGACTAAGAGTCTGTCTGGAGGCACTTTACCAGAGCGCTCTGTGTGAAGGCCATAGCCCTGTCCAAGCCTGTCTGGGCTGAACTGGAAAGGAAATGATGAATCCTGTCTTACTGCAAATGACAGCAGTCACTGACTTTTCTGAAGAGATCTTGCAATGTCCTGAAGGTTTGCAGACCTCTGTGGTAAAAGCGCAGATGCACATCGACCCCTCCGTGTGACACACGTGTGCTGGTTATGGGATTGTGGGGACAGAGCCCCTGGGCAGGATGGTGGGAGTCCCCCACCCACACTGGAGTGAAAAGGAAAGGCAGAATTGCCATGGGAAGGCATCCTTAGCTCGGGGGTTCCAGCCCTCCTGCCTGTGCTGGCAGCATCTTCCCGTTTTCCCTGTCAGCCCAACCAACACAGAAGGAAGGTGTGGCAGGGGGGCCTTTTAGACCATGGCACGTCACTGAGACAGGCCCCCGGGGGAAATCTTGGTGGGGACACAGCTGAGAAGTGGTTGCCAGGGAATTTTCAACATTGCCTTCGCTGTGCTTGGTTGTACCTGTGCCTAGAAAGACTGCCTTATCTTAGTGATCCATTTGGAACCATGATACATATTTTATTCCTTATTTGTCCTACAATTTAAACTTTCTATTTGTAAGCAAAGTGTCACTTTTCAATAGTCAGTACCTTGCAGGTTAGAAAGAGATGCCAGATGCCTTATTTATGGAAACTTTAAAGCGAAGTAAAACATAACACTAGTGGAAACTTGAGTGTTATTTCTACTGCCTCTTGAGCCTTAGTTAAATGAAGTGATAGGAGATGACACTGCCTTTTTTTTTTTTTTTTTTTT
>VZRE01013130.1:94252-122731 GCA_013396775.1 Cephalopterus ornatus
CAACTTTTCCAAATAAACAATCTCCTGGAAATAAGGTATGACATTATTAGGCAGGTACTGAAGTGAAAGCTCAGTGCTTGTTTGCTTTGTAGCATTGTTTTACTCGTGCACTGAAAAGAAAAGAATACTGTAGCAGTGTGAGTGGCAGCTTTACATAATGGAATATGTGTTTATCCCTGGTTATATTTGCAGCATCATGTGTGTTAATTAGAAGACTATATTTCCGGTGCAGTCCTAGCTGCTACATGTAAATAAAGCTTACCTAGTTTTAGGTGAGTTATCTCCTTGTGTAAACAAGCAAACCAGACTTAGTTCAAACTTTTTGATAATTCTCAGGAATATTCTTTCACTAAGATTTGATTTATGTGATTCTTTATCATTCCGCACAGTATTTGCACTGCGTAATGGCAGCATTCCTGCCAGCAATCCTGTCCACCTGTCTACCAAAAAATAACATTTCTGTAATTGCAGTAGGGGTGATGAGGGATAGAGGAGTGGGAAATGGTGAGGGACTGGGAAGACAGTCATAGGAACAAAACACACAATCTACAGAAGACAAGTCAAAAGAATATTACAAAAATAAAGAGGAACTTGTGGGGATTACATCAGATTAAGTGTTACTGTGGTAAACAGAGAGTGGCTTAACTACAAAAAGCACAATAGTTGAATAGAGAGGGCTTTTTATTTTTGTGTGCTTGTAAATGAAGAGAATTTCCTCTAAAGCATCATTAAATTGTAGCCTCTGATAGATGCAAAATGCTGAGGAGTTAGATTTGGTTTTTTACTGCTTGCCGTTTGATTTTAATCAGTGTTTCTGTGCGGGTAACGTAACGTCGGCTCAGTGCAAAGCTGAGCCAGGCAGGTTACCTGGGCGGGGGCTCTGCACCTACAGCCCAGGCACAGAGAAACAACTGGAGTGCCCTGAAGAGACAGAAATCTGACTTTGAAGTGCCATAAGTGTAGGGGCACATTGAAAGTTTTGGAGGTGTGCTAGAAAAGAAATTTGTTTCTGGCAGGGCAGCAACTTTATGGGTTAAAGTTCATCTGGCGTTTGGTTTGATTCAGAAGCTTTTGGCTGCAGCCCTTCTACTGTTTGTAGAATAATTAAAAAAGGCTAAGAGAGAATAAGATGAGATAAATTAATGCCAAGAAAACTAACTGTGACATCGATACAGGGGTGATGGGGGGGTTGTATCCCTCGCAAAGCTTTTACCCCCCAATCCTTTGCAATCGAACTGACCCCTTCTCTTGTTTGCAAGGTGTGGACTCCCTGAAGATTTCCTGTATTTCCAACTGTTGCTGTCACACTTGTGCTCTGTCAGTGACAGCAAGGGGGAGACTCATCCCTGCAGGCCAGAAACTGGTCTTTGAACCCCTTTTGTTGGGGTTAGATGCTAAATGGAAGGCTAGAAACACGGGTGGCCTTTAGCTTTCTTTGTGCCAGCTTAACTCAGTTCTTCAGCACAGATAGAGCCAAGCTAGAAAATGAGAATAACTGAAGAAAAATGCTTAGCAAAGATGCGGCCCCTCACCAGCCCATCCAGGCAGGGAGCTGAGGCTGGTGGAAGTACAGGTTGTTCTGTCCTGAGAGCTGACCTTGAGCTGAAGAGGTAACATATGGCTCCCTTCTCCTTTTTCTGTAATTGCAGGGCTATCCAAAAGAAATACCTCTTCTGTTCTTTTTTTTCCTTTCATATCTTAAAGGCATTTTACTAATGTAGTAGATAAAAAAGAAATATGTTAAATAAAAACATTTATTGGAGGGCATAATTTTAAATATTTAATGCTATAATTAAGTCTTATTAATGTAATGGTCTTTATTCTTCAGTTTAAAAATTCACAGGGTTAATTTCCCTTTCATATTTATTACACAATGTTTGCCACAATTATTTGTTATATACTCTTATAAATATTTGATGAATATTAGAGATTTTAATTTAAATACAAATATGGGTTGTTTTTTACCACAGTGTTACTCCAGTATTAGGTTGGAATTAGTGAAATTAGCACAGTAGAGAATCAGGCCCTGCTATTCCTTCAGTTATTTCACAGCTGGATTATTTGATTTGAGTAATTCATGGGGACCATGCCTTTTACTCCTGTCTCTTTACTTCTAAGGACTTGCCAAGAAGCTGAGAATCAACAAGTAGCAGAACTATTAGTCACATCCTTTTTATGCTGCTTCCTCCTGGGGACCTAATTTGTACCATCTCAGTCTCAGATACTTATTCACTTGATTTTACTACATATGACAATGAAAACCACCTATCAAAGGTTGTAAATTAATGTTGAATATATTTCAGAAGGTATTTACTTGATTCCCTAAATTACTGACATTAAAAATATGTAGTTTGAGTAAAATGATCCTTCCTCTATATACTCTGCCATTTTAGCTCCTTACTGAAAAAAAAAATCCTTCAGCTCTAAGTCCTGTGGATTTAAATGGTTTATATTCTCCTTTATTAGCCGTATTTGTTACATATGCACCAGAAATATTTTTAAGGGGAAATGGATGCTTTCTTTTAGCACAGCATTACCTTTTTTTTTAAGATCAGTCTGCCAAACTACAATGTCAGCAGTTGCTGAAAAATCCCTCTATGGGCAATATGTTGACTTACCTTCTTAATTAAATAAAGAAACAAACCAGAAATCTCTGGAGAAAAGTACTTTGAAATAAGCACATACTCCTAATCTGTCACTGCACTCAGAATGGCAAAACAAACAGCATTTGAGCTTGCAGCCAAATTTCAGCTTGTGCTGCCATTAGATTTGGGTTATGAGGTGTGCAAAAATACCTTTCGGGGAGTTTCTTCGGGTGGTATATGCTGGAACCTGAGACTTGTGCTACTTTTCCTTTTATTAGTAACCACAGGTACCGTTGGATTCCTTGCCTGCTGTCATTGTCACCTTCACGTGGACCTGAGACGTGCTATTGCTGCTCTGGTGAAGGAAGGCAGTACGTGGGCTAAACTGAAGAGATTTGTTCTGGTCAGAACGGAGGTAGCAGAATGCTGTCCATGTGGAAGTTATCCATTTTATAGCAGCAAGCTCCCCTTGCCACTGAGTGGCTTTTCCCTGTCACTATGTGCTGCTGGTATCCAAAGCAGGTCTGTTTGCTCCTGCTGGAATAGCAGCTCACCCTCATCGCTGTAATGATGAGGGCTGAACGCATCTGCATGAGTTTGCTCACATCTGATGGTAATGAATGCAAGGTTGTTTTCCCAAGTCACTGCCAAGACCTATCTCGCCCCTAAAAACATGTACATTAGCTCTGTACTTGCTCTGAAGTGTGAGAGCATTGTTTCTGGAATAAATCTAGTTGTTACATTACTGCCACCACATCGCCTGGGTGCAGCGTGGCTGTTAAAATAGATTAAAATAGGCCATTAAGTGTTAGAAAAGTGTGGATTGGCAAAGTGTGATGCTTAGCTCTCTATTCTGTAGCCTCCTAGGCGGGTTTAAGCTGTGTTAGAACAGCATGTTCTCTGCAGAATGCAGGAGGAATAGTCAAGGTACGAAAATTAACCTACCAAAAAGCCAACCTGCGAAGCAGGGAAGAGTCTAATCTGGCAAACAGGAAGCAATCCTGTGGGCTTCTCACTTGGAAACCACAGCCCTGTGACCACAGCCCAAGCTCAGAGACAGCAGTGATGACTCTTTGCACTTATAGGAAGTCCTACTGATTTTACAACTCATAAAATATTCAATTCTCTCACCTTGTAGCATATCCCTGTTATAGGCAACCATTTCATCTCTCCTGGGATCCACCCATCCCTCTTACCTCAGCTTTCAGAAGTCCATTAAAACTCTGGTTTATGTAGGGTATGCTTAAGCTTGCTATTATGTTGGAATTTTATGGTAAATCCTGCTTGAAAGTGAGTACTTGGCTCTGAAGTCAGGCCACAATGAAATGAAGAATGGGGGGGGAAACTCCTCAATGGTTCCCCCCAAAATTAACTCGTTTGTGCAGTGGAGAAAGTCAGGTGGGTAACTCAAGTGTCATCTTCTTTTTAAAAACAGGGGAGCCCCTTAGAAATAGGATTAAGTTAAACAACCACCTCTCGCAGATACACCTACTGATATTTTTTCATTCTTTGTTCCTGGAGCTTCACCCGCTGATTTTACCTCTCCAGATTTTATCTCCCAACATCTTCTCTCTTCTCCTCCTCCTGCTGTTCTTTATCTCTCATCAGGAAGTTGCTGTACATAAGTTGCTCTCGCTGACAGACCTGACCCTGTTTATCCAGCCAAGGGATGGCAGAATTTTGACCCACAGGGAAGATCAATCCTGCTGGAAAGGACAGATGAGAACACACAGAGCTTCTTACATGTGTGCCTCAGTCATTAGATTCATGTAGAATTGCCTGTTTTCTAAACTGGGGACAAAAAGTACTGTTAAAAAACTCTGGAAGCATAATCAGAGGGTTTGTTGTTAAATCTTGTTCTAGGGTCATGCTTTGTTGATGAATATATTAATTTTCTTTATCAGAGAGGAGGCTTGTTTTGATTCTGATAACACTGAAAACTGTTTGTACCTTGACATTTGCACAATTCCCAGAAGAATTATTGGGCTTTATTTAACTGATACCTCCGAGAATAAAACCTTGACAGCAACAGGGGTGATTTGATTTTCCATAGAGGAGATAATTCATTTATAGCCACACGATTAATGCAGCGAACATTGAATTTCTCTTTCCTCTGGAAGAAAAGCAGCGTTACACATTACTTTGGGATTTAGAAGAGCGGCTGTTAGGGAAAAGAAAAAGGGAAAAAAAAATATTTTAACCTGCTTAATTATTGCACACTAGAGGGCACTTGAGGTAGAGCAAACAGTATTTGCACAGCTACTGCAACCAATCCAGTTATCCACGCTCACAAAGTACAGTGAAAACTAACAGCAAAAAATTAACTTTCCAAATTGCATCCTGTGCAACTTGTACCCTTTTGCACATTAATATGCAAAAAAAAAAAAGTTGAACTCCTTGCTGGATAAAATTTTCTTTTGTCTTCATCCTAGGGCTTGATGCACAAAAGGATTAATTGTTTTCCTAATAGCCAACCTGACAGCAACTAGTCAAAATTGCAAATAGAGCCCAAGGAATAACAAAACTTGATAATGTGTTGTTATTTTTACACGCTCCATAATATCATTGGTGCAAATGGTACACAAATGAGTAGTTGGGGGTTTTATATTTTATAATCTCTAGAGAGTGAAAGGGGCCCAGAACTACTTATGTTTTATAGTACTAAATGGAGTGATTTTGGGCTGGGAAAAGGATGAGTTAAGGGCCCACAAGCCCAGTGCTGCTGTTGGGTTAAACCTGTGTTTCTGTTTGACTGGCCTAAGGCTGAAAGAGGAATTTCAAAGGTTATGAGGATGTGTTTGTCCTGTCAAAGCAAGAGTGACATAGTCAAAATGCATCTGTTTCTTCTCATGTGTGGAGTAACAAAGGACTGCACTTGGATTAGGTGTCTTTCTCAGAGGGCCAGATTGGAAAGCTAGTATATTGGGGTGGTTGAGAATCACTTTTGTCACTTATGGCTGCTGCTGCTACTTTGTGGGCTGCTCTTACTTCAGTGCGGCTTTCCAAGCTTTCTCTTCCAGTGTTGGATATTGGATATTGGAATTTTAACCTCTGCAAATCCCTCATTTGAGTTTCTCAGCGTCCCTATCCTTCCCTGTTAAAATGTAAACTGGAATTGCTTTCAGAGGGGAAAAAAACCCCAAACCAGCCCCAAACCATATACCTTTATCTCGCGGGCTGCTTGTATCATTTCCTTTGTTTTAATCTATAGCATCAGTTGCAAGCATTATATAATGGATTTTTTCCAAGTTACAGATGTCTTCAGTGACTTCCCAAACACAGGAGATCGTTATTTTTCCTGATAACCAACTTGTGATAACTGGATACAAGCAGGTTTTAAAGGTTGCAAGATGGTGATAAGAACCCATGTTCTAAAGGTAATTATGTCTCTGTGCTGGCACAGGGAGCTGATAAAAGCACATATTTTATTCAGAAATGTTCAGGATTTAAGATAAACCTTGTTTCTTCTTAGTTTATGGAATGTGAGTTCTAGCATGCAAAGCAAATTAAATTTAGGAATAATCCCTCTCATGATCTGAGCAAAAGGTGCAAACGATGCAAAGTGTTTGGGTATTGCCTGAGAAAACAGCTTTAATTGTATTTAAAGCTGTAATAGAATAATGGCAGGTGACACCACTATTCTGTAAACTTCCTTTAGTAACTTTCAGATCAGTTATTAATTTCTTATAAATAATATTGCTTTGAAGTGGCATTGCAGTAGTAATCCCCGCAAGCAAAGGTAGCTCGCAGTAAAGTCGTTTATCTTGATCAAGCAAGTCACACTGGACCCATTAATTTTGGATCAGGCCTTATTTTGTGTATTAAAAGCTGAAATCAGCTACTGATGCTTTGAGGGAAATATCTCAATGCTAGGTGATCTGATGGAATGAAACTTGAACGGGAGGAATTAGAACAGTGCTTTCTTTTCCCTTCTCTCTCCTCCCCACCCCTTTCAAGTCCTGGCTTTGGCATTGTGATTGAAATGAGATGACGCCGAGCACTGACATCAGCAGCAGCCCTGCTAAGGCTGTGCTGTGATTGAGTTGCCCCTGAAGAGCTCATTTCAAGTCACTCCTATTGAATATTTTTAAGCAGTAAGGTCTAAATTCTCTGTCTTCACAAAGCAGTTCATTGCACTGCTGAGGAACAAAGAATTAGATGATAGTCAACAACTGTTTTCACGAAAACATAAAAGCGAGAAAAGATGGTTGAATTCCATTATGCCTCATATTTTAGGTGATAGATATTTCCTGTCCTATATGAAAGGGAAGCTACATTGGGGTTTTAATCCTTCTTGCTCATAAAAGCAAAGCAATATGGAAGAAAATCTCCAGGTTCTCGTCCAAGCAGAGGTTAATTTTTTCCCCCATTTTGAGTCACGACCAGTCAAAAAACAAACAAAAACAATCCCCAAAACCATAAATAACAACAAAATAACAAAAAAAATCGCCCCAAACCCTGAACCAAACAAAAAAAAAGGAACCAAACAAGATGAAAAATAACCCCTAAATAACAAAACCAACCCCCAACTCATCCCACAAACCAATATACTTTTTGAATATTCTGGTTTGTTATTTTTTTTTTCCTAATCCAAAAATTTAATATGAAAATTGCATTCCAGTTTGATCCAGGATGCATTCAGTCATATGCATTTTGCAGATGACATTTGTTCTTCAGAACAGTTATTAAACTAATAATCTTCATCCCATTTCCAATTGGAGTCTGAGCTGATTTTTGCTTAAAAAAAAAAATGAAATGGCCATTTAGGAGGTAGAGGAATAATCTTCCTTTTAATATTTATTTAAGAGGAAGCAATTTTTTAGCCGGCATATTCATCAGTATTATGCAATAGTGTGTGTATATATATCTCACTACGGTAAATATCATTAAATCATTTCATTTGGATAGGATGCAGAAGGTTGCAAATGTTCCTCTGCTGTTCCAAGATTATTTTTACATTAATTTTAATCCATACACTTCTTGCTGTCAAGATTTACTCCATCATCTGAAAGGCTTTCCAGCAGGGGAATCCATGGATGTCATAATCCATTTTAACAAGACACTTACCATCCTCTCCTACAACTTGAGGATGAAAGAGCAGAGCATTTGCCCCAGTAATTTCCAACTGCAAGAAAGGTCACATAGAACAAATGGCACAAGTCAAAGGTTGAAATCAAAACAAAAACCTAAACTTTTAAGCTGTACTTGGAGGTACAACCTCCACCATTGGCTTTCTTCCCACACACCACCGTGCTGCCTGTTTAAAGCGGAGACACAGGGGATCTTATTGGGGAGAACTTTTATTCTTGGTTGCTTCCATCAGGTGTTTTTAATAGAAATTAAATCAAGGTGTGTAACTATTCTCACTGAAACCTTGAAAAAAGTTTGAAAACTGTCATTAATTGCCAGGAGTAAAGCCAGGCTAAGCATCCTCATGCTTTCCTTGTGACAGCATCTGTTTTCTCGCTGTGTTGTTCAGTTGGTGGAAGGATGGGGGAGAAAAACGCCCTTTGCCTCTGCAGAGCCCCAGGTAAAGGGAAGCCACATTTCTGACCTTATCTGCTGCACTGCAAAGTGTTTTGTAATTCCCTCAAGGCTCTCTGCCTCCTTCAAGTCGGGATTGTGTATTTTTGTATCCATCCTTCTCCAAGGAATCATCCCAGGCTCACAGCTTGGAAAGTGAACGTTTGGGCTGAGGGAAGCAAAGAGATGGTTGGACGTTTCTTCATTGTCCTTGAAAAATGTCACGTTCTGGGTACATTTTGCTACATTCCCATGAGTTGGAGACTTTTCAGGATGAGGATTTGTGCAACAAGAAATGCACCTGTTATCTGCAATAACTTGCATTTAGTTAAAGTCAAGCAGGTAAGAGCTCCAAGTGAAGGGGTCTCATTCACTGTCTCACGTATGTGCATGCATACATAGTATCAGCATGAAAAATAAGATTAATAATCATGGAAATAAATTATACTGTATTCTTACTATATAGAAGAATATTAGGGTCCAGTTTTTGCCATCCTAGATTGTGCTTAGGGTGAAGAGGTTTCTGGGTGCTCTGAATGAGACTTTTAAAAATAAAGTTGAGCAATGAACCAGGTTCAGTAATATAGAACCACATGGAATGTTCATTTTAAACACAACATATTACTGGTCAAGGAGAGCTGGAGAACGAGAATGGAACTGAATGCACTTAAGCTTCCTCAACAGCACTAGTTCAGTGTTGAATCAGTCCTCCATTTTAAGTCACTGTCTGTACCTGACCACGTCTATACCTTGTGCTCTTACCCCTTCTCTTCTGGCAAACATTAAACTTGGGAAATATTCAGAGCTATGATGTATGTAATTATCAAAATTATCAAAAATAATGGATAACCCATGCAAGATAAAAAGGGGGAAAACTCAAATTCAATGGATAAAGAAGCTGGGCACCGGGGTGGCAGGGTTCCCTCGCAGGGTTCCTCAGCCTGGACCCGTGCGGAGCCCTCGGATGGGATGAGCCACCTTCAGCTCTGTAAGCCAAAGGCAGCTGAGGATCCCCAGCGCTCAGGATGCCTGAGCCCCTCGCGGGCTGTGCCGGATCCCAGCGCTGTCAGTCACAAAGCGGATTGGGAAGCGGGGCGAGGGTCAAGGACTTACTGCGCGGCGCTGCCCTCCAGCCGGCTCCTGCTGCGGGGAGGTCTCGGCGCTGCCTCTCCCCGTCTGACCGCCACCCGCGGCTCCGGAGCAGCGCCGGAGAACATTCAAACCCGCCTGCAGTTCCCCGGGGCGTCTTGGGAAAACGGCTTTTAAAGGATGCCCTCCCTGTCCCCGGGGCGCCCGCCTGCAGCGTCTGTCACACGGAGATGAACAGCTGCCCGCGGCCCCTCCGGGGGGTGGCCGCATCCCTCCGTGTCCCCCCCGCATCCCCCCCGTGCCCGCTGCCCATCTCCCAGTCTCCCCTTCCCGGCGGGCATCATCCCAAAGGACGGGGCGCTCCGGGCACGTCCCAGCCCCGGCGGGCGCCTCCCCGGTGGCCCCGCGGCTCAGGGCCCGCCCGGTGCCACCCCCGCCCGNGGCGCAGGAGATGCCCCGGCGCGGAGTTGTTGGCCGCGGGGAGCGGGCGGCACGGCCGGCCCCGCAAAAGTTGTGTGCCTCCCTTGCCGGGGGGAAGGCGTTGGTGCGGGGTGCGCGGGAGAGGGAGGGGGAAAAACCACCCCCCCAAAGTGCTTACACGAATTTCCCAGCGCTAGACCTGCCTCCGAGATCAGCCCAATAAGAGCTGTCAGGGGAGGCTCCCGGCTCACTTTTCCACATCGCTTCACAGTTACATTTGGCAGGCAGGCACGGTAGCGCGCTCAGCCCCGGAATTAGCGGATTTATTTGGAATATCCCTGCTTTCCTGGAGACGTGCTGCTGCCGCTGGCTCGTGCGAAGGGAGAAATTAATAACTGCACTCCAGCATGCAGGCACAGAGACCCGGGAAGCCCAGCAACCAGCGTCTCCTCCAGCACCAGCAGCCTCGGAAAGCATGAGAAGAAAATCTGGAGAATCTTGCCTGTTCCCAGGGACTGGCTGATGTTTTTTTTACCTCACCCTTTCAATCCGTGCGTGAAGTGGCTGTGGGCGAGCGGTTCCCTTGCTCCTTGAAAGAGTGAGTATTCATTTTATTAATACAATTTGCGGCTGGCTGGCAGAGGGCTCTCGCTCCGTGGGTTTCTGTCTGACTTGGGCTCTGTGTGCGTGCAAGGTGCGCTGTGCGAGCGCCTTCCTCGTCCATAGGTGCGGTATTAGGCTGAACTGTGGTGCCTCATTCAGTCGGATGTTTTCAATTTCCCGATAATGAAAATGCTTGTTAGGATATTTTAAATTATTGTTATTATTCCCTTGGGAGGAGAAGTGGTGGTAATTGTATTTCTTCTCCCGTTTGTTTTTTTTTTTGGGTGGTTTATTTTTCCTTCCCTTCTTCACTCCCCTATAAATGATCAGAAGGACTTTGGATCACAGAGGGTTGCTTCCAAGGCTGGAGAACCCGTTTCTTTTCCTTGTTTTCTTATTTAGTACAATAAGTCTCTGGGCTATTTCACTGTGTTGAATAGATGCAGGGCTGCATTCATGCATTGAAATAGATTGCAGTTTTCGTGCTGAGAATAAAAATCACCCACCAGCCAGATATGCAAATGAGGGAGGAGGAGGCTGGAAGAACCGTGTGGGGGGGGAAATCCCCCTGTTTTATCACCACCTTCCTTCCCCCAAAAGCTTTGCACCCCCTAAATAAGTAAATAAAGAGGAATGGCTTCACAGCTTTCTTTCCTACTTTCAGAGAGGAAAGCATCCCAGAAATACTGCTCTCCCTCTTTAACGCTGAGATGGGAATGAATCTTTAGCCATAACTAGCCAGGAGTCGTCCTTGTCCCACAAGTTGTTTTGCTTTGGTTGACTAAACAGAGAATGCATCCAGCTGAAACTTGGGAGCGGGGGAAAGCTCCTCAGCTCCAGTCCCTCGCTGCCAAGGCTCCCAGAGTGAAAATGCAGGACTCTGTGGCCCCCTGAATCCGGCTGTGCCACTAAACGCTCCATCCTGCCTTTGAGCGAGGCAGAGGAGTAACACATCCTTCCATTCTGCTTGGCTACAATATCTGCCGGGTCGCAGCATCCCAATCGGGAGCCCCGAGCTGCCAGACAGCATCCCTGCTAGACAGCATCAGACCTGAGCACGGGCTTGGCTGGGGAGCCTGGGAGGCACTGCAAAGCTTCAGCACAGAAAGCCTATGGCAGTTTCTAGGAGGGTAATATAAAAGAGATTAATTCAAATCCTTATTTAGACTCTGCCTACCGCCATGAAGGTGACACTACTTAACACAGGCAGGAATTCCTCTGCGGTTCGTTGCTATTCAGTCATGTCTTGAATTTGTCTCAATTCAAACAGTTTGCATTTAGTACCAGACTAAATAGGGTGGAATCAATCCAACCTGGCACAGAACGGCTCCACACAAACCTGCTCGTGTTGCCAACAGGTATCGAAGTCTGTACCCTCGCTTCTCCCTCCCTCTTTCTGTCTTTCAGGCAGGCACAAACACACACACTCTGTTTCATGCAAACGAGTCTGTCTCCTCTGAAAGTAAGAATAAACACTCATACAAGTTTTATAAAGGCTGACACCTCTAAACAGCCAACTTGATCTCATAAACGGCTCACCATTTGTGGCTCTGGTTACCACAGCCAGATGTTTTTTTGGGGGGTACTGATTGTAGGAACTCAAATAGCATTAACTGTTTATTGTTTCAAATCTACCACGTTAGTGCTTAATAGAAGGGAAGTTAACAGCTGCTCACTTCAGTTTCAATTAAAGAATAGAGCTGATAACTACCAAAGCTATAGATAAAGAATTCTCTCCTATTAACTTCACTCATCCTCTTTTGGAAATACTTCAAGAGTTTCTCTGCAATGAGGAGAAGGAGAAATATGCAGTGCTCTTATATGAATGATGATCCTCCTCTATGCTCAATACTAGACTGCTATGAACAATAGAATTTACAATAGACTTCTCAGTAAATATAAGTAAATAACAAATAAATTCAGAAGACTGAAGAATTACCCTTGTGCATATTTCGCCTCTCCTAAATAAAATGATAAAGCATCTACAAGGAGTCAGTATTTTGCATACCTGTGAAATTTTCAAATTTCACACCCATAAAATCTGATAACATCAAACCCCAAAAGCTCTCTGCAGTGTCACCTCCGAGCCTAATTGTGTGGATATTTGTGACAGAAGAACCCTAGGAAAGGAAGTGATTATTTCATGATATTTTAATCCATTAAACCTTATTGTTCCACCTTACTGCTTACAGAATGAGCCTAGCTCTTTGCTAGCTTTCTCCTTAGCTATTAACTCCTTTCTTTTTCCAAAACTTGCATCTTGGCTGTGGAGAACTTTGATTTCCGTGTCTAGTTGTAAGCTGAGGGCCTTCAGTGTCCTCAGAGATCGAAGTATTTCGTGTAAATTGGTTAAATTATCCAGGTGAGCAATTTGTTAACTGGGCATGCTGCCGGCCAAGAAACTAACTTTGGACATTTTCTTCAATATTAAAAAATCAATAACACTACGTGTGCTTGCTTAACAAATGCAACTGGTTTTAACTAGAAGTATCCCCCGTGTAGGACAGCTACTCCTTTTACATCTTTCATTAAAAAAAATAAAGGAAGTTTTCATCACTGTGAGGTGAAGTAGAACCCTCCTTAGATGAAGTCACTCCGTGCTTTTTCAATATACTGTAGTCATTCCCATCAGCTCCTGCTACTGAGGTCCAAACCAGAGTTGTAAGGGGGGAAGTATTCCCACAGTCAGATTTAAATTCACTTTTTGTCATTTGTAATCGTCAGGATTTTTCCAATAATGTTGCGCCCTTATCAAATAAATTGATTTGATCCCTGGACACTGTATTTGGATCACTGTTAACACATGATGCATTGTCTTCTCTGGAAAAAATATACTTGTACTCCCTCCTTCAGCATACACAGCCATTCCAAGTGAGAACACACAATCAGCCATGGATATAGATTTAGGTCTGTTACCCCTTGAAGTACTTCCTGAGTTTTCTTTCTCCTCTTGCACAGTTGCAGATTTCATCTCTTTAAATCTTCATTTTGGAATGAAGTTCCTACAGACTTTAGCTGGGACTTCTTCAGACACTTATTGAAAATCAGGGCCTGGAACCCACCCGCTTGACTCTTGATACTGACAGATCATTTCATCTCCAAAACTTGGGAGGCTTTAAAGGGAAAGAAATGCTGACCTTTGAGTTTACGAGTGAGTGAACATGTACTATGAGTTCTCGGAGCCGTGTATTTCTAAGTGATGGTTGTGTGTGCTCTGTGACAGAAAGCAACCGCTCATGATACTTAGTAAGGCAGGTATTTTTATAGCATACCCCATAACCATAAAACAACATATATCTTAGCAGTATTCCTTTTCCATTTAAATGTTATTAAAGCCTGACCTACTATTAATGCTGACAATTGTATGCTTACATTATACACTAAAGTGGTGTCATAAGAGTCTTTCAACTACAAGTATAAAATAATAAAACCTAAATTCTTTCAGTGGGAGGCAAATGCTAAGGCAATTTGAGCTTGGAACATTTTAAGCATCATTGCTACCAGAAGATCACATCAACAGAATTAAATTAGACCATGGAAACTCAACATTTTTCTTAGTGTTGTTGCCATAGGAAAGGTGGCTCACTTCATGTCTTTCCAAACATAACTATTTGAGCAGCAGACAGCCAGAGAACAAGGTAAAGTCCAATTTGAGATTTCAGATGTGTGTATATATATATATATTTATTTGTTTTCCTCTCAGACAGACCCCTTTGTTCTAGAATCTGTTTGGCACATTTCTCATTTTGTCAATCAAATAAGCAACGTCAACTCGGTGGCGTTTCAACTACATTAATAAAATTTTGTTCCCAAAATACATCAGGTACTGATGGTATCTGGAGTAGTAAATGCAAGCTGAAAAGAAAAAAAGTATTTCTGAACCAGTTCAGTTACCAACAGATGGATTTTAACGCATCTGACTCCAGACAAAAGACTGATTTCTACCTGCCTTAGTCATGAGCCTTCATCCATGAGCTGCAGTGATAACACTCATAGAATTGATTTTCCAAGGTGCTGATCATGATGTGCCTTGTGAAAATCATTTGAAATTGAGAATGATCAGCACCCTGGCTTGGATTGCAAATTAGCAGTGCCTGCCAGTCCTAGGGCTGAGCAAGGGAAACCTTCCATGAGAAGTGCCCACTGTGCCTGCGGTGCCCAAGTCATAGGCAAGCTCAGCAAGATCTTTCTCGGTGTGTCTTGATGAGGTCTTTGCAACAGATTTGGGAGTTTGAAACATTATGAAAACAGTCAGTTTTGGCAGCCACGAGTTCGTAGTTTCAGCCTTCTAATCTGTTGTATGCTTGGCTGGAGTGCCTTTCTGCAGGGAAGCAATGCTCCAGTGCTCAGCCCCGTCTGAGGAACTCTGAGAAACCCATTTCCTTTGCAGTCACTGATTATCATAATCACGTGCATGTATATATTTTATAGTTTTATGTTTATATATAAGTACAAACATAGGAATATATATTTGTCTTTATATATATATGTATATGTGTATATATGTATTATATCAGAGCCCTTAATACTAATCCAAATGGACTGTATGTACTCAAGAGGGAGTGCAATTCACTAATTGAGTTTTGCAACACTTTAGATGTGAATCTCTCTCATGGATTAAATGTAACAGCTCTGATTGCCTTTTAAGTAACAGATCATCAAAACTTAATGTCACTGTAGCTTAGCCCGAGTTCTGTATTCTAGTCTGTGGCCTTTATTTTTTGTGCATGTCCAAAAGTTAGATTAAAAAAACTCAAACCAAATAAATGGGGGGAAAAAACCTCAAACCACAACCTCACCTTGGCAACTGGCAAAGAAATAAGTTCAACATTGAAGAACCCTGATTCTTTCCAAACAACTCATTTTAAATCGATGGTAAAACTGCCATCAAATTCAACGATGCAAAATTAAAGACCTCCAACTTCTAATTTCCTATGTCTCAGCAGAAAAGATTTGAGTAGGTTTTTTGCAATCCATACACCCATGTGGAGGTATACATGCACGTACATAGTACGGGTAGGTTCACATTTTTCCTTTTTAAGGATTTTTTTAATGTACACACACATTCATACATATGGCTGGACAGTTTATATAGCTTTCACTGAGTCATGGTGTCCACTCATAATTTTATATTCCTAGTTGGATCCAAATGAATGCCAGGAAAACTTGTGGGTTTTTCCTTAATTATTATGTTTTGTTTAATTCTGTAGAGAACACTCAACATTCTTTAAAGAAATCCAATGAAAATAAAAGTTCTGTTGTACATATATATATTAAAAAAACTGAAAAAGAAGCCCAGAAAGGAAGATATTTATGTCCTTCATTAATATTTAAATGTTTTTCGGGAAGTACAGGATAAGCACATCCCAGCTGCTGGAACTCTCCTGATAAACAGTGCCCCAGGCAGAGCACGGTTAACACCTCTTTCTCAGTCGCAGCCCAACCTGTTTGCCTTTTTATGAGCTCTCCCCGTTGTGCACAACTTGTCTTTTTTCCCTCCTCTCCTTTAAAAGTGATGTAGGTCTTCAAAATGTGTAATACACCTTCCTGAAGCGGGCATGGCTGTGAGAGATGAGGTTGGCATGAGCTGAAGCTGCTAAGTCTGTAAGCAATGCAGTTCTATTTTAGTCCAAGGAAAATCGCTTTAATCAGTGGACTGGGGAGAATAAAAATTACTTCAGATCGCTTCTTCCTCCTACTACAGGATGGAAGCAACACTGATGCTCCTATTTTTGTTCTGTTTAAGTTTCTGGACTGCTTTGGTTGTCTATCTTTCTGTTGTGAGCCTCCCTCATGGGGTTCTCAGCACAATGGCATGAGGTGAAGTGATGTTCTGACACACATCAGTGGTGTGTCTGCCTCCTGTAAATCCCCAGACCTTTCTTTTTTTCTTTTATAAGTGCAAGAAGTTGAAAGGGACAGTTTCAAACACCTTTTGTTCTGTGGTAGAGCTAAAACAGCCGTGTTGTCATTTTAATGCCTATTCCTCTCTTATCAGCTGTCATGAAAAAGAAAAACAGAATACACCAAAAAAGTTAACACAGAAAAAAACCCCCACAAACACAAAACCAAACCAAAAACCTCAACCAACCAAACAAATCCAAAACAACCTTAAAATGTTGTAGATACACATTTCACTGGAGAGGAAACTTCACCTTCAGCTTCGAACTGTGGAGCACGTGGTGCTTCTTTGTCCCATACCTGTTGGATCCATGGCTGGAAATCCTGAGCACTGCACAGTGCAAAGAATAACAAAGAGAAAAAGTAGTTTGAAAGTTCTAACAGCACACTTGATGAGGGTTTTTTTTAATACATTCTGGTTCTCTAGAGTAGTGAACACTTCTGGAAAGACTGACAGCTTTCTATACAAAGAGTCTGAGTCTTGGCAGCTTCAAAGTTGGCCCATATTGATTTTACTGCCGAAGAGCAACACAAATATCCCCAATGAGAAATTCTATTGATACCCAGAGAAGTTAAAAAATAGCATGACATCACAGGTTCAGGATACTCTTTTGGAGTTTGTTTGGTTGGGTTTTTTTAGAAAAGGATTTCCTCGTAGTAAATATTTGCCAAAAATTATATTAAAAAAAAAAAGATACTCACTACATAAAATAGTCTTTGTAGATGTTAAGTATCATTTTGAGAATTCACAGAATAACAGATAATTTGTTACAACAGATTACATTGATTAAGGGAGATATATTTCAATGTCACGTATGTGTAATTTTTTCCTTATCCCAAAGCATTAGTCAAGTTGTGTAATGACCTATATCCTCATCTCCCCCAGTTATAGTGTTTCCCAGTTAAAGCACAAAAGTAAGGAAACTAAGGAAGAGAAATTTATCTTAGAAAAGCTTTTCTAAACCTTCCTTCTTTCTGCCTCTGAAACAGACCCCTAAAACTGAAGTGCCCCACTTTTGCTAATAATAACCTTCTAGACTGATTAATGAATCCCTCAATAAGTATTAAGGGTCTAAATACTGAAGAAACTGTTACATTTTTGTACCTGCATGTGCATTTCCGCATGTCTGTATTTCCTCAGTGCAAGTGCACGGATTCCATCAGCTCTGTCCAATGCAAAGACTAACCCTGTGCTTAAAACAGTCCCTTAGCATTTGACACAAGCTTAGGAACTCGTTTAATAACCTCAAGAACTGTTCAGAAGTGTTTAACTATAAAGAGTAGCCAGTGCATGACTAAGCTTAAAAAAATAAAGTGGGATATCTCTGTTCACTGAATTACTCTGTGTGTGCAGGGTAAAGAAAGAAAGAGGTGGTGTCTGTTACCGTTGCTGCTGAAATAAATAATGCCTTACATATCTCCTTTTGATTTTCCAAGCAGCCATAAGCAAATTGCCATGAGTAATATATCAAAATAAACCCAGACAATAGATTTGCACTTGTATTGGCAGGATCCTCTGACAGCACAAAGTATAATTCACCCTTCTGCAATCGTGTAACATTTCCCATCTCATTTCCCTTCCTTTGAAATTTCAGGTGCTTGGCCAGAGGAAGGGATGTGTGGATAATGCTTTAATGCTTTTCTCTGTTCCAGCTAACTCCAGGTGACGTAACAGTCCCTTAAAATCACTGTTAGTCGGGGAAATGTAGCACAGCTCCCCGGGATAATTATGACTTCCAGCAATGCCTGGAACGTGCCTGGCCCGGAGTGTGGCTGCTGGCTCCAGGCCACTGCCAGCCCCTCTGCCTGTGCAGTGGGATGTGCTGGATCACAGGAGTTCCCCTGCTCTGAACAGCAGTTTGATGCTGCCTGGCTGCAGCTGAGGCATGAGGAGAGGCTTCCATCCCTAAAATCTTCCAGCATCAATGAACAGAGGCACACTGGATTGCCATGGTTGGATACTAGGAGTCCATCAGAGATTTATTTAAGTTTACTGTCCCTAATTGCCTGTTTTCTCCTCTTCTCCAGCAGTTATCCTCCACTCAGTTTTGTTGATTCAACTGTTTCTCTGACTGCTCTCTGAAGCATTTAGTCAAACTTCACATGCTTTTTGTCAGCACAGTTGTTTCCAAAACTTCCTGTTGTTGTCCTGTAGTTAATGTGCTCTTTAGTTGTGGGCTAAAAACTTGAAGGAAAAGACTTCTTGAAACAGGGTTTTGTTGAAAATTCTTTTGTTAACCCACGTTTCACTGATGTGTCATGCAGATATTGCAAATAGCACAACTGCAGGGACTGCAATGGAGAAGGGATGGGAATGGAGATGAATTATTTGAAATGTGTAGCTTGCAGGTTGTGGGGGCTGAGGGGGGGGACAAGAACCTCTTAAATTAAAATTGCTCTTGGTGGAATAATAGCATGAGCAATGCCCTAACCCAGCTCTGTCAAAATGATTTGGCTTTAAAAACACCTTACTATTAAAGGCGTTTAAGTTAACAAGATCATTTTGACAGAACTGGGTTAGGGAGTGACTGCACACACAGTTCTGCTGGCAGATAAGAGGCAGTAAAGTCTAGCCAGGGCATGCAAGTGGCACTTTGCAGTGGGCACTGTGAGCAGGATCTGAGCTTCTGCCATGGCAGCGTGTCTGATTACAGCCTCAGTCCCTCTGCTCTTACGGTTAGGTGGAGAATTGCTTCTTAATTTTAATTTTTTGGAAGTACATGAGTGATCTTTGCCCAAATGAGTAATCCTCTGAAGAATAAGAGTTGTTATTTATGGCAAGAAGTATTCATTCCTTTGCAGTATGACAATGCTGCCTTATCCAAGGTGATTTCAATCACGTTCATGTACAATTTAATGGATATGTCCTGGAAACAGGCTGAGTTTAGAGCAGAGGTCTGCTGGCGAGCGCGACGTGATTATTTGTTGGTCATGGTTCTGGGGGACTTTGGTTTTGTTCCGCTTAAATGGCAAATTAAAAACTTTATCACAGTTCTCCTAAGTGTGAGGGATGGAGTAGCTCTGCTGTGGGGAAAGACTCAGAGAACTGGGTTGGGATTGTTCAGCCTGGAGAGGAGAAGCTTTGGAGTGACTGAATTGTGGCCTTGCAGTGCCTGAAGAGAGCCTGCAGGAAACATGGAGAGAGACTCTTGATGGGGGCCTGGAGTGACAGGACAAGGGGGAATGGCTTCACACTGCCAGAAGGCAGCGTTAGATGGGATACTGGGAAGGAATTTTTGACTGTAAGGGTGGGGAGGCCCTGGCACAGGTTGTCCAGAGAAGCTGTGGCTGCCCCTGGATCCCTGGAAGTGTCCAAGGCCAAGTTGGATGGGGCTTGGAGCAACCTGGGCTAGTGGCAGGTGTCCCTGCCCATGGCAGGGGGGTGGGACTGGATGAGGTTTAAGGTCACTTCCAACCCAAACCATCCTGGGATTCTATGAAGAAGAGCAAGAAGAATTCCTGCAAGTGCGACTGGAGCAAAGACCTACTATTTTTTTTTACTGAAAACTTAAGGCTCTATTGTGCTGCCAAATGGGGATCAGTGAAGGAAATATAATGGTTCTTATCATGGTGGGAAGGCTTTGCATCATATTGCTGCTGTTGTTAGGGAAGGACCCTCTCTGAATCCTTGAGAAATGGGACTAGGAAGCATAAGTTGTTGTGTAGCCAGTACCTACAGAGGTAAAAGTAAACCCAAAAACGTTTAAGGAACAAGAAGAACAGTGTGAAATAAATAAATAAATAAATAAACCAAAACAAGCCAGAAGATATTCCAGATATCGTGGAGACAGAAATCCAGGAAGGTGAGAAATAACCATAGGAAAAAAAAAATTAAAGGAATAGTAAATTTAGCAATAATAAGGAAATTGCTTGGATGATGCCGAAGGAAATACTGAATGGTACAAGATACCTATACCTGTGTACAGACTGTCATAATGGATCCCAGTTTTGCTGACCTATTGACAGGGGAAATACAAACCCTGATCATGAGCTGTGGAAAACCTGTGATAGTACAAAGAGAAACTCATTGTTGCCTAATGAATTTCAGATAAAGGAAGCCACAAGATGTAAGTTTTGATCAAGGACACCTACTAAACCTTCCTATTTTACCCTCCTAACCTATATGAAAACTTACCCTTTTTTGCAGTGTTAAGGATCCTTGTTTCTGGCAGACATTAAGTTAAATTAATTCTTCTGGACAAGAAGCCCATGTGGGTGTCTGGGTGGAATTTCAAGGCTCTAAAGGAATCACACAGAGTGCACTGGAACTCTCTGGGTGGTCAGTAAATGAACACCTCTCATCAATTATTCGAAGCTGCTTGTATTGCAAAGTGGATTCTCTTATACTGAATTAGCATCAAGGATAGAAATGATGTATTTAATGTGCAAAATATAATGGCTCCTGAAAATTCTACAAACCCCCCCAACTTTAGGCAAAAATCATCAACTTTTTCTGGCATTTCTAGTGTAAATTATTTAAAGAAACCAGTACTCAAGGGGGGGTTTACCTTAATAACAGTTGTTCAGTAACTGATAAAATCCACCATAATGAAATAGTGAGGTTAAAGGGCTTAGATGCTGCATATCAACACTGAGAATAAAATAAAGACTTAGTTGCAATTCTTAAGACCACCCTCCATGTCTCTTGTGTGAAAAAACACTAAAGTGGCTCTAAAATCTTTTAAACTAAGATCATGGTGTAAATCAATGCACTGGAATTGTAGTAAAGTGGTTCATTTGACCAGATGAATATTCTGTGGTTTCAAAACTAAAAAAAAAAATTGATTTTTTTTTAGTTAAAGCTTTTTATGATCTTATTTTGCTTCTTTTACAATAAGTAGTTTATATCTTCTACTACTTTTATTAACTTTATTAATATTTTTAACAAATCTACTGCATTCCAGTGTTCACCTTTTAAAGCTGCAAGATGATTTTAAAGTCATTGTGGCGAAATGAGCTCCATCAGAAGTGTTTAAACATCATAAAGCTTTCCACCACTCATGCACAAAATGAGAACTGTGCATCTGTTACAACTCTCTGCTGCCATACCTGGCTCTAACTGTGCAGGGAATGAACCTGTAACCTGTGTAGATTTTAGTTCCAGAAGAGTTTGTAATGTATATTGCATTAATTTCTGAGGTTGACGTGCGAATACTGTGAGGTTATAAACTTCTGCTTTGTTGTAGCCACTTTCTGTGTTGTACTTACACAAGACTTATGCACTCCACGGCCTAGAGTTTTATGAGTAGTGCTCCAAGATTCAAGTCCCTGTGAAGAGAATAATATTTTTCTAAAACTCTATCAGCTCCTACAGTAAGTAGACAACAAACCACTCAGCTTTATCTGTACTTCTCTATAGGCTGTGCAAGGAGAACAGAATTTATGAATACAGCCTTAAGTTTTTGAAACATAACCCAGTTATTTGAATCTCTGCTACATAACATAGTGTCACATTTTCTTTCATCTATTTGCTACATTAAAGAAATTCTTTATATTTTAAATATCACTCTCCCCTCTCAGGGATGAATGGAGAACTAAAGCTGTTTTGTAAACAGCTTTGCTGGATTAGAGTTTATCTGTAGTTGTATATATTGTACAGGGAAACCATTTAGAACAACAGTGAAGTTTTCTTAAAGGAAAGAGCCCAAAGCCATTTGAACATGTGGAAATTCAAAGCAAAAAAAGCACTTTTATCAACACCAATAAAATCTTGATGAGGATGGAGAAGTAGGAAAGGCATGGAGCTGCTGGAGTGAGTCCAGAGGCACCGAGATGATCAGAGGGCTGGAGCAGCTCTGCTGGGAGGAAAGGCTGGGAGAGTTGGGATTGTTCAGCCTGGAAAAGAGAAGCTTTGGGTTGACCTGAGTGTGGCCTTGCAGGGCCTGAAGGGAGCCCACAAAGAAGATGGAGAGAGACTCTTGACAAGGGCCTGGAGTGACAGGACAAGGGGGAATGGCTTCACACTGCCAGAGGGCAGGGTTAGATGGGATATTGGGAAGAAATTGTTCCCCGTGAGGGTGGGGAGGCCCTGGCACAGGTTGCCCAGAGAAGCTGTGGCTGCCCCTGGATCCCTGGAAGTGTCCAAGGCCAGGTTGGATGGGGCTTGGAGCAACCTGGGCTAGTGGAAGGTGTCCCTGCCCATGGCAGGGGGTAGAATGAGATGAGCTTTGAGGTCTCTTTCAACCCATCTCATTCTGTGTTTCTGTGGTTCTATGAAATACACTCTTTAAGGTCCCTGTTCTTGTCCTCTTTTGGTTGCTTAGCAAAAGCTAGTTCTGGCTTCGCTGGAATAATTTTGCTGTCATTCTACACTCACCACTTCTTTAGACCCTGGCATAACATAAGAAGAGAAAGTGCTACTGTGCGTTACCTGCTCTAGTCTCCTTGATTGCCAGGTCTGCCTTTACATATGGCTTTTTCATAGCAGCCCGATTCAGTAGTCATATCAGTTTCTCCTACATATCTAATCCAGAAGATTGCATTTTAGCTGCCAAACATTTCTTGATTTTCCTATTAGCAAATGTGAAAATTGCACAGCCAAGTATTTAATAATGCCTTCCATCAGCTCCCAGTCACAATCATGGTGTTCTGCTACCAGGAATGGAGAAGAAAAGCAATTCCTCAATTCGGTAAAGAAATCTGGGGTCAATACTATCTCCACGCATTGCACCAAGTTGATGCCATGATCCACTGATTGAGCTGTGAATCCCAAATGAGAGTCTGTCTCTCAAATAGCTCTTAAAATGCTCCTGCGCTGCAGGTTGAACCGTAGAGAAGTTTATCCAGCTCTATTGTTACTCACCGATCACATTCCTCTGCAGAACCAGCACGTGCCAAAGGCCCAGTGGATTTTTCTTCTTTGCCCTGCACCGTCCAACACTTGCCCAACTCTGCTGAGAATCTCACAGCTTGGTGTTCGGTGAGCTTGTGTAACTGTGCTTTCACCAGCTTTCACTGAGTGAGGTTTAATGACACGGATGTGCATCACTAACATTTTTGATGTGGTTTTGACTCGTTTGCCTTAAGGTATCGCTGAATACAGAGCTGCTGTGAGGACACTCCAGTCACAGTGAATCTGAAGCATTAATGTGAGTGGATAGGACCTAAATTTGATTGGAGTAAGTGAAGAGTAACAAGCAGGAAGTCTGGGGGAGGAACCGAGGAGGGCTGCACTGAAATGAACTTAATGCTTGCCAAGGATTGAAAAGTGCCAGTCTGAAACTCAAATATCCTGTTCTTTCTTCGAACAAAAATGTTTCTGTTAGCATCACATTGTTTTATCTCATTTATTTCATCTCTTTTAGAAGGCAGCCTGTGTAGATTAATTAGGAACTGTTTTCAAAAAGCTTCTTGAATATGAAAAGAAACGCTTTACTTTCTTTATTAACAAGACCAAATAACAATAATAGAACTATACCAACTTGTACTGGAAGAGTAAGAAAGGCAGTCATGACCCACTTTGGCTCTTTTTAAGGTTTGGACAGAGCGAGGTGTAACATACTATTCTGTTTCTGAGGTGACTCTATTTCTGGGTCAAAAATAAAACCTGAAAACTCAGCTACAGAAAAGGACTCTCAAATTGGGTTTTCAGTTTATGTCCCCAGTTTTGAATTTCATCCTGGATGTTGTTTGAAGATGATACTTGTGCTCTGTTTTAAAGTGGTTCTATTTCTCCTGTATTTTGATTCTTACTCCACTGAAGAAATCAGAAATATCTGTCCCCTGGCTGGCACACACCCCCACGTGTCCAATGGGATATGAACCCATATGAGCAAATTTCACCACTTGCACTGAAAGTTTGGCTTTTTCTCTCTTTTGATACTTTCTACCACCAAATGTGCCCCAGGAAATCTCTTTTTAGCATGTCCCAGAAAGCAGTAAATTCCATTTAATTCCCCTGACTAAAGAGGGTTTTCAGGGGGTGATTTGACCAACCCTTCCCATCAAGCCATGAGACTGTTTGTTGCTCCTCCTTTTCTGGGTTGGAGAGAATGACGAGAGATCAAGGGCCTCTCTTGCTTCCCTCACATTTTCCCCAAAATTTCCTTGCAGGAACTTGCTGTGTTCTCTGATTTCTTTGTTTCCACCTCAGCTGGCAATGGGGCCCATCAGCCTCACAGTTGTGTCTGTAATGGATATTCCCCTCATCCTGGATGCCTTGTCCAAGCACTGCACTATTAGCTCCCTGGTCTTCCATGCTTCTGGAGATATTAAGTTTTACTTCGATAGCAGCTCTTCTGCCCTCTTAACAGGACAAGTTTCTCACCATTTCAGACTTTTGTGCAGCAAAGTTCACAGTTGCTTTGGCAATTACTGAATTACAAAAAAAGAAAGTACTTTTTACATTGTTTGCTTTTAAAATAACAGCTGACTTTTACTGGTGTTCTACATACTTACAGGTATTTTCTGCCATGAGTGTGTATGAACCTAAAAAAAGAACAACAAACTTCCAGTATCAGAAAAAAAAACAACCCAGCCCTAAACCCTCAGCATTTTCATAGACATGCAGCACTAAGAACTCATTTTAAATGGAAAAAAAAACCCCTAATACACAGTGTAAACATAAGAATAAACATTTCTTCCTCTCTTGTATATAGTGAGAGATGGTTTGGATATGAATCAGTTAAAGAAAATATATCAGGAATCCTTTGACACAACTCCAGCCTCTTTAAGCGGCTGTGATGCAGCCCTTCCCCTGAGCCACATCCCATCAGGCGTTCCAGGTGATCCATGGCTGCATTTCAGGCTTTGCCATCACCGTGGCATCAGCCCTGCTGTGTTGTATTTCAAGGGATATTTACACTGAGATGAAACCTGATGTGACCTTCTGCTACATGAAAGGGTGGGCAGGGAAAGAAAGACAAAATGCTCCCAAATGTCTGTCAAGGAAAATGTCTTTGAAGTAAAACACGACTGTGTGTTTTCTCTGAAAGACAGACAGTGAAACCTGCAGTGCAGATGTGCATAATTGAGCTTCCTTGGGGTCTGGTACTGCTCTGGTTTGGGGAGGGTGGATTTCACGGAGGGTTTACCAGTGCTGTTCCTCTGCTGGGCTGGGAAGGTTTTGCTGGGCAATGTGTGGCTGCAGTGAGCTGATGACTAAATTACCAGTGGATTGCTGGAACCTTGTACACATAGGAGAAGTTTGTTTTATTGGTTTTGGTTGTTTTCTTGTGGAGGAAGGGAGACTAAGAATTCAAGAATATTGTTTTGTTTGACTTATTTGGCATACTAGATGTTGATGATTGACCACATTAAGTTGCAAGCTAGCAGGAAGGCTGGGAGCTTCTTCAGACCCTGAGACAAACTGCAGGTAAAATCCCAGAATGGTCTGAGTTGGAAAGGACCTTAAGGATCATCTCATTCCAATCCCCTGCCATGGGCAAGGACACCCTTCTCTAGATCAGCTTGTTCCAAGACCCAACCAACCTGGTCTGGAACACTTCCAGTTCTCAGGCCCAAATGTCTTCCTGACTGTGTGTGATCATTCATCTGGGTCTTCTCTCGCTATTTCAGGCAATGAAAGAATTCACAGAATCACTTTTAATTAATTTTTAACCCATTTAATATGCAATAATATTATGAACTACACATTTAAAACCTAACATGTCTTGTTCATGATGTAAAAGTAAATAAGATGTTTCAGAATGTTTTCCTAATCTGTTTAGTCACTGAGTTGACCATTTTCTTTTCCCCCCACCAGGAATCTTTAATGACTGGAAAACTCAATGGATCTTGTTTTTATCATCTAAGCTATTTTTACATTGACTGTGCTGTAAACACATGGAGGAGCTGTAAGTAAATGTTCTGTACTGCATGATGAATTGGATTGCTACAGTCTGGAGGAAAGCAAAATAATAATTTCATTTCTGTGGTGATTTGCGTAGCTCGTGGTACAATGCCAGAAAGACTAACGGAAATGCTTATGGATACATGGACTCCATTAATAATATTATGGATTACTGTCCTTCCTTCCATTTATATGGCTCCAATGAATCAACCTCAAGTACTACCAAGTGGATCCAGTACAGGACTAAAAAGGCTAAATGAAGAACAAAGAGTTTTGAACCGTTCCAAGAGAGGCTGGGTTTGGAATCAAATGTTTGTATTAGAAGAATTTTCTGGACCTGAACCAATACTGGTTGGCCGGGTAAGCAAGATTTGGGTTTTTTTCTCTGAGTATATAAATGTGTGGCAGGAGAAAGTCTGCAGCCATTAGGGTTCTTCTAAGGAATTCGTATCTGGGGTGCTTTGTGGTTCCAAAATTCTTCTCTGATATCCATACTTTTGTGCTTTAAATGTACCTAATTTTAAGGGCGTGGTCTCCTAGTGAGCTAACCTGCTATTTTCAATGAAATTATGCATATTCCATTTGTCAAAAAACCCCCACAAGCATGTAGACATCCCTTCTTTTATATCATTAGTCACCATTCCTCACCTCTGTCAGCTGAAGAGTTTTACCAAAACAGCCTTTTGCAATATGTTCCTATGCATTCCATAAGGTTGTTACACCTATAGGTTGCTTTCTATCTCCACTCTGAAGAAACAAGTTATTTATGATCTGAGAATTTTCAAAAAGAAAAAAAAAAAAAACCCAAGAAGGGAAGCTTGTGCTTTACAGCAAATTACAAGGTCCTGGTTTGTAAGAAGGTCCTGGTGTGCACACACAGGAAATAATATTATTGCCACAAGTTTTGTAATTTACTTTCAAAGTTAGGAAGATAACACAGGGGAAATTATCATGTTGTTCTGTGTGTCCTGGCTGGCCTGTTGCCTTAAACCTTTGCTTGTTGCCATGCATTAGTTTATTCTGTAGCTCAGTGTGTTACCTCCAGTCAGTGAATCAGCCTTGCACTTAAAAGAGATTCTGAGCCATCTGTATCCATCAGGGATGAATTATCCATAGATTTATTCTTAGAAAAGAATGATCTGTTCATAAAAGCACATTTGGCAGTGAGCAGGTATAAATACCTGAATTGTTTATCACTAAAGTTCAGTTCCCTTTGAATAACCAGCGATGTTATTGTCGTATTACCTGGCTACAAAACGGAGTAAAAAAATCTAGACAACCCAAATTATAGATAATTTAACTTAATTTCCTGATAATTTTGGAAATTCCATGGATAAATTAATAGCATATATTATAATATAGGGACGTCAATAGTCGTATCTGTTACTGAAGAGAACACAGATCAAGTGCATTCCCAAATTTTCCCTACTGTAGCCACTTTCTAATAAGAGCTTGGAGTCAGAAGGTGTAATGAGCTTTGTATCCAGTGACTTTTGTTGCTTTGCCAATTTACATTTGTATCAGGTATTATATACCTGTTCTCATTTATTTCTCCGTGGTTAGTAACATATCTCAATTTCAGAGAGACAGCAATGTGCTTACTCCAGGTCTTAAAATGTTTTATTCTACCCATTCTTTTTGGAATTATTTAGTCAAGCGTTTAAAATGATTTTAAGTAGCTGAGGAGAATCCTGAGTTTGTACTCTGTAGTCCTTTGCTTTTCAGGACATATCCAGGTCTCAATATTTTTACCATATTAGGGCTTTTTTTGGTGCTTATAATATCCTAAGTTGTTTGAGTCATTAGTGAATAGAGCGGGTAGGTTAAACTAAGCCAAACCAATAAAGACGTTATCCCATCTTCTGCTGGCATTTTGAGTAGAATTAGCTACTCTAAAATGCTGTGACAATCTATTTGTTGAGGCTGCTGCATAATTAAACCACTGCATGATATAGATGGAAATGAGCAAAAAGTGAACTTGGGTCCCATAGGGAGAAATCCGAGATTTATTCATTAAAATGACTTAAAGTATTCTTGCAATTCTTCTCTGTATTTTTTTCTCGCTCTCCAGAAAAATCATCCCTATTTCTGACTTGTTGTCTTTCCTGAGACTCACGAGTCCTGTGAGTGCTTCCAGGCTCTGGTGTGTAGTCGGTGGGAGCAGAGGTGCTCCACAGCTTTCAGAGCAGCCACTCCCTCAATTATAGTTCTTGGCAACCCTTCTTCCCGGAACGGGAGGGTGCACAGAGTGTCACCAGCAGAACGCTTTCCTTCTCTGTGAAGTTGAGCTGTGGTTTGTCCTTTGTCATCCTCACGGGTTTATTATCCATCGCAATTTAACCTGCTTTTCAGGACTCACAGTAGGTTTGCACTTACCTGGTTCCTCCTCATCGCTTTTCCGCTTATACTCTTCCTCCAGCCTTTTAGTTTTGCCCCCTGGCAAAGGATTTGCAAACCTGGGGTATCTCCTTCATTGTGTGACCTTCTTTTTTGACTGTTTTTTCTGCTCTATGACTTCCCTTGATTTTTCTTTTTTTCTTTTTTCTTTTTTTTTTTGTCCCCCCCCCC